>NC_069444.1:8617532-8643769 GCF_026875155.1 Cherax quadricarinatus
TTTTCTCGGTAATCCCAAAGGGTGTAGAGTGATGTATCTTGTATATCTGAAAGTGGTTTCCACTCCATGGTGAAACCCACAGCCAGTCCTCAGACAAAACCAGTAAAACTGGTAATACTGACATACCTGGAGTACTCGTATGTAAAAGGGTTTAGGTAAGGTTTGTGCTGCTGTATTAGATTTCAAATTGCGCCTTACAGTGTGAAGAAGCCCTAAACTTAAGGGGGGATGAAGCATTATTACCACGTCTGATTGGAATAAATGAACCACTGGATCTACACTAGAACTTTGGGTTTGTAATTAATGCTGGAATTATCATGTGCCTTTACTATCCATGATTTTATACGGCTGGCTTCAAGAGGTGTTATGTGTGACAACCAGTGACTACCCTGGTGCCCAAGATGTGAACCTCTAGGCCGGCCACAGTACAAGACGAGACAGTGGCTGTACTTAATGCTATCTAAATCTTTGAATAGGTACTAGGTTATTAACCCTTTGAGGGTCGACAGGCCCTCTCCGAGACTCGCTCTCAGGGTCGGCCAAATTAAAAAAAATTTTTTTTTTTTCTTATGAAAAGATAAGAGAATCTTTTCCCGCTCATAATGACACCAAAAGTATGAAATTTGATGGAAAACTTACGGAATTATGCTCTCGCGAAGTTAGCGGTCTCGGCGATGTTTACGCATCGGTGATTTTGCCCACTTTGAGCCCATTTCGGCCAATTCCACTGTACTAGTCGACAAAAAACATGAATAGTTTCGCTAGAACTCCATTTTTTTCTATTGAATGAGTGAAAAACCTCCCATTTACCAATTTCAACTATCCAGTACAGTGTCATATTTAGCAATTTTGCCAATTTCACACAAATTCAAAAAGATGCCAATTTCCGATTAGGGTCCAGAATAAACAAGAAAAACATTCCTTGGCACTAAAATGACATTTCCTCCTGTTCATTAGTCACATCTCAAGGCCCCTCTTACATCTTTTGCTTTCCACTTTGAATTTTGTACTCTCACAAAAAATAGAAGATTACTGTTATGCAGACTACTGCATTAGTGTTAAAAAAATGGTATAGAATAATATGACACACTTGTGAAAGAATATTAGACTCGCCAATTGACGTGTATTGGACGCTTGGCATGATTTGTTTACTTTTGAACTTTGGTAAAAATCTAACATTTCTGCTACTTTGAGCTCAGTTTCAAGGTACTTTTCATTGTAAAACCAGTCAAAATCATCTCAATTTCTGTAATATGTCTTCCATTCTATAAAATGAGATCAAGAAAACTAGAATACAACAATAAATACCATACGAAAATACAGTGCAAAGCGGCTGTTTTATTCCAAAAAACGGTCAGTTTTTTTTTTTTTCTCATTATGCACTGTGTGCTGCAGGATTTTTTTTATACTGTGCACACTGACCACACAGACCCATTCTTTCACATGTAGGCCTACCAGCTTTCTCCCACTAGATTTGAGGGCGCTAGAATTTAGGCTTACTAGTACGTCAAAAAACCTGGGTCGTAAGCCGTACTAGTACGGCCAAAACCCTCAAAGGGTTAATGGCTCACAACTAATTAGCCTTACAATCAAACTTTATACTAGAGGTGTGGCAACACAACTATCATCAAGAGCAGATCTGTTATGTTGAGGGAAAACTGTGGAATCCCCCCCTCCCCTCCCACACTTAAGGCCACTGCTGAAGAGATCACTTATCCATGATCACTGGTATCAAATATAGCAAAGGTGTCCAGTGAAATTAACAGCACTGCATTTCCTAAAGTGTTCAGTGCTAAATCATTAAAAACTTAACCCAAAGCTCTCTTGATTGATATGATTCATATAAAGAGGTTACTGCTGTCACCAGATATAAAGATGCTATTTCTCTGGTGGCATTGAATAATACTACTACTTTGGAGGCAAGCCTTGGCTTTATTGGGTTCAGTATATGCAGTGTGTTTAACAAGGCCTTGCCAGCCTTACTGAACTGACAAGAGAGTGAGGGAAGGGAGGTCTTCCTCTGTGGCTGTCTGACACAGTTGTGAGGCAGATGTAGGGTCTTTGGGGTGAGGTCTAGGTAGACCTAAGCCCTGACAGATGGCAGCACATGGCTTAGTGGCATGAGTGCAAAATATAAAACCCAGAGTGGTACATCTACACACAGACTGACTGCCTGGTAAAACATTACTTTGCTCTAGGAAACAAAACAGTTGATTAAAAATAGCATTTTCAGTCTTACTAGGAAGATTAGGAAGGACTGTAAGACCTTTCTGAATCAAGGGAGGTGTCTTGAGGAGTTGATGAACCAAGGCCACTTCATAGACTGTAAAACACTCCTCTTTGAAAAAAACAGTTGTTCAACAAGTTACTAATGGAACAGCACTTTCATATGTGGGCAAGATTTTTTAAAATATTTATAGAGTCTAATATACAATATATCTTATTAGCACCTCTGATATACCCCAGAACCCCTCCTTGGTAATTGGAGCAAAATGAGGAAAGATAATCTGTAATAAATTACAAACCAGAACATTGACAGGGAACTCTCCATCCTTTTGAGCTGAATGAAGATCCTAACAAATATTCTTTATTGCCTCGCCAAAATAATCAAGTGTAGGCTGAGACCATCTGAAAAGCAGTCAGAGGTAGGCAAAGCAGGTTCAGATATGGAACAAAGCAGGAGACATTGATTAGTATGATAAAATTAAATTTTTCTCCTTGTAGTATTTCATCTTATGAGGCAATACCCTCTTTGTTGACTGCTCTATTGACTATGATAAAACCAACCATGATGCAGGAATATGCAGTCTACACCACCAACACATTCCACACTATGAAACCTACATAGCTGGACAAGAGGAATCATACCAAGAGATAAAATCATAAATCAAGATCCTTTTTAGTGATCAAAGACAGAACTTACTAGCAGCCACATCCTCAAATAACATCATCATGAATCTTGCTAAACTAGTCAATACACAGTGTATAGTGGTACCTTTAGTTGCGATGTTAAATTTGTTCCAGAACACATATTGTACCTCAAAACTATTGCAACTCAAACCCCAAAATACATAGTTTATGGTAATTTGCTCCAAGATGCCAGAAACACCAAAACTGTCCTGGAATATTTTTGTTGTAGAAACACTGAAGTAAACAAGCATGGTAAAACAAGTACAGGCTTCAGCTTGAAATCTCCATAGTATTGGCAGAGGCAGAGCAGAGTAAGGGCTGACCAAAGCAGGGTAGGACAGGCCAGAGCAGGCAGGGCTGGGCAGGACAGGACAGGCCAGAGCTGCCAGGACAGGGTAGACAGGCCAGAGCAAGCAGGGCTGGACAGTCCAGAGCAGGCAGGACACGACAGGCCAGAGCAGCTGGACATTGTAGGACAGGCCAGAGCAGGCAGTGCAGGTCAGGACAGGATATGCCAGAGCAGTCAGGGCTGGACAGGCCAGAGCAGGCAGGTCAGGTCAGGACAGGATATGCCAGAGCAGTCAGGGCAGGACAGGACAGGATATGCCAGAGCAGTCAGGGCAGGACAGGCCAGAGTAGGCAGGACAGGACAGGCCAGAGCAGGACAGAACAGGACTGGACAGGCCAGATCAGGCAGGACAGGATATACCAGAGCATTCAGGGCAGACAGGACAGACCAGAGCAGCCAGGTCAGAGCAGGCAGCACAGGTCAGGACAGGATATGCAAGTGCAGTCAGGGCAGGACAGGCCAGAGCAGGCAGGGCAGGACAGGCCAGAGCAGGCAGGACAGGACAGGACAGATCAGGTGGGACAGGATATGCCAGAGCATTCAGGGCAGGACAGGACAGGCCAGAGCAGGCAGGGCAGGACAGGACAGACCAGAGCAGGCAGGACAGGATATGCCAGAGCATTCAGGGCAGGACAGGACAGACCAGAGCAGCCAGGACAGGGTAGGTCAGGCCAGAGCAGGCAGCATAGGTCAGGACAGGATATGCAAGAGCAGTCAGGGCAGGACAGGCCAGAACAGGCAGGGCAGGACAGGCCAGAACAGGCAGGACAGGACAGGACAGATCAGGCAGGACATGATATGCCAGAGCATTCAGGGCAGGACAGGACAGGCCAGAGCAGGCAAGCAGGACAGGACAGACCAGAGCAGGCAGGACAGGATATGCCAGAGCATTCAGGGCAGGACAGGACAGGCCAGAGCAGGCAGGACAGGACAGGACAGATCAGGCAGGACAGGATATGCCAAAGCATTCAGGGCAGGACAGGACAGGCCAGAGCAGCCAGGACAGGATAGGTCAGGCCAGAGCAGGCAGCATAGGTCAGGACAGGATATGCAAGAGCAGTCAGGGCAGGACAGGCCAGAACAGGCCAGAGCAGGCAGGGCAGGACAGGACAGACCAGAGCAGGCAGGACAGGATATGCCAGAGCATTCAGGGCAGGACAGGACAGACCAGAGCAGCCAGGACAGGGTAGGTCAGGCCAGAGCAGGCAGCATTGGTCAGGACAGGATATGCAAGAGCAGTCAGGGCAGGACAGGCCAGAACAGGCAGGGCAGGACAGGCCAGATCAGGCAGGGCAGGACAGGACAGGACAGGACAGGACAGGCCTGGCTAAAGCAGGCAGGACAGGATATGCTAGAGCAGTCAGGGCAAGATAGGACAGGCCAGAGCAGGCAGGACAAGGTAGGACAGGCCAGAGCAGACAGGACAAGGTAGGATAGGCCAGAGCAGACAGGACAGGATAGGCCAGAGCAGGCAGAACAGGACAGGACAGGTCAGAGCAGGCAGGACAGGACAGGACAGGACAGGGCAGGTCAGAACAGGCAAGACAGGTCAGAGCAGGCAGGTCAGGACAGGCATGAGCAAATATGGCAGGACAGGCCAGAGCAGACATGGCAGGACAGGACAGGGTAAAGACAGGTAAAGAATAGTAGAGTTAATATTTACTCTAGCCATACCCTCCCACCCCCTAATGTTTGGAACATGTACCATCTTTCTCCTTTCCTCCCTCACTCTGCCTGCCTTCTTCCTTTCCACTCTCATTCGCACTCACCTCCACCTTCACTCCATTTAAGATCTTTTCTTCACCCTGTCTTGTCTCTGGACTGAGGCTCACCCACATCTGCCTGATCATCATATTGTATCATATCCTATCTCAATTTTTTCATCACAACTCTTAAATTCTATGGTAAGGGTAAATTTTAACTCAACTTGAAATTATCATAACTTATGGGACCACTGTACATGCATCCACCTTGCCCAAAGCATCTCACCATCGCACCAACCTGGTCAAGATCAAGGTTTCTGTAATTATTGAAAGACAGTATGTGTTCAGAAGGTGGTGGTCCTAAAATGATCATACATAGTAATATCATTGTTTTTAATGCTCTTGAGAATTGAGGAGATTTCTGTTTTTTGTTCTAATAATTTTTTTTTTTTTTTTTTTTTTGCTTGGAGCCATGGCTTTTAAAAGCTTACCCTCTTAAAGTGGTCACTTATCAAACCAACTCATAATGTTGCCTGTACATAATGAATTTCAAAACCTGCACTTTTGTTTTCATCTACATACTGAACAGCTTTTTATGCTTGTTTAAGTATTTAGCAATTTTTCCTTTGATCTGCAAACTCTGTATTTTCTTAACACTATGACAGTGTGTGACTGTATGCATTAGTGATGTCTTAAACAATCTCTAGTTTTTTTTTTATATGAAAGGAATATTTTGTTGAGGAACCTCCAAATATTTTTTTTTATTTGCAGCACATCGGATGATAATTTGTTAAAGAATATAGAACTCTTTGATCGTCTGTCACTACGGTTCAGCAGAAGAGTATTATTCATAAAAGATGTAATTGGCTCAAATGAGATCTGTCTTTGGGCCTTTTATGGACATGGGAAAAAGTTAGCTGAAGTTTGTTGCACTTCAATTGTTTATGCAACAGATAGAAAACATACCAAGGTAAGAGTTTCCTCTTTTTTAATACATTATTACTATTAACTCTTTAACTGTCTAATGTACTAGTATGTAGGTGGTGGTACTGTTTGATGTGCTAATATGCAGGTGGTGGTACTGTGTTTGATGTACTAGTATGCAGGTGGTGGTACTGTGTTTGATGTACTAGTATGCAGGTGGTGGTACTGTGTTTGTTGTACCAATATTCACCATGTTTTGCACCCACAAATCTGCCACCTGCCAATATTTTTTACCCCAGGACAACTCTTTGAGGGTCGTCTTTCATCTATTTATGCATTTGAAAAATCTAAGGCCAGTTGGGTCCACATAATGTATCTCCTTAACTACTTGGAATGACTGTATGTCCAGTGTACTATTATGCCTCACTAGCAAAAATAAACAAAGGAACCAGTAGCTATTGTTCCACCACTAGCTTTCCTACCAGCAAACAGGGTGTGCAAGCAGTTCCGAGATGACTTACTCAGTCCAAATTTATTGCAATTTCAAGTACGTACTCTTCTTAATATTTTTTGCTTAGCAAATGCTGCTTAAAATTCAAATTTTTCAAAGATTCTTAATGTAGTCATACCTTCAAGACATAAAGAAGTCAAAAATGGATAAGGTAAATAAATATCTGCCTGGAAATCCTATGCTATTATTATCCTGCACCAAATATTATTCCTGGAGATTTCAACCTTCCAGATGTAAAATAGGAGATGATGGATAACACCATTGTACCACAAATAGTACCTGGAAGCGCTAGTACAACAGACATACAGTGTATTAAGGAATTACGGTATTGGGGTTATGTGAAAAGTTTTCTTTGAATCAACAGGTAACAACCTACTGGAAATGGAAATACACTGGACTAGATCTTCACAAACAATGCACATGGTTTATTTCAGGAGGAAGCACCTAGTTAGAGACTGACTGACCACCATTAACAATGATTCAGTATAAAATGCTCACAGATAGATGAGGCTTGGCTTCTCCGACGAGTCTTCAGTTGGGTTGTTTAATAGTCAACCTACCTGCTGACCCGTGGTGGAGGCCAGGTCAAATGCCCTTCACTGAACAGTACTGCTTAGTTCATCACCTCTGCCTTTATTGGTAAATCATTTATTTATTTATTGAATGATACACCTAAGTATAGCTTATTATAAACAAGAAGATAAATTAGATAGTAGAAAATGGGTTCAAATGAACGTTTCTCTACATTCCTTCCAAAAAGAAATGGTTAACTATGAATATGCAAATTGTTAGTGAAGTTTAGTAAATTTAAGGACTATGTAAATTTTAGCATGGCCTGGTTATGAAAATTGCCTTTAAAAATTGGCATAACTATCTTTGTTTTGCCTGGGTTTCATCAGAGGACTTGAGGTGGTAGGAAAAGTATAATTTGAAAGCTTCACAAATAGTATTAACATGTTCCTTTATCTGTAGACATTATTTAAATAACCTACACAGTGTGTTAATGTGATCCAAGACTTCATTGTAATGTACAACCTACATATAATGTTAATGTGATCCAAGACTTCATTGTAATGTACAACCTACATATAATGTTAATGTGATCCAAGACTTCATTGTAATGTACATCCTACATATAATGTTAATGTGATCTGAGACTTAGTTATACTAATGTATTCAAGAGAAGCAGCAAATATTTTCAGTTTATACCACTGTATCAGTTGTTATATTAAGTTTTCTATTATCACTTATATTGTGTTCAATATTTAGTCAGTGTTTACATTCTGAAGGGTTGCTGATACAGTACTGTTAGTTCTTATTTAGGGATGTCTCAGAAATATTATTATTACATACAGTATTAATGTAAAAGGGTCAGTGCCACTTTCATCCCCACCCACCCACCCTTACATTCCACCCACCTACCCTCACACCCATCCACCTACCCTCACACTCACCCACCTACCCTCACACTCACCCACCTACCCTCACACTCATCTACATACCCTCACACTCATCCACCTACCCTCACACTCACCCACCTACCCTCACACTCACCCACCTACCCTCACACTCATCACTACCCTCACACTCATCCACCTACCCTCACACTCATCTACCTACCCTCACACTCCATCTACCTACCTATCACCCTCACATTCACCCATTACCCACCCTCATCCACCCACCCTCACATTCACCCACCTATCCACCCACCCTATCAGTCACCCACCTACCCATCCTCACATGTTCACCCACCTATCTACCCTCCTCTCATTTACCCACCCACCCTCCTACCCTCATTCATGCACCTACCCACCCTCTCATCACCCACCTACCCACCCTCTCATTCACCCACCCTCCCACCCTCTCATTCACCCACCTACCCACCCTCTCACCCACCTACCCCCCTCCCTACCCCTCATTCACCCACCTACCCCACCCTTCTCATTCACCCACCTACCCCACCCTTTTCATTCACCTACCTACCCACCCTCTCATTCACCCACCTACCCCACCTTCTCATTTACCCACCTACCCCACCCTCTCATTCACCCACCCACCTCCCCCCCATCCTCTCATTCACCCACCTACCCACCCTCCCACCCTCCATTCACCCACCCATCCTCCTCTCTCACCTCACACTTTTTCACATGTATTCGCCCTTGCACACATGTACTCAACTTTCACACACGTACTCACCCATACACAAAGTACTCACCCGTGCACACACATACTCACCCTTGCACACACATACTCACCCTTGCACATGTACTCACCCTTGCACACACGTACTCACCCTTGCACACATGTACTCACCTGTGCACACACGTACTTATCCTTGCACACATTTACTCACCCTTGCACACATACCTGCACAAATGTACTCACCCTTGCAGGCACATACTCACCCTTGCACACGTACTCATCCTTGCATACACGTACTCACCCTTGCACATACCCTTGTACATACTCACCCTTGCACACATGTACTCACCCTTGCACACATGTACTCACCTTTGCACACACGTACTCAGCCTCACCTACCCTCTCACTCTTATTCCTTTCTCACAGCCTGTACTCTTAGTGTTCTTGTGTTCAGTACTGTCTCTAGAACCAACCATCATGAAAAATAAATTTTATAATTTAGACGACAGTCAATACTGCTGCAGTTTGCAAGTTCTTGGAGTGATTTGTTAGCAAATATTTAGTTTGGTGCTTGAAAACCCAAAATCTCTTTCCCTTCATCAGTTTAGTTTTCATATTGGCCATCCTATCATCACACATTTAATCCAGTTGTATGCTTTCATTCACAATATCTTCACTAATAATCTGTGTCTTACTGAAGTCTTTTTTTTTTTTTTTTTTTTATTAATCTAAGCCATTCCTTAGGCCTTTGAGGTAATTTCCCTTTGTTCCTTAGAGATATCTTGTGAGAGTGGCACACTTATGTGTCTGGGTAAATAGTAACTTTACCCCTGATCTTGTCCAGGCTGAAAGCATCCCTCAAGGTTGCTCTCTTAGTAGTACCCCTCTCCCTTCTTGCCATTAATGATCTTCACGTTACAGCATGTGCAGAAAATTGACTGTCTTCTTGTAGCGACCTCTCCAAGTATATTGTTCATTGTGCTTCCAGCTGGGGCCACCTCTCAATGGGTTTAAATTTTATGTTGTTAAAACACATCAGATCACACTCACAAGAGGCCATATTATTCCTCATGTCATTCTTTACCTGTATGGTATATCTAAATAAGATATTGTCAAATTTCTCAATCTTCTGAATGCCCTGGAAGCCTCTCATAATCTCCTGCCTCCTCCAACTTCACGCTCGTTATTGACTGACCATTTCCATTCTCATTCTCATGCTATTGCAGTGTACAGTGATGGTTCTAAATCCTCCAGAGGTGTTGGATAAGCAGCAGTTTTTCCTGAAAGAATAATCAAAGGTCATTTTCTAGAATTGGCCAATATTTCACAGCATTTATATTCAGTTCCCACTTCTGTCATACACATCATCCCATCGATGTCCGCATCCTCACCCTTAGTTGTTTTTGACTCCTATAGTACATTTCAGGCTGTCCAGAAATTCAATTCCCGTATCCCTTTATCCTTAATGTACAACTTTAGGGGGCAGTCAGGCAATTCTCCGTGCGCTCTTAAAAAAAATGGAAAAATTATGGAAATTGAGTTATTTATACAGAAAAATAGCTTAACTCTTTGACAACACAATGGAACAAGAATCAATGTTCTACGACATTTCTACAAGAAATTATAGTCATTTATATCAGGTATGCCTCTTCAAGGGGGGCTCCTTGGCGTGGTGAAGAGGCTCTTGGTCTGAGGAATTAGACCTGTCGGTCTCCTTCCTCAGACCGAACCTAATTACCCCCCAATCCCCCATTCCCTATCCCATCCTCCCCATCCTCCCCTTTTTCCTTTCCTCCTCCTCCTCCCCACCCCTCCCTTTTGCCCTTCCTTTTTGGCCTTTGGGGTTTTTTTTTTTTTTTACCCACAGGCACGCTAGTTCCTAGGTAGGGGAAAGGGTACCGGGGTCCATCCCATTCCATTGAGGTTCTTGGCGGTGGCGTAGTTTGCCGTGGAATCTGGATTGCCTGGGGATGTCCCGATCCCTCTCCGGTATCCCGGAGGGTGGCTTTGGGTGTCTCTCGGGTGACGGGTGTATCTCTGGAAGCCACCTTTCGGATTCCGGGGGTGGTGGCCGAAGGAGGTCTGCTTTGTGGCGGATTTCCGGCCGCCCTCTCTTTTGTCCACCGAGGTAGCTCGGCAAATGTGAGGTTGCTATCCCGGATTGCCGGTGTTGAGAAATGGCATTACCAGCTAAGTTTAAACAGTGAACACTTAACTTAAAGACAACTCATCGCCTGCACAGCCGCCCCTGCAGACGAGGTCTAGAAGCTGTCGAAACCATCTCACAACGGGCTGTCAAGAAATATAATTTGTAAGATTATAAATTACCCCTAAGGGGTGTTATGTCAGCATTTCATTCACTGATGGCTGACAACTTACTTGTTTGGACTCAAAAGTCCACACCTTACTGCTGACTATAGGTTGATTACAAACTCCTTGTGACTCAAGAACTGCGCAGTCCCCCGTTCTACAAGAAATTCGTAACATACCTTGCTCTTGTAGCGTGAGCTTTGGTGTTCTTCACACCTTCGACAGGTATCGGTGACTTGATAGAAGCTGAAGTGTCCTTGGATGTCCATGTCTTCCATTGTCTAGGAAACGCACACTGGTACACTATGTTCCACAAGATTTGTCTTTATTGTTCACAATGTTATCACTGAAGAAGCTGATCACACTTCTCTTAAGAGTTTATTGTGTTTTATGAGACACTTTGTTCACACTAACGCACAGATCGTTCTTTGTTGGTTATCCTGGCGTCAGTGTCACTCTCAGTAGAGTCAAAAGTAATCTGGCGATGCCACACCGCCCCAAGCCGTCACTGCCCTAGCACAAAAAAAAGCTGACCTAGTACTCCTTGCTTCCTTGCCACTTCCTCGATGAAGCAAAGCAGAATGTTTGATTCTTGCTGTCTTAAGCATAGACAACAATGTCCACTATTTTTACCATGGTAATAAAGTGGGAGCAGGATTTTCCTTAATTGTCCTGCTAAGTAAGAGATGTACTGTCTCTTATAAAAATACACTTTGCAACACCGCTGCAAGGAGCAGAGGTCACTTGACTACGTCGCATAGCATCTGTGATCAATTACTCACTGTAGCAGTAAACAAGACGCTCGCCCCTTCTGAGAGGGCTTGGCCCCCCAGGGCTGAAAGGGGCTGAAAGGGCTGAAGGGGGCTGATACCCCCCTCCTGGAGAAAATTTCTCCACAGCCGGTTTACTGGCATGATGGGTAGGGTATGGCACGGGTTCCATGCTGCATCTGCGCTACTTGTGGTGCTGAGGTCCTCTTGGGCGCGGAGGGAGATTTCTGGCCCTCTCATTCCTCCTAGGAACTATCCCTCCCCGGTTCCCCCTTCTTTTTATTCTTTTTTTTTATTTTTATTTTCTTCTTTCTTTTTTTTCTTAAAAACAAAAAGAAAGAAGTAACCTAACCATGGCAGCCCTAGTCCATGAACCTGCTACCCCCGGGCCCCTTCTTGATACCACACCCCGTTCTGACCCCGCCTCGTCTTTGGACCACTCTTCGGACACTCCTCATGCCTCTGTACCTCTTGCCGGTTCTGTTTCCTCACCCGCTTCAGGTACTGAGGCCTCGACTGACTCCTTTGATTTATCTGACCTTCGCTCTTCTCTGACTATGCTTCCGGCCTCTCCCTCTATGGTGCGGCAATTTTCGAATCGCCGACCCGTTCCACGTCGGACCAACTCTGGTCCCATGCCTAAACGCCAACGACAATTACCTGCTGATGATACTTCTCCACCTTCTCGTTCTTCTCAGAAAAGATTGACACGTCCTTCACTACCTTTCCACGCTCAGTTTCAGACTGCACAATGGACTAAATTCTTCACTTTACGACCGACTTCTTCTACTGCCTATCTTTCTGACCACAGTATTGGCAAGGCACTCCTACGCCATGTTGGTAAAGATATTTCTTTTCATGCTCTTCAGAGCGGTACGCGCATCATCACCATACAGAATGCTACCCAGGCTCATGAGCTTTCTCGTCTTTCCCATATCGATACTGTTCCTGTCACTGTTGAAAAACATCATTCCCTCAATTCTTGTAGTGGTACCGTCATTCTGCCCCATACCATAGTTCAACAAAATTTCCAGACATGTGGCACTGACATTCTTGAACAGCTGGAACTCCAAGATCTCCCAATCCTCAAGGTAGACACTTACGTTCTTCCTGCCCGTGGGCGGAGACGATACCCTAGCAATGTGGCTCGGTTTAACTATTTACAGCCGTGAACTCCCATCCTCAATTTATGTGAGGACATCGGTTACAAGTTCGAAAGGTGACCCCTTTACACCGCAACAGTGTAAAAATTTGCTGGCGATTGGCCATCCAGTGAAATTTTGGGCAGATCTATCGCCGAATGCCCAGTCTGTGGTGCCGAAGACCATTCTAATACGTCTTGCAATCGACCTCCTCTTGCCTTAATTGTCGTGAGGCTCACCCTTCTTTACTCTCCCGTTGTCAAGTCTATTTAAAACGAGCGGGAAATCCGTTACCTCAAAGAGGCAGAAGGTCTCCCTTATGCCATGGCAGTTTTCATCCCCGCCTCCAAGGGAGACTACCTCGTGTTTCTTATTCCCGTGTTTCAAAAGGTCCCCCCCACCTGGTATACCATCTTCTGCACCCACCTCTGTGGTTACCTCTCCATAGTCACTCCTGTATCTAATTCTTTGCTGTCCTCAGCTCAGACTCCCTACTTCAACGCCTCAGTCTGATCTCGCTTCTTCGTGTTCTCCTCCAAGCCTCAGTAGCGAGAGATCTCGTATGACACCCCCTCCCAATCGTCCCTCTACTTCTCAAAAGTCAAAAAAAGGTCCGTTAACACCTCCAAACCCAAATCTTCCATCTCCTCATTTTACCTTCCCTGTCTCTTTTACCTGGTTCTCCCCCTCTCACTGGCTCTGTTACAAGTGTAGAGGTTCACCCCCCTCCTCGTACTAACCTTCCTCCCTGTTCCCTCCCAAGTTTCTTCCTCTTCTGCCACCTCCCAGGTTTCTGCCTCTTCTGTCCCCTTCCACGTTTCTCCAGTTCCCTCCCCCCTTTTCCCCCCCCCTACCTTGGTAGAGTCCAATACATTTCCCAATCTTTATCATCCTCCCCTACCTTTTCCCAATATTGTTCCCATACGACGTCTCTGAATTCCGAAACACTTGAACCCAATCTCTGAATATATTGCAGAGACCAAACCATCAATGGGCACTGATCCACCCTCCACTCCTCTTCCTCTGCTCCATCTGCGCAACTCCTTTCTTCACAGCGCACCTTTCCCTTCACTGCTTGAACGTTTTCCACTGCCTCCGCATGTGGACTTTTCTAACCCCTCTAGTCCGTAGGAACCCTTACCTGCAGATTTCAGGTATCTTTATCATTCCCAAATCAGGGCCCCTATTTACAGTGGAATTACGCAGCCTCAGGGGTAATCGGGGTGGCTTCAGATGTTACTCTCCCATTTTTTCCCCTGTTGGTGTTTGCTTACAGGAACCAAAAATTTCACTCTGCTGTTATCTCCACATCTCAGGCTATAATTTATTGTATTCTTAGATCCTTTTCCTGATGGGACCCTTTTAAAGAAAGTGCCCTTCTTCTACGCACTGATATTCCGTTCCATCAGCTATTTGTTCGTACTTCGCTGCATTACACAGCAGCCCGTATCCACTTGCATAGGTGGTATACGCTCTGTTCTTTATATCTCTCTCCTTCTTGGGGGATTATCTATTCCGGATATTGCCTTTCTTGTTTCGTCATTACCGCCACCGATTCTGTTACTTGGTGATTTTAATGCCCACCATTTCCTCTGGGGGGGTGGGGTCTCACTGTGATTCCCGTGGCATTCAGTTAGAGGCTTTTCTTGCCACCCACCCCCTCCATGTTTTAACCCTTTGAGGGTCGACAGGCCCTCTCCGAAACTCATTCTCAGGGTCAGCCAAATTTAAAAAAAAAAAAAATTATTTTCTCTTTTGAAAAGATAGAGAATCTTTTCCCGATCATAAAGACACCAAAAGTTTGAAATTTGATAGAAAACTTACGGAATTATGCTCTCACAAAGTTAGCGGTCTCGGCGATGTTTACGCATCGGCGAGTTTGCCCACTTTTAGCCCCATTTCGGCCAATTTCACTGTATAGTCGACAAAACACAAAGAATTTCGCTAGAACTCCATTTTTTCTATCGAATGGGTGCAAGAAACCACCCATTTATAAATTCAACTATCCAGTACAGTGGTCAGAATTTAGCAATTTTGCCAATTTCACCCCAAATTTCAAAAGATGCAATTTTTCCCATAGGGTCCAGAATAAACAAGAAGACATTCCTGGCACTAAATGACATTTCCTCTAGTCATTAGTCACGTCTCAAAGGCCCCTCTTATATTCTTTTGCTTTCCCCTTTGAATTTTTTTCTCACAAAAATATAAGATTTAACTGTTATGCAGACACTGCATTAGTGTAAAAAATGGTATAAATATTATTGGTGCACTTGTAAAAGAATATTAGACTCACAGTTGACGGGTATTGCACGCTTTGGACGATTTGTTTTTCTTTTGAAGTTTGGTAAAATCGAACATTTCTGACTTGACCATTCAAGCAACCCAGAAAACCGTAAAATTCTCCAACCTTTGTCTTCTTTTAAAAAATGAGACCCTTAACTATACCAACCTAAAAAACATACGAAAAGAAATAAATTTTTATTTAAATTTCCATTTTTTGCCATTTTGCAAGGTTCCCGCAGATTTTTTAAAAATACTTCACTCCCAAGGCCCATTCTTTCCATATGGGGGCCACCAGCTTTCTCCCACTAGATTTGGGCCCTAGAATTTATGAGTACTAAAAAAAAAACCCGTCAAAAACCCCTACCGTAAAACGTACAAGTACGCCCAAAAACCCCAAAAAGGGGTTTTAAATACAGGTACGCACACTCATTTTATCCTCGGGCCATACTCTCCCTTGCATTTGATCTCTCAGTCTGCTCTTTCCCCCACCCGCATTAGACTCACTTGGGGCTGTTTTTCCCGGACTTACAAAACGCGATCATTTCCCCCAAACATTCTTAATTCCCCTTTAATTCCCCCACCTCTTTTTGCATCCCACCTGGGAAAATTTTATCCGGGGAAATTGGAAACCCTTTTTCTCCCCAAACTAACTGTTTTTTTGAAAAGTTCCCCTTTTTCGTCCTCCATCGATGAGCCCTTTTAAAAACTTTTCTTCTCGGGCCTTTCCCTTTTTAAAATGCACTTCTCATTCTTTTTAAACCTCAAAATTTGGGGAAGGGATTTTCCCGAAAGCGTTCCTTTTTGGTTCCCGCTTGTGCTCGTGCAGTACGTTTGAAACGCCTGCATGGGGCAGGGACCGGGACAACATAAAACCCCAGAGGGGACTCCTTTATTTTTTAAAAAGAACGTGCGATCACTCGCCCTGTCATCCGTGACGCCCAAAAAACCCCTTGCAGGGGAGATTATGTCTCCACCATCATCTCTGCTTCCTCTATGAGTGCATCCCGGGAAAAAAGTACGAAAAAAGAGTGGGTAAATATTCTCCTGACCCCGGGCCCCGTTCTGCGGGTTTCCGGTGTTGATATAGGGAAACCCCCCTAGTTTTTGGCAATTTAAATTGGCAATCACTTCCCTATTTTCTCAGGGACTCCATCTATGGGCCCCCCTTTCTTTCCTCAAAGTCCCGCCAGAAAAGTTTTTTACCCTTGGACTTTTTCTTCTCTCGAGAAGAAAAAGTAAAAAATGTGCCTTTTAAAACTTTTAAGAATTGGAGGCAACAAATCCAGCTTGGGCCCATCATCGGCACTGGGCCCGACGACATTCATATTCTTTTGCTACAACATTTACATCACAGTCCCTTGGGAGTCCTATTAAAAACCCCTTTTCAATCTTTTTGGGCACAAGGGGTTCTCCACACGTGGAAAATTCCGCCATTGTTCTCCCCCTTTTCCCCAAACCAGGCACTAAGGGAAAATGAAACCTCCCCCTACGTCCCATTGCTCTTCCCCTGGGAGTTTGCAAAGTGATGGAAAAGCCCTTAAATAAATAGACGTTTTGTTGGTTTAGAGACACCCAAAAAGTCCTCCCACTCAACAATATGGCTTTCCCTAAGGGGCGTTTTTAAACCCAAAACCCCTTACAAGCTTTGGGTAAAGTATGTTCGTAAATCCTTTGCGAATAACCACTCATTATTGCCAAAATTTTTTGACCTTGAGAAGGCATATGACACAAATTGGAGGTATAAAATTTTGCCCCAAACCCCCCCTTAGGCCCCTTTGAGGCAATCTACCCCCCTTCCTTAAGAACTTTTTAACTGCAGGCATTTCCTTTGGGTTCCCGGGTTTAATTTTAAAGTGCTCTCCCCGGGAAATTTATCCCCAAACTGAAGGTGTCCCCCGGGGGTGTGTTCTAAACACAACACTTTTTTTTTCCTTGCTATTAATGATTTGCCCCTAAAAACCTTCCCCTCAAATATTTGGTCATCACTCTAAGTTGATGACTTTTGCTATGCCCGTCAGGCGCGGGCTGACCCCCTTAGGGGCATTGGGGAAAACTCGGTATTTTCCCTTAGGGACCCCAAAAACCTCTTTTTCTTCCTTAAAACCTGTAAAACAACTCTCGGCTACTTTTATTCTTCAGAGAAAAAGTATAATAAGGGTTTACAATAAATAAAAACATTACTTCGGAATTATTTTAATTTTTAAAAAATTTATTTCACACAACATTACAACATCAGGTTTTAAAATTCCAAAACCCTTTACTATGCAAGCATTTCGGGGGGTAAAAATTACATTTCTTTGGGAAACCCGGATAAAAAATGAAACTACTATAACCCCATTGTTTACCAAAGCAGGCAAAGTGTTGGAGCCTTTGTAAATTCGTAGTTTGGGGTAAAGTTTTAAAAAATAAGTTAGGTGGGTTTAGGTTTAACATTTGGTTTAATTTTTGGAAACATTTAATTTCAATTAAATCAGTTATTCCAATTTTTTTTTTGTTTAGAAGGCTTGAAAACTTGGAATTTTTAAAATATTTTTTAATTTTCGAGGAATTCCAATTTTAAGCTTTTATGGCATTTTTTTTGGGTAATAAAGGCCTCCCGGTGATTTTCCGTGAAGGTGTCCCCGGGGGTTCAAGCAAATTTTTTTGGGGTTTATATTAAGTTTTTAAAAATTCATTTGTATATCATAGTTGATGGGGTTTTGTATGTGAGGAGGAGTGTATGAATTTGTGGGTTCCGCCATAGTGATTTTTCATTTTGGGGGCCCTTTGTGGGTAATTTTTCCGAGCTTTAAATTACTTTTACAAATTTCATTAGATATTTTTATTAAAGGGTTTACCGGGGGGGTACGTGAGTGGGCCTTTTTCGTAGGTTTTCCTTTGGGAAAATTTTTTTAGAAATTTTTAAGGTTTAAATTTTAAACTTTATCAGGGGATTCCTGAATTTCCCCCTTGCTTTTTAATTTTTAACTTATTTAAGGGGAAATCTTTCGCGTCCAACCCGATTTAGCTTCCCCCTTTTTTTTAAAATTGTTGTTCCTTGGTGTTTTTTGTAATTCCCTTTCGAGGAGCCATATGGGGGAAGAACCTATTCGGTAAGCCTCATCTTCCAATATGTGGCTTATAAATTCCGAACATTTTCATTTATGAAGGGAAAGGAAAGGGCCCCATTTTTGTTGGGCCCCTGTTTGGGGTTCCCCTTTTTTTCCCCTTTCATTCCTTTTTTTCTTTCATTTAAACCCTTAGGGATTGAGCTTCACTTTTTTTCCTATGGGAAATTTTACGTGGGAGTCTGTTTCCCTTTCCCGCTTACGAAGCAGAGTCCGTGGCTTCTTTTTTTCTGGCATTTATTTCTAGCCATTGTTTTGTAAACAATTAGTAATTTTTTAGGCCTGGATTTCCAGCAGGGGTTTGGAGGTGGGAGAAAGGAATAATTCGTTTTTGATTATTTTTCGGAATTGAGGATTTGAATTATCATTGGGGCCCATGTTTTCATCATTTTGGTCTCCTCCCTTGTGTAGGTGAACGAAATTTGATTACTTTGCCCGATTCAAGTTTGTTAGGTCTTCAATGATTGGTATTGTTTTTGCCCTTTTTTGATACAGGGGAAAAGGAAAACTCTGCCGTTTTTAGGTTGATAAAGATTTAGGGTTATGATTTTGGACTTTTGGGAATTCTTATTCATTTTGGAACACCCTTGGGTTTTATTGGGAATTTTTCCCATATAAAGAAATATGGTTTTGCGTTTCTTTGTGGGGTTGGGGTCACTACTTTCTTTTTTTCGTATTGGGATAATCTTTTTTTCGGGAAATTTTTGAAGGGCCGTCCTTAAATTGAAGTATTATCGTTTTCCCCAAAAACTTTTTTGCCCACTTATCAGGGGAGATTGAATACGTTTGTTTGTCCTGGTTATTACCTTTTTTCCCTTTTTCCAAAGGTTTTTTATGGATTAATTGGGTTTGCCAACAACTTTACTTCATTTTGTTTTTTAGGGCATTTTTATTTTGGGCCCCTTTTTTCCCCTTTAATTCCGCAACGGATTTCTGTTAGGTGCCGTCAGTTTGCCTTTCCGTTTTGGGTTAAAGGCTGCCTCATTTTTGTCAGGTGACTTGTAGTGCTTGGGGTTTTTAGGTTGTTTGAGAAATGGGTATTTGGTTTGGTAACTTTTTGCCCGGATTTAAAGGGGTTTTGGTGTTGATCCTTTGGTCAGTAGGGCCTTTTTCTTACTTGTATTTTTACTGTTGTGCAACATACAGACTATTTTTGTAAATTCAGTACGTATGGGCTAAGGGTTTTTGAATCACCGGGTTTGTAATGAATTTTTCATTGGTCTCTTTTTCAACTTTTTCATTAAATTCTGTTTGATTTTAATCTGTGAGTTTATCAATGTAGAAGTTTTGGGTATTGGTTTTAATTGCATTATAATTCCCAGTCATCCCCCGTGCAAATTTTGGCATTTATGGTCTGAGAGAATGGGGACCCTTTTTGTAAGTTGATTTTACCAAATGCATAGAAATTTTACTATCGGTTTGAGGTTTATTTGTTAAATTTACATAAGGCATAAAATAAAAAAGCATAATTTGCCGAAAGGACCATCGGAAGTATATTTGATAAGAAATGAGTTACTACTCCTCCAATGTCATCTTTGAGTAAGAGAAAATGGTGTTTGAAGAGGATAAACTTACTAGAACATCATTTACTAAGAAATACACACCCAAACAGAACGGCGGATTTTTCCGCAAAAAAAAAAAAAAAAAAATTAGACGGTGGGCCTGGCCGGCGTCCAGGCCAATATCGCGGAAGTAACTTATTCACTTTACTGTATCCGTATTTCTATCTTTATTATTAATTAAATGTAATAATATCACGAAATTGTAGAATAATGAGTTTCTCTAATTTTTCCTTCCTTCGGTCATTTTTTTGAATATACCTATACTTTTGGAGTAATGTGGGAAAAAAGGCAGATATTTTGCAACATCCAAGAACTAACAACCTTTCATTTTTTTGTGAGATAAAGATAAGTTATTAGCGAAAGGTCCTGAGAAAAATTCGTATTAGAATTGTTTCTCAATGCGGCACCAAGTGTCCAACAACCTTATGTTGTCCCATAAAGGAATAAATTGTCCTCCCAAGGCATTTTCAGTAAATCAGTTCCTTTTGTCGAGGTCTTTTCTCATTGTTTGTTTTGAGGTATATTTTTGCGCTAAATATTTTCAAGAAAGATGAAAACGACTTTGTCCTTTGTGCACCAAAACTGGAGGAAATAGGACAGTAACAAACAATAAAAAAAAAAAAATCATTGCCTGAACTGCCCCCTATTAGGTTATTTGCCTTTTTTAGTAAGAGAGATGTCACTTTTGTGTTTGGTCCCTGGATATGTCCGAAGTTTCAGAGCAATGAACAAAACACTCGACACGCAGCTTAGCTCGAGTCACCTATTCATGGCAGGCTACTTTCCCTCAAGGGTATTCCTTTTCTGGAAATATTTCTCAGTGGCCTTCTAACAACTCTGCAACTATTGGCAACAATATTGGTCTAGTTAGTCAACAACAAATATTTTTTCTTCTATGACACCTATTGTAGTATTTCTGGCCTCTTCCCACTGCTGTTATGGTTGGGAATACTATGCTCGCTGCGCTTTACATATCAGACATAACGTGACTCACCTCACGGATACCACGTGCAGTAAACACCTGGCACCGGTTCTGTGTAATTTGTTATCACAACTGTCAGTCCACCATACATTATTAAATTGCCTTATTTTAAATTGGAAATCAAATTGGGGAGGAGGAGTATGGAAGAAGTGAATGTTTTCAGATACTTGGGAGTTGACGTGTCGGCGGATGGATTTAGAAGGATGAGGTTAATCATAGAATTGAGAGGGAAAAAAAGGTGAGTGGTGCGTTGAGGTATATGTGGAGTCAAAAAACGTTATTATCTATGGAGGCAAAGAAGGGAATGTATGAAAGTATAGTAGTACAACACTCGAATGGATTTTGAAGCTTGGGTGGTAAAATGCAGCAGCGAGGAGACGGTTGGAGGCAGTGGAGATGTCTGTCTAGGGGATTGTGGTGTAAATATTAGCAGAAATTCGGAGTGTGGAAAAGAGAAGGTGTGGAGTTAATAAAGCATTGTCAGAAGGCAGAAGAGGGGTTGTTGGGTGGTTTGGTCATTTAGAGAAAAATGGATCAAAGTAGAATGACAGGGGAAAGCATATAAATCTTAGGGGAAGGAAAGAGGGGTAGGGGTATCCTCGAAAGGGTTGGAAAGAGGGGTTAAAAGGAGGTTTTGTGGGCCGGGGGCTTGGACTTCCAGCAAGCGTGCATGAGCGTGTTAGATAGGAGTGAATGGAGACGAATGATACTTGGGACCTGACGATCTGTTGGAGTGTGAGCAGGGTAATATTTAGTGAAGGGATTCAGGGAAACCGGTTATTTTCATATAGTCAGACTTGAGTCCTGGAAATGGGAAGTACAATGCCTGCACTTTAAAGGAGGGGTTTGGGATATTGGCAGTTTGGAGGATATGTTGTTGTATCTTATACGTAATGCTTCTAAACTGTTGTATTCTGAGCACCTCTGCAAAAGCAGTGATAATGTGCGAGTGTGGTGAAAATGTTGAATGATTATGAAAGTATTTTTTTTTGGGGATTTTCTTTCTTTTTTTTGGGGCACCCTGCCTCGGTGGGAGACGACCCAACTTGTTGAAAAAAAAAAAAAAAATTATCACAGGCTCACAGGGTACACTTCTAACTTCACTGCTCTAAAATTTACACTGCTTGACCTCCTCACTGAAAGTTTTGCCTTTGATGCAAACTCACTCTGATGTTTTACGGAAATTAGCCTCTTGCCCAACTTAAATTAAATTTTGTTCTTATACCCCTCCTCTACCTCCATCAACCCCCATCCTTGCACACCTCTGCACACACACTCACTCCTGCCCCTTAAACAGTCCTTTTACACATCCTTGCTTGCAGTGCTGTACAGTACTATCGGGTTAACACTTCACTTGTTTATAATAATACAGAGGGACCCCACTTTACGGTGTTCCCTAATACGGCATTTAAAATTTTAAAACCAAACACTATGGGTTTCCCCCCACCGATTTTCTAATACGGTCACCGCGCACCCCGGTTTTTTTTACATTCTCGTGAGCACTTTCTTCCTTGTTTGGGATTTAAAAAATTTTTAAGTTTTTTTAAAGTTACTGTATTTATTTTTATATATTCTTATTCAACAAACGGTCATATCCCCCCAAAATAGGTGCCCAAAAAGAAAAAAAAAAGCTTCTTTTTTTAACTTTATCATGTAACGGAGAAGGGTTACCAGCCCCTTATCCCGCATTTAGTCCCCCCTTAGCAGCAGGGCTTTAGGGAGAAAATTTCTTTTCCCTTTTCCCCGTAGAGATGGGAAAATAAACAAAAACTAGTAAAAAAATAAAAGAAAACTCAGGGGGTGTGTTGTATAGCTTTACATGAATGTTAGTGTGACCCAAGTGTAAGTAAAACAGAAGATGTCCCTGTAATCTTGCTTTTTATGAGACAGAAAAAAGACACCAACAATCCTACCATCGTAAAACAAAAACGGTTTTGTTGTACACTCATTGGGCCCGGGAGGGTGTACCCCCCTGGGCTTTGTGTCTCCCAACCCCTATCCCTATGTTTTTATATATACGGCCCCTCCATCACAAATCCGGATTTTTGGGATTAGTGGCGGATTACTGAGTTTGCCGGATTACAGAGTGGTTAGGTTAGAATAATTAAAAATAAAATTAAAACTTACACAAGTTCGTTAAATCTGAAAAAATCGCTACTTTGAGCTCAATTTAAAAGACTTTTGTCATGAAAGCAAAAAAAAATTCTGTCTTTTTTCTGTATAATTTCCATTCTATCAAATGAGTCAAAAAAAAAAAAAGAGAATAAAACCCATAAAAACCATACGAAAAATTTTACTGCAAAGAGGTGGCTAATGGGGGAAAAGTGAACCCCCTTTATTTTCATCCATCTTTTTTTTTTTTTTTGTACTTAAGAAGCTCTTTCCCACCATAACATTCCCTAAGTTTCAATGAGATAGCCCAAAAAAACCGAGAAAAAAAAAAATATTTACCAAAAATCATATATGGAAGCCCAAGCCGGGGGCTGGAAAAAGTCATTTGTCTGACTTTTCGGTTATCCTAGGTTCTCTATAAACACTGCTTGTATGAAAACTAGTAACTGTATGTATTTGTGTAACCCGAATAAATTTTTACTTCTAGTCTGTCAGCTGGCGAAACCTCCCATTCCTACTTCAACTACCCAATAAAGTGGTCAGAAATTGGCAATTTGGCGATTTCACAAAATTTCAACAATGCCAATTTCAAATAGGGTCCAGAATAAAAAATGCAGTTCCTGGCAAAAAATAAATTTTCTTTTCATTTGTCCGGCCCCACAGGCCCCATTATTTACTCTTGCTTCCCTTTGGAATTTTTATTCACAAAAAAACTGAAGATTTACTGTTATGCAGATTGCTGCTTATTGTAAAATTTTATAAATATGTCAACCCCTTCTTGATCCCTATTGGGAATTTTTAAAGGAGGCGGAAGGTATTAGATTGGGGACGTTTTGTTTAGGCTTCGCTAAAGAATGAAATTTTTACTATTTTTGAGCGTAATTTTTAAGGGACTTTTTGTCTGAAAGCAATCAAAATCATATCATTTCTGTAATATATTTTCATTTATCAAAAGAACTGAAAAAAAAGAGAAAATAACCCTAAAAAACCCAAAATTGCGGCCGTAATGGTGAGAAGTGAACTCCCCTTTTTTTGTTGATTTCTTTCATTTTTTGGTGACTTAAGAAGTATCTTTCCATCATACATTGCCCAAGTTTGAATAAAATACCAAAAAACAAGAGAAAATAATTATTATTATTTTTTTTATCACACTGGGGCCCTTCCCACCCAAAGGGAGGGGGCCAGAAAAAAAAAAACTTTCACCATATTTCCCCCCACTGTTTTCCCGAAGGGGGCTTTACACTACAGTTTTTTTAAAGCAACATTTAAAACCTCCTTTAGATGAGGCCGTACTTCCCCTTCCCCGGACTCGTCCCCCTGCCGGTTTCCTGAACCCCTTTTAAATGTTAATTTGCTCAACTCCCCAAAAGCATGTCAGATTAAAAAAATTTGTCTCCATTCCTCCCCATCAAAAACGTCACGCATGCCTGCGGAAGTCCCGCCCCTTGCACACAAAACCCCTTTACCCCCCCTCCAACCTTTCCTAGGCCCCCCCTACCCGCCTTTTTCCACTACAATTTATAACCTTGAAGTTATTTTTGCTCCTTCTCTCTACTGTCCAAAACCCCCCAAAATTTTATTATTATTATTATAAAAAAAAATAATAATAATTTTTTTTACCAAAATGTAAAGTATAAGGCTAGCGACATCAGTGACTACTACTATTAGAAACCCGCTTTTTTTTGCGGTATTTCAAGAAATTTGGTCAGTGCCCCAGGTAACCCCCAACCCAGTCCAAGCACCCAGGAAACCTATTTACTGATGGGTAAACATGGGCAAACAGGGTAAAGAAACACGCCTAATGTTTCTACCCTGGCTGGGAATTGAACGTTTACTAAAAATCATATATGGCTAACCCAAGCCAGGTACTAGAATTAAGCGACGTTGACTTTTTTGGGTTATCTTAGGTTCTCTACACATATGCTGCTATGTGTGATAATCTATATAGAGAAAAATAACTTTTTTGTTTCGGTTTATGGTGGGAGAAATGAGTGTATATCACTCCCCTGTGCTACACTCTTGTTTTCTCTAATATAAGCCCCCAAGACAGGGATAGAAGAATGGTATTTGTATACCATATCCTCTTCATACCTCCGTCGAACTGCTCGGTATTATGCCAAATATTATTTATTCTGGAGTATTTAACATCTTTTATGTTATTTATATTGTTTCTTATGTCATATTAGATCAATTGTGTTTAGCAAATAAGCTTTTAGTGTTGATATTAGCGTAATAATAAAGCATATTCTCCTGCTTCATAAGACTGAGCTCATGACAACCGACAGTGGCTTCAAAGCCACCTTATCTTTAATGGATAATGTACTGTGTCGGTGCTTTACATAATGAGAAATTTATTTCTTTTTTTAAATTGGAACCATGGCTAGGGCTAAAAGTAAGCAGGTTAAAACAATAAATGGAGAAAAGAAATTGGAATGACTTGTGCAGCAAGTAGTGCCACCAAACAGTACCAGCAGGTTGGTGTGGCGACCCTAGAAATTTGAAATTATGCTAGCCAAAATTAGTGCCGAATAACTGAAGGAACCGAATAACTGATTGCCGGATTTGTGATGGCAGACCTGAACTCTTGATAATTATACTTCTCCATGGGGCAGTGGAACAGAATTCTTCCTCCATAAGCCATGCGTGTCGTAAGAGGTACTAAAATGCTGGGAGCAAGGGGCTAGTAACCCCTTCTCCTGTATATGTTACTAAATGTAAAAGGAGAAACTTTGGTTTTTTCTTTTGGGCCACCCTGCCTCGGTGGGATCCCGCCGGTGTGTTGAAAGAAAGAGAAAGAATTATACTTACGTGTACTTGTACCTAAGTAAACTTACTGTGCTGGCATGCAAGTACACATTAAAATCACTAAGAGTGTCTTATTAGTCTCGAAGATGCCATATTAACTCTTTCACTGTCGGTCCTGTAATACAGTGCTAAAATTCTAGCGGTTTCCAGTCTTCTGGGAGATAGCCGGTGGGCCTACATATGAGAGAATGGGTCCGAGTGGTCACTGTGCGCAGTATAAAAGAAATTCTGCAGCACTCAGTGCATAATGAGAAAAAAACTGCGAGTGTTTTTTGTTTAACCCTTTCAGGGTCCGTCCCGTAGATCTACGGCTTCACGTTGAGTGTCCAAACCGTAGATCTACGCCAAAATTCTAGCGCCGTCAAATTTAGCGCGAAAGCGCTCATAGGCCTACATGTGAGAGAATAGGTCTGCGTGGTGGGTGTACGATAAACAAAAAATCTAGGCGCCCGCATAGCATTGTGGGAACGCCGGCTCAGTTACCCTTGTTCACCATGCCTCGTCGCAAGTCAGCTCTCACTCCCTGGAAAATTGGGACTCTCCTCTTCCTATCTGATAGTTCTGACACTGTGGATGGAAATGAAGAGAATTTTACTGCTTTTTCAGTTTTGACCCAAAAAGG
>NC_069444.1:8644269-8695747 GCF_026875155.1 Cherax quadricarinatus
TATACATACTATAAGTGATTTTCCCAACGCCAACATGAGATGGCAGTATGTATCAAAACAACACCAGACTCACGGTGGAGGGAATTCTCGTTTTTCCTTACGTTTCGTGCAGTTATTTTATGAAACTTCTTGTTTCTAATTATGGGTCCTAAGAAAGCAAGTGCAAAGGACAGTGCTGAGAAGAAAAAGAGGATGATTTCCATGGAATTAAAGCAGGAAATCATAGATAAACCAACTAGATGGAGGGTTAAGGACTTGCCCAGGCAGTACCAGAGTACCACTTCTACAATATGTACAATACTAAAGCAGGATTCATTGACAAAGTGTAGCATTAAGAGTGTAGCAATTAAATGTAGCATTAAGAGTGTAGCAATTAAGTGCAGTATTAAGATAAGGATAAGCTATGGCAGGAAAAGAGGGACTATAAATGTATTAATTCAAGGATTATGTGGAGTAAAATAAAGATTGGATGTGAAAAGTGGGTTATAATAAGCGTGTATGCACCTGGGGAAGAGAAAAGTGTAGAGGAGAGAGAGAGAGATTTTGGGAAATGTTGAGTGAATGCGTGGGGAGTTTTGAATCAAGTGTGAGAGTAATGGTGGTTGGGGATTTCAATGCTAAAGTGGGTAAAAATGTTATGGAGGAGTAGTAGGTAAATTTTGGGGTGCCAGGGGTAAATGTAAATGGGGAGCCTTTAATTGAGCTATGTGTAGAAAGAAATTTGGTAATAAGTAATACATATTTTATGAAAAAGAGGATAAATAAAATACAAGGTATGATGTAGCACGTAATGAAAGTAGTTTATTAGATTATGTATTGGTGGATAAAAGGTTGATGGGTAGGCTCCAGATGTACATGTTTATAGAGGGGCAACTGATATATCGGATCATTATTTAGTTGTAGCTACAGTTAGAGTAAGAGGAAGATGGGAAAAGAGGAAGGTGGCAACAACAAGTAAGAGGGAGGTGAAAGTGTATAAACTAAGGGAGGAGGAAGTTCGGGTGAGATATAAGCGACTATTGGCAGAAAGGTGGGCTAGTGCAAAGATGAGTAGTGGGGGGGTTGAAGAGGGTTGGAATAGTTTTTAAAAATGCAGTATTAGAATGTGGGGCAGAAGTTTGTGGTTATAGGAGGGTGGGGCAGGAGGAAAGAGGAGTGATTGGTGGAATGATGAAGTAAAGGGTGTGATAAAAGAGAAAAAGGTAGCTTATGAGAGGTTTTTTACAAAGCAGAAGTGTTATAAGAAGAGCAGAGTATATGGAGAGTAAAAAAAAGGTAAAGAGAGTGGTGAGAGAGTGCAAAAGGAGAGCAGATGATAGAGTGGGAGAGGCACTGTCAAGAAATTTTAATGAAAATAAGAAAAAATTTTGGAGTGAGTTAAACAAGTTAAGAAAGCCTAGGGAAAATATGGATTTGTCAGTTAAAAACAGAGTAGGAGAGTTAGTAGATGGGGAGATGGAGGTATTAGGTAGATGGCGAGAATATTTTGAGGAACTTTTAAATGTTAAGGAAGAAACAGAGGCAGTAATTTCATGCACTGGTCAGGGAGTATACCATCTTTTAGGAGTGAAGAAGAGCAGAATGTAAGTGTGGGGGAGGTACGCGAGGCATTACGTAAAATGAAAGGGGGTAAAGCAGCTGGAACTGATGGGATCATGACAGAAATGTTAAAAGCAGGGGGGGGATATAGTGTTGGAGTGGTTGGTACTTTTGTTTAATAAATGTATGAAAGAGGGGAAGGTACCTAGGGATTGGCGGAGAGCATGTATAGTCCCTTTATATAAAGGGAAAGGGGACAAAAGAGACTGTAAAAATTATAGAGGAATAAGCTTACTGAGTATACCAGAAAAGTGTACGGGAGGGTTATAATTGAAAGAATTAGAGGTAAGACAGAATGTAGGATTGCGGATGAGCAAGGAGGCTTCAGAGTGGGTAGGGGATGTGTAGATCAAGTGTTTACATTGAAGCATATATGTGAACAGTATTTAGAAAAAGGTAGGGAAGTTTTTATTGGATTTATGGATTTAGAAAAGGCATATGATAGAGTGGATAGGGGAGCAATGTGGCAGATGTTGCAAGTATATGGAATAGGTGGTAAGTTATTAAATGCTGTAAAGAGTTTTTATGAGGATAGTGAGGCTCAGGTTAGGGTGTGTAGAAGAGAGGGAGACTACTTCCCGGTAAAAGTAGGTCTTAGACAGGGATGTGTAATGTCACCATGGTTGTTTAATATATTTATAGATGGGTTGTAAAGGAAGTGAATGCTAGGGTGTTCGGGAGAGGGGTGGGATTAAATTTTGGGGAATCAAATTCAAAATGGGAATTGACACAGTTACTTTTTGCTGATGATACTGTGCTTATGGGGGATTCTAAAGAAAAATTGCAAAGGTTAGTGGATGAGTTTGGGAATGTGTGTAAAGGTAGAAAGTTTGAAAGTGAACATAGAAAAGAGTAGGTGATGAGGGTGTCAAATGATTTAGATAAAGAAAAAATTGGATATCAAATTGGGGAAGAGGAGTATGGAAGAAGTGAATGTTTTTCAGATACTTGGGAGTTGACGTGTCGGCGGATGGATTTATGAAGGATGAGGTTAATCATAGAATTGATGAGGAAAAAAAGGTGAGTGGTGCGTTGAGGTATATGTGGAGTCAAAAAACGTTATCTATGGAGGCAAAGAAGGAATGTATGAAAGTATAGTATACAAACACTCTTAAATGGGTGTGAAGCTTGGGTGGTAAATGCAGCAGCGAGGAAAACGGTTGGAGGCAGTGGAGATGTCCTGTTTAAGGGCAATGTGTGGTGTAAATATTATGCAAAAAAATCGGAGTGTGGAAATTAGGAGAAGGTGGGGAGTTAATAAAAGTATTAGTCAGAGGGCAGAAGAGGGTTGTTGAGGGGTTTGGTCATTTAGAGAGAATGGATCAAAGTAAAAATGACATGGAAAGCATATAAATCTATAGGGAAGGAAGGCGGGTAGGGGTCATCCTCAAAGGGTTGGAGAGAGGGGGTAAAGGAAGTTTTGTGGCAAGGGCTTGGACTTCCAGCAAGCGTGCGTGAGCGTGTTAGATAGGAGTGAATGGAGACGAATGGTACTTGGACCTGACGATCTGTTGGAGTGTGAGCAGGTAATAATTTTGTGAAGGGATTCAGGGAAACCGGTTTTTTTTCATATAGTCGGACTTGAGTCCTGGAAATGGGAAGTACAATGCCTGCACTTTAAAGGAGGGGTTTGGGATATTGGCAGTTTGGAGGGATATGTTGTATATCTTTATATGTGTATGCTTCTAGACTGTTGTATTCTGAGCACCTCTGCAAAAACAGTGATAATGTGCGAGTGTGGTGAAAGTGTTGAATGATGATGAAAGTATTTTCTTTTTGGGGATTTTCTTTCTTTTTTGGGTCACCCTGCCTCGGTGGGAGACGGCCGACTTGTTGAAAAAAAAAAAAAAAATTAAGAGTGTAGCAATTATATGTCATTGACTTTTTTGGGGTTAACCTAGGTTCTCTACACGTAGTCAGGAGCAGGAATGGCCGCTGTGGTGCCCCTATAAACCCCAGCAACAACAATGGCTGCTGTCACCATCACTAGCCACATACGTAATGACATGTATTTTATTCATTCTAGTGTATATATCATGTTTCTATATTAATATAATTAAAACGCCGACTTTGAGGTGTATTTTCGTATAGTATTTATCGTTGTATTTTCGTTTTCATGGTCTCAGGTGATAAAATGGAAAACATATAACAGAAATAGAGATGATTTTCATTACTTTCACAATGCAAACGATCTTGAAATTGAGCTCAAAGTAGCGGAAATGTTAAATTTTTACCAATGTTCAGGTGTCATGTGGAGGTTCGATAACATGGATTGGGTAATAACACTCACGTTGGATGTTCTAGTATAATTATAACGGAATATATGTGAAGCACCAAAACTGACCTGCCATCTGTCTTACCATCTCTACTTCAACTGGCTCGCTGAGTGCCTCGGAGGGTAGTGGCATTCAAAGCATGCTAGGTCAGCTGAATAGTGAATAACAAGTGATTCACACAGACGGTTGGTAGTGAGTCATACTACTGGTAACTGGTTACTGGTAACTGGTACTACTGGGAACTGATACTACTGAGAGCTCGGCTAGTGGAAATGTTCAATTTTTACCAATGTTCAGGAGTAAGCAAATTACACCACACATCCAATACACGTCAACTGGGCAGTCTAATATTCTTTCACTAGTGACCTGATAATGTGACAATAATGCAGTAGTCTGCATAACAGTAAATTTTGTATTTTTTGTATGAATAAAAAAATCAAAATAGAAAGCAAGAGTAATATAAGAGGCCTAGAGACATGACTAATGAACAGAGGATATGTTATTTTAGTGCCAAGAATGTCTACATTGTTTATTCTGGACCCTATTTTTAAATTGGCATCTTTTCAATTTGCATGAAATTGGCCAAATTGCCAATTTCTGACCACTTTATTGGGTAGTTCAAATCGGTAAATGGGCGGCTTCTTGTACTCAACCAATAGAAAAAATGGAGTTCTAAAGAAATAACTACGAGTTTGGTCAACTGGAACAACAAAATTGGCCAAAAACAGGGCTCAAAGTCGGCGAAATTGCCGATGCGTATATGTCGCCGAGACTGCTAACTTCGCGGGAGTGTGATTCCATGAGTTTTCGACTAAATATCGTACTTTTGGTGTCATTACCATCGGGAAAAGATTCTCTATCATTACATAAGAAAAAATAATTTTTTCCCCAAAAACTTTTGAGACACAGAATGAGTTTCAGAAAGGGGCCTTGCGACAGTCAAAGGGTTAAGTTAGAAGTATCTGAGAGAATTAAAGCTAAGGAAGGGGTACCAATAATGTTGAAGAACCAGTTATGGAAGAAGAAGAGGGAACATAAATGTATAAATTCAAGGATTATGTGGATTAAAGTAAGGGTCAGATGAAAAATGGGCTAATGAGAGCATAGGCAATGGGGTCGAAGAGGTATGGGGTAGGTTTAAAAATGTAGTGTTAGAGTGTTCAGCAGAAGTTTGTGGTTACAGGAAAGTGGGTGCGGGAGGGAAGAGGAGCGATTGGTGGTATGATGATGTAAAGAGAGTAGTAAGGGAGAAAAAGTTAGCATACGAGAAGTTTTTACAAAGTAGAAGTGATGCAAGGAGGGAAGAGTATACATGTAAGGAGAAAAAGAGAGGTTAAGAGAGTGGTGAAGCAATGTAAAAAGAAGCAAATAGAGAGTGGGTGAGATTTTTATCAACAAATTTTGTTGAAAATAAGAAAAAGTTTTGGAGTGAGATTAACAAGTTAAGGAAGCCTAGAGAACAAATGGATTTGTCAGTTAAAAATAGGAGAGGAGAGTTATTAAATGGAGATTTAGAGGTATTGGGAAGATGGAGGGAATATTTTGAGGAATTGTTAAATGTTGATGAAGATAGGAAGCTGTATTTCGTGTATAGGGCAAGGAGGAATAACATCTTGTAGGAGTGAGGAAGAGCCAGTTGTGAGTGTGGGGGAAGTTTGTGAGGCAGTATGTAAAAAAGAAAGGGGTAAGGGAGCCGGGATTGATGGATAAAGATAGAAATGTTAAAACAGTGAGGATATAGTTTTGGGGTGGGTTTGGGGCAATTATTTAATAAATGTAGGAAGAGGGTAAGGTACCTAGGGATTGGCAGAGAGCATGCATAGTTCCTTTGTATAAAGGGAAAGGGGACAAAAGAGAGTGCAAAAATTATAGGGGATAAGTCTGTTGATTTTACCTGGGAAAGTGTATGGTAGAGTTATTATTGAAAGAATTAAAAGTAAGACTGAGAATAGGATAGCAAATGAAAAAGGAGGCTTTAGGAAAGGTAGGGGGGGTGTGGACCAGGGGTTTTACATGAAACATATAATGAACAGTATTTAGATAAGGCTAAAGAGGTCTTTTGGCATTTTATTGGATTTGGAAAAGGGGTATGACAGGGTGGAAAAGGGGGGAATGTGGCAGATGTTGCAGGTGTATGCTGTAGGAGGTAGGTTTCTGAAAGCAGTGAAGAGTTTTTACGAGGATAGTGAGGCTCAAGTTAAGTACATAGGGAAAAAGGGAAATTATTTTCCCAGTAAAAGTAAAGGCCCTTTGACAGGGATGTTGATGTCACCATGGTTGTTTAATATATTTATAGATGGGGTTGCAAGAGAAGTAAATGCGAGGGTCTTGACAAGAGGCTGGAGTTAAAAGAAAGGAATCACACATAAAATGGGGGTTGTCACAGTTGCTCTTTGCTGATGACACTGTGCTCTTGGGAGATTCTGAAGAGAAGTTGCTGAGATTGGTGGATGAATTTGTAGGGTGTGCAAAAGAAAAATTAAAAATGAATAAAAGGGAAAAAAATAGGGTTTTGAGGGAAAAAAAAATATTAGGTATGAAAGATTGGATATCAGATTGGGGGGAGAGAGATGGAGAGGTGAATGTATTCAGATATTTTGGGGGGTGGGTGTCAGCGGATGGGTCTAGAAGGGGAGGGGAATCATAGAATTGATGAGGGAAAGGGGGAGTGGTGCACTTAGGAGTCTGTGGGGAAAAAGAACTTTGTCCTTGGAGGCAAAGAGGGGAATGTATGAGAGTATAGTTTTACCAACACTTTTATATGGTGTGAAGCATGGGTGATGAATGTTGCAGCGAGGAGAAGGCTGGAGGCAGTGGAGATGTCATGTCTGAGGGCAATGTGTGTGTGAATATAATGCAGAGAATTCGTAGTTTGGAAGTTAGGAGGAGGTGCGGGATTACCAAAACTGTTGTCCAAGGGCTGAGGAAGGGTTGTTGAGGTGGTTCGGACATGTAGAGAGAATGGAGCGAAACAGAATGACTTCAAGAGTGTATCAGTCTGTAGTGGAAGGAAGGCGGGGTAGGGGTCAGCCTAGGATAGGTTGGAGGGAGGGGTAAAGGAGGTTTTGTGTGCGAGGGGCTTGGACTTCCAGCAGGCGTGCGTGAGCGTGTTTGATAGGAGTGAATGGAGACGAATGGTTTTTAATACTTGACGTGCTGTTGGAGTGTGAGCAAAGTAACATTTATGAAGGGGTTCAGGGAAACCGGCAGGCCGGACTTGAGTCCTGGAGATGGGAAGTACAGTGCCTGCACTCTGAAGGAGGGGTGTTAATGTTGCAGTTTAAAAACTGTAGTGTAAAGCACCCTTCTGGCAAGACAGTGATGGAGTGAATGATGGTGAAAGTTTTTTCTTTTTCGGGCCACCCTGCCTTGGTGGGAATCGCCAGTGTGATAATAAAAAAAAAATGAAAAAAGTGGGTTGTAATATGTGGATGCACCTGGAGAAGAGAGGAGTGTAGAGGAGAGAGAGAGAGAGATTTTGGGAGATGTTAAGTGAGTGGTATAGGAACTTTTGAACTCTAAATGCTAAAGTAGGAGAAACATTTAGAGAGGGTGTGGTAGGTAAGTTTGGGGAGCCAGGTGTAAACAATAATGCGGGCCCTTTGATTGAACTTTGCATAGAAAGGGTATAGTTATAGGTAATAGGTATTTTTAGAAAAAGAGGATAAATAAGTATACAAGATATGATAAATAAGTATACAAGATATGAAAACTTCAGGGTGTACGTGTCTATAGAGGAGCCACAGATATATCAGATCACTTTTTAGTTGTAGCTACAGTGAGAGTAATAGGTAGATGGGATACAAGGAAAACAGAAGCAGCGAGTAAGAGAGAGGTGAAGGTTAATAAACTAAAGGAGGAGGCAGTGAGGGTAAGATATAAACAACTACGGGAGGATAGACAGGCTAGTGAGAGTATAGGCAATGGGGTCGAAGATGTATGGGGTAGGTTTAAGAATGTAGTGTTAGTGTGTTCAGTGAAGTTTGTGTTAGAGGAAAGTGGGTATGGAGGGAAGAAGCGTGATTGGTGGAATGATGATGTAAAAAGAGTATTAAGAGAGAAATAATTACCATATGAGAGGTTTTTACAAAGAAGAAGTGATGCAAGGACAGAGGAGTATTTGGAGAGAAAACAAGAGGTTGCACAAATAACCCGCACATAAAAGAGAGAAGCTTATGACGACGTTTCGGTCCGACTTGGACCATTGACAAAGGTCACTAACCAGAAGTGGAGCAGGACGGATGTATATAGGCAGGAAGAGGTGGTGGTAGTGATAGTAGTAGTAGTACAAGAATAGTATATATATATAGTATCGTTCCAGTCACGGTAATGTGCCATTTTTTTGTTATTTATAAACAAGAGGTTATGAGAGTGGTGAAGCAATGTAAAAAGAGACCAAATGAGTGAGTGGATGAGATGTTATCAACAAATTTTGTTGAAAATAAGAAAAAGTTTTGGAGCGAGATTAATAAGTTGAGGAAGGCTAGGGAACGAATGGATCTGATAGTTAAACTAGGAGAGGAGATTTATTAAAATGGAGAGTTAGCGGTATCGGAAGATGGAAGGAATATTTTGAAGAATTGTTAAATGTTGATGAAGATAGGGAAGCTGTGATTTCATGTATAGGGCAAGGAGGAATAACATCTTGCAGAAGTGAGGAAAAGCCAGTTGTGAGTGTGGGGAAGTTCGTAAGGCAATGGGTAGAATGAAAGGCGGCCAGGATTGATGAGATGAAGATAAAAATGTTAAAAGCAGGCGGGGATATAGTTTTGGAGTAACTGGTGCTTTTATTTAATAAATGTATAGAAGAGGGTAAGGTACCTAGGGATTGGCAGAGAGCATGCATAGTTCCTTTGAATAAAGGCAAAGGGGACAAAAGAGAGTGCAAAAAATTATGGAAGTAAGTCTGTTGAGTATACCTGGTAAAGTGTATGGGTCTATAAAAGATGAGGTGAATCATAGAATTGATGAGGGGAAAAGGGTGAGCGGTGCACTTAGGAGTCTGTGGAGGCAAAGAAGGGAATGTATGAGAGTATAGTTTTACCAACGCTCTTATATGGGTGTGAAGCATGGGTGATGAATGTTGCAGCGAGAAGGCTGGAGGCAGTGGAGATGTCGTGTCTGAGGGCAATGGGTGGTGTGAATATAATGCAGAGAATTCGTAGTTTGGAAGTTAGGAGGAGGTACGGGATTGCCAAAACTGTTGTCCAGAGGGCTGAGGAAGGGTTGTTGAGGTGGTTCGGGCATGTAGAGAGAATGGAGCGAAACAGAATGACTTCAAGAGTGTATCAGTCTGTAGTGGAAGGAAGGAAGGGTACAGGGTCGGCCTAGGAAAGGTTGGAGGGAGGGGGTAAAGGAGGTTTTGTGTGCGAGGGGCTTGGACTTCCAGCGGGTATGTGTGAGTGTGTTTGATAGGAGTGAATGGAGACGAATGGTTTTTAATACTTGACGTGCTGTTGGAGTGTGAGCAAAGTAACATTTATGAAGGGATTCAGGGAAACCGGCAGGCCGGACTTAAGTTCTGGAGATGGGAAGTACAGTGCCTGCACTCTGAAGGAGGGGAGTTAATGTTGCAGTTTAAAAACTGTAGTGTAAAGCACCCTTCTGGCAAGACAGTGATGGAGTGAATGATGGTGAAAGTTTTTCTTTTTCGGGCCACCCTGCCTTGGTGGGAATCGGCCAGTGTGTTAATAAAAAAAAATTAATAAGAAGTCTGTTGAGTGTACCTCGTAAAGTGTATGGTAGAGTTATTATTAAAAGAAAGAAGAAGAATAAGACAGAGAATAGGATAACAGATGAACAAGGAGGCTTTAGGAAAGGTAGGGGGTGTGAAGACCAAGTGTTTACAGTGAAACATACAGGTGAACAGTATACTTAGATAAGGATAAAGAGGTCTTTGTGGCATTTATGGATTTGGAAAAGGCGTATGACATGGTGGATAGGGGACAATGCAGCAAATGTTGCAAATGTATGGATCCAAGAGGTAGGTAGGTTACTGAAAGCAGTGAAGAGATTAACGAGGATATTGAGGCTCAGGTTAGAGTATGTAGGAGAGAGGGAGATTATTTCCCAGTAAAAGTAGGCCTTAGACAAGGATGTGTTATGTCACCGTGGTTGTTCAATATATTTATAGACGAGGTTGTTAGAGAAGTGAATGTGCGGGTCTTAGCAAGAAGTGTGGGGTTAAAAGATAAAGAATCTAACACAAAGTGGGAGTTATCACAGTTGCTCTTTGCTGATGACACTGTGCTTTTGGAAGATCCTGAAGAGAAGTTGCAGAGGTTGGTGGATGAGTTTGGTTGGGTGTGTAAAAGAAGAAAATTAAAAGGGAATATAGGAAAGAGCAAAGTGATGAGGATAATAAAATAATTAGGCAATGAAAGATTGGATATCAGACTGGAGGGAGAGTGTATGGAGGAGGTGAATGTATTCAGATATTTAGGAGTGGACGTGTCAGCAGATGGGTATCTATGGAAGATGAGGTGAATCATAGAATTGCTGAGGGGGGTAAAAGGCGAGTGGTGTACTTAGAGGTCCATGGAGACGAAAAACTTTGTCCATGGAAGCAGAGAGGGGAATGTATAAGAGTACAGGTCTCCCTCAACATTTGCATTTTCCACTCTTGCAGGCATCAAACATTTGCAGATTCCCAGCCACCCAATCATATTTAAAATATGTCATTACAAATGTTAGGAATTGTGGCAGTGGCAAAGTTTTTTTGGAGACAGGACAAAATAGTCCTTCAATTTGACACTAATATCAACTCTACAGCTTATTTATCTATCACAATTCATCTAATATGACACAGAAACATGACATATACTCTAGAATGAATAAAATACATCATTAAGTATGTCACCAGTGTTCTTGTGTTGGTGCTGTTGGGTGTATAAGGGCCACTGAGACATAAGCCTTACATAGTGGTGGTGGAGGTGGTAAAGACTAGAGACTGCGGTGTTGTCAGTCGCCCTATATAACTCCAACAGCACTGGAGGAGTTAGGTTTGTGTTGGTGCTGTTGGGTGTATAAGGGCCACTGAGACATAAGCCTTACATAATGGTGGTGGAGGTGGGTAAAGACTAGAGACTGCGGTGTTGTCAGTCGCCCTATATAACTCCAACAGCACTGAGGAGTTAGGTTTGTGTTGGTGCTGTTGGGTGTATAAGGGCCACTGAGACATAAGCCTTACATAGTGGTGGTGGAGGTGGTAAAGACTAGAGACTGCGGTGTTGTCAGTCGCCCTATATAACTCCAACAGCACTGGAGGAGTTAGGTTTGTGTTGGTGCTGTTGGGTGTATAAGGGCCACTGAGACATAAGCCTTACATAATGGTGGTGGAGGTGGTAAAGACTAGAGACTGCGGTGTTGTCAGTTGCCCTATATAACTCCAACAGCACTGGAGGAGTTAGGTTTGTGCTGTCCCTTTTCTATCAATTAATCACTTAACTTACTTGCTACACTGTTAGTGCTACATTTTATCGCTCTCTGGCGCTATAGCCTTTATCGACTCGTGCTGCTTTAGTATCATACATATCGTAGAATCACTGAAGAAGGCATTTTCTCCCCTCTCTCTTCCTCCTCCACTTTGGTACTCTGCTACGAGTTCTTTCTTGAATTCTATAGTCTTTCTCACCTTCTTTACCAAAGGGCTGGCACTAGTACAATATTTTACGATGCTTTCATGTGTTTTATGATTGTTCATGGTTCAATAGGTTAAAGAAGCAGTATTGTTAGGCTAAGTACAGTGGACCCCCGCATAACGATATTAATCCGTTCCTGAGAGCTCATTGTTATGCGAAATTATCGTTATGCGAATGAATTTTCCCCATAAGAAATAATGGAAATCAAATTAATCCGTGCAAGACACCCCAAAGTATGAAAAAAAAAATTTTTACCACATGAAATATTAATTTTAATACACACAAACTGAAAAAGACATGCACAGTTACATGACACTTACCTTTATTGAAGATCTGGTGATGATTGATGGGATGGGAGGAGGAGAGAGTCTTAGTGTTTAGAAGGGGAATCCCCTTCCATTAAGACTTGAGGTGTCAAGTCCTTTTCTGGGGTTACTTCCCTTCTTCTTTTAATGCCACTAGGACCAGCTTCAGAGTCATTGGACTTCTATCGCACAACATATCTGTCCATAGAGGCCTGTACCTCTCGTTCCTTTATGACTTTCCTAAAGTGTTTCACAACAGTGTCAGTGTAATAGTCACCAGCACGGCTTGCAATAGCTGTGTTAGGTGATTGTCATCAAAAAAGGTTTGCACTTTAAGCCACATTCCACACATTTCCTTAATCTTTGAAGTAGGCAACTTCTTCAATTTCTCTCTCCCCTCCTCCGAAGCAGTTTCCTCAGGTCTGGCCTCTTGCTGTTGAAGTTGATCTAGCAGCTCATCAGTGGTTAGTTCTTCATTATCCTCCTCCACCAACTCTTCCACATCATCCCAACTAACCTCCAACCCCAAGGACTTTCCCAATGCCACAATGGATTCCTCAACCGGCATAGGATTCCAGGGTTAGCCTCAAACCTTCAAAATCCCTTTGGTCTACACATTCTGGCCACAGTTTCTTCCAAGCAGAGTTCAAGGTCTTCTTAGTCACTCCCTCCCAAGCCTTACCTATAAGGTTTACACAATTGAGGATATTAAAGTGATCTCTCCAAAACTCTCTTAGAGTCAATTGAGTTTCTGAGGTCACTACAAAGCACCTTTCAAACAGAGCTTTTGTGTACAGTTTTTTGAAGTTTGCAATAACCTGCTGGTCCATGGGCTGCAGGAGAGGAGTGGTATTAGGAGGCAAAAACTTCACCTTAATGAAGCTCATGTCCCCATAAAGTCGCTCTGCCACGTCTGTAGGATGACCAGGGGCATTGTCTAACACCAGGAGGCACTTAAGGTCTAATTTCTTTTCAGTTAGGTAATCTTTCACACTGGGGGCAAATGCTTGGTGTAACCAGTCATAGAAGAAGTCCCTAGTGACCCATGCCTTACTGTTTTCCCTCCACAGCACACACAAATTAGCCTTGAGGATATTCTTTTGCCTGAACGCTCTGGGAGTTTCTGAGTGATACACTAATAAAGGCTTCACTTCGCAATCACCACTAGCATTGGAACACATCAACAGAGTAAGCCTGTCTTTCATAGGCTTATGTCCTGGGAGTGCCTTTTCCTCCTGAGTAATGTAGGTCCTGCTTGGCATTTTCTTCCAAAACAGGCCTGTTTCACCACAATTAAACACTTGTTCAGGTTTCAGTCCTTCACTGTCTATGTACTCCTTGAATTCCTGCACATATTTTTCAGCTGCTTTGTGGTCCGAACTGGCAGCCTCACCATGCCTTATCACACTATGTATGCCACTACGCTTCTTAAATCTCTCAAACCAACCTTTGCTGGCCTTAAATTCACTCGCATCATCACTAGTTGCAGGCATTTTTTTTAATTAAATCCTCATGCAACTTCCTAGCCTTTTCACTTATGATCACTTGAGAGATGCTATCTCCTGCTATCTGTTTTTCATTTATCCACACCAATAAGAGTCTCTCAACATCTTCCATCACTTGCGATCTCTGTTTCGAAAACACAGTTGAACCTTGCAAGAACAGCTTCCTTGATTGCCGTTTTGTTGGACACAATAGTAGCGATGGTTGACTGGGGTTTACTATACAACCTGGCCAGCTCGGAGACACGCACTCCACTTTCATACTTAGCAATGATCTCTTTCTTCATCTCTATAGTTATTCTCACCCTTATTCCTGTAGGGTTGGCACTAGAAGCTTTCTTGGGGCCCATGGTCACTTATTTTGCAGATAAAATCACCAAAAACACTGTAATAATACGAAATGTTCCGATTGTATGCTTGGATGTTACCCCGGAGGCTGGCTGGTAAACAATGCCACCGGCGGAACATGTGAGGCTGGCTCAGGCCGCACATTAGACGCGTCTCGGACGAATAGCGTTGAGCGGGTTTTTTAGCGGTATGCGAGGCAAAATCTTAGCGATAAAATGTATCGGTATGCGGATTTAACGTTATGTGATGCCAACGGTATGCGGGGGTCCACTGTAAATGCTATTATTATATTTCCCTACAATATATTTGGGCACCAAACATTCACGATTTTTCATCATTTGCGAGGTTCTTGATCCCCTAACCCTTGCGAATGTGGAGGGAGACCTGTATAGCTATACCGACGCTCTTATATGAGTGTGAAGCATTTGTGGTGAATGGTGCAAGGAGGAGAAGGCTGAAGGCAGTGGAGACGTCATGTCTGAGGGCATTGTATTGTGTGAGTATAATGCACAGAATTTGTAGTTTGGAAATTAGGAGGAGGGAAGGGATTACCAAAACTCTTATCCAGAGGGCTAAGGAGGAGTTGCTGAGGTGGTTCAGACATGTAGAGAGGATGGGACAAAATAGAATGACTTCGAGGGTGTATAAATCTATAGTGGAGGGAAGGTGGGGTAGGGATTGGCTTAGGTAAGGTTAGAGAGGATAAAGGTTTTGTGTGAGAGGAGCTTGGATTTCCAGAAAGCATGCGTGAGCATGTTAGATACGAGCGAAAGGAGGCAAATGGTTTTTAGGACTTGATGTGCTATTGGAGTGTGAGCAAGGTAACATTCATGAAGGAATTCAGGGAAACTGGCAGGCCGGACTCGAGTCCTGGAGATGGGAAAGACAGTGTCTGCACTCTGAAGAAAGGGTGTTAATGTTGCAGTTTTATAACTGTAGTGTAAGTGTGCCTCTGGCAAGACAGTGATGGAGTGAATGAAGGTGAAAGTTTTTCTTTTTCGGACCACCCTGCTTTGGTGGGAGACGGCTGATGTGTCTAATAAAAAAAAATAATAATTTTGTATAATACTTTCGTTTTTCCTTTTGGACTACCCTGCCTCAGTGGGATACGGCCGGTTTGTTGAAAGAAGAGAGGAGAGTTATTAAATGGAGAGGTAGAGGTATTGGGAAGATGGAAGGAATATTTTGAGGAATTGTTAAATGTTGATGAAGATAGGGAAGCTGTGATTTCGTGTATAGGGCAAGGAGGAATAACATCTTGTAGGAGTGAGGAAGAGCCAGTTGTGAGTGTGGGGGAAGTTCGTGAGGCAGTAGGTAAAATGAAAGGGGGTAAGGCAGCCGGGATTGATGGGATAAAGATAGAAATGTTAAAAGCAGGTGGGGATATAGTTTTGGAGTGGTTGGTGCAATTATTTAATAAATGTATGGAAGAGGGTAAGGTACCTAGGATTGGCAGAGAGCATGCATAGTTCCTTTGTATAAAGGCAAAGGGGATAAAAGAGAGTGCAAAAATTATAGGGGGATAAGTCTGTTGAGTGTACCTGGTAAAGTGTATGGTAGAGTTATAATTGAAAGAATTAAGAGTAAGACGGAGAATAGGATAGCAGATGAACAAGGAGGCTTTAGGAAAGGTAGGGGGTGTGTGGACCAGGTGTTTACAGTGAAACATATAAGTGAACAGTATTTAGATAAGGCTAAAGAGGTCTTTGTGGCATTTATGGATTTGGAAAAGGCGTATGACAGGGTGGATAGGGGGGCAATGTGGCAGATGTTGCAAGTGTATGGTGTAGGAGGTAGGTTACTGAAAGCAGTGAAGAGTTTTTACGAGGATAGTGAGGCTCAAGTTAGAGTAATGTAGGAAAGAGGGAAATTTTTTCCCAGTAAAAGTAGGCCTTAGACAAGGATGTGTGATGTCACCGTGGTTGTTTAATATATTTATAGATGGGGTTGTAGAGAAGTAAATGCGAGGGTCTTGGCAAAGAGGCGTGGAGTTAAAAGATAAAGAATCACACACAAAGTGGGAGTTGTCACAGCTGCTCTTTGCCGATGACACTGTGCTCTTGGGAGATTCTGAAGAGAAGTTGCAGAGATTGGTGGATGAATTTGGTAGGGTGTGCAAAAGAAGAAAATTAAAGTGAATACAGGAAAGAGTAAGGTTATGAGGATAACAAAAAGATTAGGTGATGAAAGATTGAATATCAGATTGGAGGGAGAGAGTATGGAGGAGGTGAACGTATTCAGATATTTGGGAGTGGACGTGTCAGCGGATGGGTCTATGAAAGATGAGGTGAATCATAGAATTGATGAGGGAAAAAGAGTGAGTGGTGCACTTAGGAGTCTGTGGAGACAAAGAACTTTGTCCTTGGAGGCAAAGAGGGGAATGTATGAGAGTATAGTTTTACCAACGCTCTTATATGGGTGTGAAGCGTGGGTGATGAATGTTGCAGCGAGGAGAAGGCTGGAGGCAGTGGAGATGTCATGTCTGAGGGCAATGTGTGGTGTGAATATAATGCAGAGAATTCGTAGTTTGGAAGTTAGGAGGAGGTGCGGGATTACCAAAACTGTTGTCCAGAGGGCTGAGGAAGGGTTGTTGAGGTGGTTCGGACATGTAGAGAGAATGGAGCGAAACAGAATGACTTCAAGAGTGTATCAGTCTGTAGTGGAAGGAAGGCGGGTAGGGGTCGGCCTAGGAAGGGTTGGAGGGAGGGGGTAAAGGAGGTTTTGTGTGCGAGGGGCTTGGACTTCCAGCAGGCATGCGTGAGCGTGTTTGATAGGAGTGAATGGAGACAAATGGTTTTTAATACTTGACGTGCTGTTGGAGTGTGAGCAAAGTAACATTTATGAAGGGATTCAGGGAAACCGGCAGGCCGGACTTGAGTCCTGGAGATGGGAAGTACAGTGCCTGCACTCTGAAGGAGGGGTGTTAATGTTGCAGTTTAAAAACTGTAGTGTAAAGCACCCTTCTGGCAAGACAGTGATGGAGTGAATGATGGTGAAAGTTTTTCTTTTTCGGGCCACCCTGCCTTGGTGGGAATCGGCCGGTGTGATAATAAAAAAAAAAAAATAAGTTCTAACTCTTGAAGAGCAAAGGGGTGTGTTGTTTGGCACAGGAATAGGTGATCATCCGCACCGCTTGTTGGGTTATTAATTGTTTAAGATGATTAGTAACAGTAGATCCCCCACACACAAATACCATAGGTGAGATAAGGGTACATAGTACTGTATCTTCAATTCAATGATGGTTGAAGGAGGTGAAGAAGCTGTTGAAGATAAATCTGAAGCTAAGAGAGACTGGTTTCAAAAGTTTAGGGAAAGAAGCCAGCTTCACAAAATCAAAGTGCAGGTTGAAGCAGCAAGCCATCCTACTTTCAGAAAGTATTATGAGAACCTTCAACAGTAACAGCTAGCCTTGAAGAACCTTCAACATCAACAGCTAGCTTTGAACCTTCAACATCAACAGCTAGCCTTGAACCTTCAACATCAACAGCTAACCTTGAAGAACCTTCAACATCAACAGCAACACAAGTCTCCATCATCAAAACATATAAAATTCACTGAAGATTCAGAGGATGAAGCTGTGCCATCTCCTGACTTCCTAAATAGATACTACTCACCACTCACTATAAGTAAAAGACAAAAATATTTTAAGTTAAGTAATGAGCATACTGCAGATGCATTTAATGTTTTTATTGATTTTTAGACTTAGTTGTATTGCTCACTTAATGATAGTAAACATGTTATCAGGCATTTATATGCATTTAACGCTTTGAGGTTCTAGACCCTTGATCGGAAACTTGTCCACAGGGTCCAAGAATTTCCAGTTGACAAAACTCTTAGCCGTTTTGCTAGTACCTTCCTTCTACTGACTGAGCCCAAGAAACAGCCCAATTAACTATTTCAACTATCCAATAAAGTGATCAGAAAACATAAAATTAAAAAATTGCCAATTTAAAAAGAGGGTCCAGAATAAGCAATGTAGACATTCCTGGCACTAAAACATTTCTTCTGTTCACTAGTCACATCCTCAGGCCTCTCCTATATATTACACTTGTTTGCCATTGTTAATTTTTATTCACACAAAAAATAGAAGATTTACTGTTTTGCAGACTACTGAATTATTGTAATAATTGTATCAATAATGCCAGCGCATTCGTGAACATGAATCGGATTGACCAGTTGGATGCATATTGTGATCTGTGTCCTCTGGAATATCAACAAAAATAGAATATTTCCACTACTTTGAGTTCAATTTCAAGCTACTTCTAGTCCTGAAACCAATCAAAATCATCTTTATTTCTGTAATATATCTTTCATTCCATCAAATGATACCAAGAAACCGATAATAAAAGCAAAAAATCCAAAAATACACCGCAAAGTCACTATTTTAAACCATACACATAGTTACAGTTTTTCCCATCATGCACTGAGTGGTGCAGGATTTCTTTTATATGGTGAACACTCATCACATAGACCCATTTTTTCATAACTAGGACAAAATTTACCGCTCTCACATTATCAGAGTAAGCTGAGCTCATCACGTAGTTCTACAGCACAGACCCTGAGCTCAAAGCCGTAGTTCTACAGCACAGACCGCAAAAGGGTTAAAAGCGAAGAAAAAAGGACGAGATACTTTACGGAAATTTTTGCTTTACGGCGGAAGCCTGAAACCTGACCTGCCATATAATTAGGGCCCTCTTCTATGTCACTGAGGTCAGGGTCCTATATGAGAATGAGTCTGTGTAATGTCCAAATTTCAAAAGCTTCTGAATTGGTAGAGAATCTATTACTGAAGGTAATGTCACCAAAAGTATGAAATTTGCTAATAACTTATGGAAATACACAGATAAAAAGTTAACAGTCTCGGCACAATTTACATACTAGAGACTTTGCCTACCGAGTCCTATTTTAAGCCAATTCCATTATTTTATTAAACTATATTCTTTGCTATTTCACCAGTGTGCCTTTCATTATATTGACTGAGCACAAAATCCACCCATTCAACTATTTTAACTACCATATAATGTGACGAGAAGTTGTCAATTTGGCCAATTTCACACAAAATTCAAAATACACCAGTTTAAAGAGAGTCCATAATAAACTGTTTAGACACTTCTGTCATCCCCAGGCCTATCCTATATTACACTTGTTTTCCATTTTGAATTCTTATTCACAGAAAAACAGAAGTTTAACTATATTTCTCGGATAAAATATAACCAGGAAAGATTGGTCATGGTTTACAGCATCCCAATAATTGAAACAGACTTATCAAAAACCTATAAAACAGACTGGGGGTTGTAAGGGGTCTTACCCATCTTCTGGAAAATCAACAAAAATTGAATATGTCTGCCACTTTGAGCTGAATTTCAAGCTACTTCCAGTCCTGAAACCAATCAAAATCATTTACATGTCAGTGATTTGTCTATTCTATCAAATACCAAGAAACAACCAATAAAACCATAAAATCCATCCGAGAAAACAAAGTTGCTTTTTCAAACCATACACACAGTGACAGTTTTTTCCCCATCATGCAATGCATGGGGGGAGGATTATTTTTATACATGGCACACTGAATGTACAGACCCATTCTCTCCTATCTAGGATAAAATTTACCACTCACAGCTAATCTGAGTGAGCTGAGCTCATGATGCAGAACTACACCAGGGACCCTGGCCTAAATGATGTAGTTCTACATGATGGATAGCAAAAGGATTAATGAAAGGTTTCAATGTACAGCTGGTTCATTTACACTGCTGTTGCCGTGAACTGATTATATTTCTGCAGGCTTCAACACATCATAAAATTTTAAATTTCTATCAAATTCCACTCATTTTAATCTTATTCAATTCACAAAAATGCACTGCACTGTGTGTGTAAAATAAAAGCCTGTAATTGTTTTACATGACAGTAGGATTGCTGGTGTCTTTTCTGTTTCATAAACATGCAAGATTTCAGGTACGTTTTGCTACTTTTACTTACACTTAGGTCACACTACACTTGCATGTACAAGCATATATACATACATACACACCCTTATGGGTTTTCTTATATTTTCTTGTTAGTTCTTCTTGTTTATTTCCTCTTATCTCCATGGGGAAGTGGAACAGAATTCTTCCTCCATAAGCCATGCGTGTCATAAGAGAAGACTAAAATGCCAGGAGCAAGGGGCTAGTACAGGTTGACCATCACTAATCCAGCATCATCCGGACCTGTAGGGTGCCAGATTAGTGATTTTGCTGGATTACAGAGTGGTTAGGTTAGAATACACTTAGCCCAACAATGATATTTAAGTATCGGCAATTTCACCCACTTCACACCTATTTTTGGCCCATTCCACTGTTCCAGTCTACCAAACTCATAGCTATTTCACTAGTATTCCTTTTATTCTGTTGATTGAGTACAAGAAACCACCCATTTACCTATTTCAACTACCCAAAGTGGTCAGAAATTGGTAATTTGGCCAATTTTACACAAATTTCAAGAGATGCCAATTTCAAAATAGGGTCAAGAATAAACAAGACAGACATTCCTGGCACTAAAATATCATTTTCTTTGTTCATTTGTCATGTCTCCAGGCCCCTCTTTTATTACTCTTGCTTTCAATTTTGAATTTTTATTCTCACAAAAAATAGTGATTGTATGTGAGTGAGGTGAAAGTGTTGAATGATGATGAAAGTATTTTCTTTTTGGGGATTTTCTTTCTTTTTTGGGTCACCCTGCCTCGGTGGGAGACGGTCGACTTGTTAAAAAAAATAAATAAATAAATAAAAGATTTACTGTTATGTATACTACTGCATCACTGTAAAAACGGTATAAATAATATCAGCACACTTGTGCAGTAATATTAGACTCACCAGTTGACGTGTATTGGATGTATGGCGTGATTTGTTTACTCTTGAACATCAGCAAAAATCAAACATTTTTGCTACTTTGCGCCCAATTTCAAGGTACAGTGGACCCCCGCATAGCGGATGCCTTGCATAGCGGACAATCCGCATAGCGGACGCTTTGTTCGCTAAAATTTTGCCCCGCATAGTGGACAAAAACCCGCTCAGCGGCCTTCGTCCGAGACGCGTCCAATGTGCGCCCTCAGCCAGCCTCACATGTGCCGCCTGTGCCATTGTTTACCAGCCAGCCTCCGCGGTAACATTCAAGCATACACTCGGAATATTTCGTATTATTACAGTGTTTTCGGTGGTGTTTCTGGAAAATAAGTGACCATGGGCCCCAAGAAAGCTTCTAGTTCAACCCTACAGCAATAAGGGTTGGGAAATTCCTTTTGGGAAATAAAGAAAAGAGATCATTGATAAGTTTTGAAAGTGGAGTACGTATCACCGACCTGGTCAGGTTGTACAAAAAACCCAAAATCCAACCATCTCTTCTATTGTGGGCAAGAAAAACGGCAATCAAGGAAGCTGTTGTTGCCAAAAGGTTTAACTGTGTTTTGGGAAACAAAGATCGCAAGTGATGGAAGATTTTGAGGGGACTCTTATTGGTGGGATAAATGAAAAACAGCTAGCAGGAGATAGCGTCTCTCAAGCGATCATATGTAAAAAGGCCTGGGAAGTTGCATGACGATTTAATTAAAAAATGCCTGCAACTAGTGATGATGTGGGTGAATTTAAGGCCAGAAAAGGTTGGTTTTGGGGAGATTTAAGAAGCGTAGTGGCATCCATAGTGTGATCGGCATGGTGAGGCTGCCAGTTCGGACCACAAAGCGGCTGAAAAATATGTGCATGAATTCAAGGAGTACTAGAAATGAAGGACTAAAACCCTTTGAACAAGTGTTTAATTGTGATGAAACAGGCCTGTTCTGGAAGAAAATGCCAAGCAGGCCCTACATTACTCAGGAGGAAAAGGCACTCCAGGGACTTTAAGCCTATAAAAGACAGGCTTACTTTGTTGATGTTTTGCCAATGCTAGTGGTGATTGCAAAGTTAAGCCTTTATTAGTGTATCACTCTGAAACCCCCAGAGCGTTCAGGCAAAAGAATGTCCTCAAGGATAATTTGTGTGTGCTGTGGAGGGCAAACAGTAAGGCAGGGGTCACTAGGGAATTTTTCTATAACTGGTTACACCATGCATTTGCCCCCAATGTGAAAGATTACCTAATGAAAAGAAATTAGCCCTTAAGTGCCTCCTTGTGTTAGACAATCCCCCTGGTCACCCTACAGAGTGGCAGAGGGGACTTTATGGGGACTTTGAGCTTCATTAAGGTGAAGTTTTTGCTCCCTAATACCACTCCTCCCCTGCAGCCATGGCCCGCAGGTCATTTCCAACTTCAAGAAACTGTACAAAAAGCTCTGTTTCAAAAGTGCTTTGAAGTGACCAAAAGACACTCGTTTTGACTCTAAAAGATTTTTTGGGAAGGATCACTTTAATATCCTCATTGTGTAAACCCTTATAGGTAAGGCTTGGGAGGGAGTGACTAAGAGAACCTTGAACTCTGCTTGGAAGAAACTGTGGCCAGAATGTGTAGAAAAAGGGATTTTGAAGGGTTTGAGGCTAACCTGAGAGGAGTATACCCGTTGAGGGAAACAATTGTGGAATTGGGGAAATCCTTGGGTTGGAGGTTAGTGGGGAGGATGTGGAAGAGTTGGTGGAGGAGGACATGAAGAAAATAACCACTGATGAGCTGATTTGATTCAACTTCAAGAGCAAGAGGGGCCCGACCTGCGGAAACTGGTTCAAAGGAGGGGAGAGAGAATTGAAGGAATTGCCTACTTCAAAGATTAAAGGAAATGTGTTTCAAAAAGGCTTGAAGTGCAAACCTTTTTTGATGAAAATCAACCTCACACAGCTATTGGCAAGCCGTGCTGGTGATGTTACAATGACATGTTGTGAACCACTTTAGACAAAAACATAAAAAGGGAAAGAGAGGTACAGGCCCCTAAAGGGACAGATATGTTGTGCGAAAGAAGTCCAGTGACTCTGAAGCTGGTCCAAATGGCATTAAAAGAAGAAGGGAAGTAACCCCAGAAAAGGACTTGCTACCTAAGTCCTAATGGAAGGGGATTCCCCTTCTAAACACTAACACTCTCTCTCCCTCCTCCCATCCCATCAATCATCACCAGATCTTCAATAAAAGTAAGTGTCATGTAATTGTGCATGCCTTTTTCAGTTTGTGTGTACTAAAATTAACATTTTTTTGTGGTAAAAAAAATTTTTTTTCATACTTTTGGGTGTCTTGCACGGATTAATTTTATTTCCATTATTTCTTATGGGGAAAATTAATTCGCATAGTGAACATTTCGCATAACAGCCAGCCCTCTTGCACGGATTAAGTTCGCTATGCGGGGGTCCACTGTACTTGTCATTGTGAAACCAATCAAAATTATCTCTATTTCTGTCATATATCTTCCATTCTATCAAATGAATAAAAGAAAACGAGAATATAACCATAAATACCATATGAAAATAGACTGCAAGGTCGCTGTTTTAAACCAAAAACACAGTCAGAGTTTTTTTTTTTTCTCATTATGTACTGTGTCGCAAGATATTTTTTATACTGTGCACACTGACCATGCAGACCCATTCTTTCACATCTAGGCCTACCAGCCTTTCCAAGCTTGATTTGAAGGTGCTACAATTTATGCGTACGACTCCAACCCTGGCATATAAGACGTACTAGTACAACACCAACCCTGAAAGGGTTAAAGTGTACTTCCCATTTCCAGGACTCAATCCGGCTAAATAATTATCCTCGATAAAGTGGCTTCTGCCGCACCCTCTTATATGAGTGCCTCTCTTACCTACCATGCAAAATTTTTGTGTCAAGCATTACTTGGCAACCTCTGGTAGTATTTTGCAATATTGCAAACTCAAGAACAATAAACATTTTTATAATAAAACATCTTAAATGCTTCAAAGACTTCTACTGCAGCTGCGCTGGTTTTTGGTTTTTGGTCCACTCATCTCGAGGAAATTTAAAGGGAGGGTCCAAAGTGTTTTCCACAGCGATCAATTAATATCCAATGAAAAAAACAAATTTAAGAGACAAACAGAGCACGTTTTATACACAAAAAAATTAAAACCTAAGATTTTCCCTGCTTTATTATTATTGTATTTTTAAATCACGAGGAAACGCTAAACCCATGGGAGTTATACTAGGAATGTAGCTTTAGGTCAGAAAAGGGGGATGTCATTTCCTTAAACCTAAAATTGGGGGAATCTTTTGCCCTTACTTGGGATTGAAAGTCAAAAATTCCTGTACCTGACCTAGGGTTTATGAGTGGAATGTTCCTGAGTTTTTTTTTTTTTTTTAAAACTCGGGGGCCCTTTCCCCCAAGGCAAGGGGGCCCGAAAAAAAAGAAACATTTTAAACCACCCCTCACTGTTTTGCCAAGGGAGCAGATCTATAGTTCAAAAACTGCAACATATAACACCCCTCCCCTTTGGGCAAAGCACTTACTTTTCCCTCTCCAAGACTCAAATCCCGCTAACGGGTTTCCTGAGTCCTTACTGAATTTTGAGAGAATGTTTCTCTAGTTTACCCAAGGGTTAATGAGTAGTGTCGAATTAGCAAAACCCAATTTTTGAGTTTAAAAGTTCTTCCCCCTTGACCCAGATTAAAGAGTGAAATGCTTTAATAACTTACCCAGGTAAATGAGTGAAGTTTCTTACTTACCAGGGTTAATGACGGAATATTTTAAATAGCTTGCATAGCATAAATAAGTGGAATGTTTCTACATCAATCACAGTTTTGTATCATTTGCAGATGACACCAAAATAAGCCTGAAAGTTACTGCAGTGCAAGACACTGAATATTTGCAAGAAGACATAAGCAGGGTGTTCCAGTGGGCAGTGGAGCACATGTTGTTCAATGGTGATGAGTTCCAGCTGCTTAGATATAGAAAGAATGAAGAACTCTAAAGGAACACTGAATTCCAAATGCAAGAGCATCATCAAATAGAATGGAAGGAACACGTGAAAGACCTTGGAGTATGTCAGCTGACCTTTTTCTTTTTTTTCAAAGAACACAATAAGGCAAATGTTATGACAGCCAGGAAGAGGAAATGGTGGATAATGAGAATTTTCAAAACAAGGAAAATAGTACCAATAGTAACATTATTCAAATTGCTCGTGCTCTCTCATTTGGAGTATTTTTCAGTGTTGACGACCCTGTTCAGGGCAGGAGAGATATCAAAAGCTGAACAGATTCAGAACCCATTTATAGCCTACACAAAGCCAATAAAGCTTTTAAATTACTGAGAACACCTCAATGGAGCAGAGGAAAGATACATGATAATATGTATCGTGGAAAGTATTTGAGGCCCTAGTCAAAAACCTGCACACTGACATAACACCATACTGGAGTGAAAGATATGGAAGGAAGTGCAAAATAAACCCAGTGAAAAGCAGGGGCACTGTGGGCACAATAGGAGAAAAGAAAATATTGTATCAATATCCATGGCACCAGACTATTCAACATCTTACCAGAAGATATCAGAAACACTGTTGGGACAAGTGTGGAAGTCTTTAAGAGGAAACTGGACAAGTACCTCCAGCAGCAAGAGCCTGGTTGACCAGGCAAGCACCACATAAGCCTAGTAGAAAAACTCTCGAAAGTCTGTACCTTACCTAGGATTAATGACAGTATTAAATCCAGCAGGCCAGTGAACTATCCACTGTACTATTTAGTCTAATAAAATTGATTCAACTAGTTGTGTGAAATCTTATGCCTGTGTGCTATCCAGAGATCCCCATTCTGTTCAGTAAACTGTAATCAGTTTACCCATGAACTGCAATTAGTACCAGTTTATTAATAAAAATCAAATTAAATACAAAATACTCTCACTTTACAACAAACACATCCTGAATGCTGTTCTTCGTGATGAAATGTGTAGACATGTGGTACCTCGTCTTAATCATGGTCATGACTCCCAAGTGTCTTAGATAACCCTGGATATCAGAAGCATTGTTGGGAAGGTTCCGGTTTCTAATGATCTGTTTACAAAATTGTAACAGTAGGTGACAGCACATGAGCCGCTTTTTTGTATGTTAGTGGAGGGAAATTAGCTAGGTTTCCTGTCTTTTATTTAGTGAATTTATTATAATTGTGACTCCAATGGGATGTTGAAGCTAGACAGAGAAGACATCTTCCAGAAAGGTAGTCAATCACCTGAGCATTCTAAGCTAAGATTTTGCTAGCTAGTCTTAATCCTATAGTAGAGAAAATATCATTTAGTATGTTGGTTATTTCAGCAGGCTGGATGTGAGGTTCATTTGGCTTAGTTAGGATTATATCTCCAGTTTTGGCCAGTTTTTGAATGCCCAGGATTTGGACCTCGTTTTCCAGGCCCTCTTCATATCCCCATTTATTTCATTAAACCCGCTAGCATAGTATAGTTGCTTTGACCTCTTTATTAGATTGGTAGGTATCGAGACAGTCTTTGGTTTGTTTCTTAGTTATTAATCCAAATCTAAACTGTTTTTCATAGTTTTCATTTTTATCAATAGACCTGAGGATGCTATCTGTTAGCTATGGGCAAAAATTTTTAGTTTCTTTGCTGTGATCTGCTTAATTTTAATAGGACAATGTCTAGTGTACAGACTGTTTTGGTTGAAAAACTTTGACCCATTCATCGATTACTTGACTGTCAGTAAACTCTCTGTGCCAGTGAATGTCACGTATTGCTGATATAAAGTTATTTACCAAAGGTCTCATCATGGAGATGAGATGAGATCTCACTAATGTGTTGTCGTAGTTTATATATGTAGGTTATGAGAAAGGTGGGGTAGTGATCAATAGTGTTGTCTGTGATTATCCCAAGCTGTCACTGGGCACAGTATCCTACTTCCACAAAGTCAAATTACTAATTTTTTTTTTATTTTTTAGCAAACCGACCGTGTCCCACCAAGGCAGGGTGATTATCCTTACATAAATTTTTGGGGGGATATAGTGAAATATTATTTTATATAAATATTATTTTATAGGTAGTAGGTTGGTAGACAGCAACCACCCAGGGAGGTACTACCGTCCTGCCAAGTGAGTGTAAAACGAAAGCCTGTAATTGCTTTTACATGATGGTAGGATTGCTGGTGTCTTTTGTCTGTCTCATAAATATGCAAGATTACAGGTACGTCTTGCTACTTCTACTTACACTTAGGTCACACTACACATACATGTACATGTTTATTTATACACACTCATCTGAGTTTTCTTTGATTTTATCTTAACAGTTCTTGGTCTTATTACTTTTCCTTTTATATCCATGGGGAAGTGGAATAAGAATCTTTCCTCCGTAAGCCATGCGTTTGTAAAAGTCAACTAAAATCCCGGGGAACAATGGGCTAGTAACCCCTTTTCCTGTAAAGATTACTAAAAAGAATAAGAAGAAGAAAATTGTCAAAGTGGGAAGTCTGAATGTGCGTGGATGTTGTGCAAATGATAAGAAAGAGATAATTGTGGATGTTATGAATGAGAAGAAACTGGATGTCCTGGCTTTAAGTGAAACAAAGCTGAAGGGGGTGGGAGAGTTTCAATGGAGAGGAATAAATGGGATTAGGTCAGGGGTTTCAAATAGAGTTAGAGCTAAAGAAGGAGTAGCAATAATGTTGAAGGATAAGCTATGGCAGGAAAAGAGGGACTACAAATGCATAAATTCAAGGATTATGTGGAGTAAAATAAAGATTGAATGTGAAAAGTGGGTTATAGTAAGCGTATATGCACCTGGAGAAGAGAGAAGTGTAGAGGAGAGAGAGAGAGATTCTGGGAATTGTTGAGTGAATGCGTGGGGAGTTTTGAATCAAGTGTGAGAGTAATGGTGGTTGGGGATTTCAATGCTAAAGTGGGTAAAAATGTTATGGAGGGAGTAGTAGGTAAATTTGGGGTGCCAGGGGTAAATGTAAATGGGGAGCCTTTAATTGAACTATGTGTAGAAAGAAATTTGGTAATAAGTAATACATATTTTATGAAAAAGAGGATAAATAAATATACAAGGTATGATGTAGCACGTAATGAAAGTAGTTTGTTAGATTATGTATTGGTGGATAAAAGGTTGATGGGTAGCTCCAGGATGTACATGTTTAATAGAGGGGCAACTGATATATCAGATCATTATTTAGTTGTAGCTACAGTTAGAATAAGAGGTAGATGGGAAAAGAGGAAGGTGGCAACAACAAGTAAGAGGGAGGTGAAAGTGTATAAACTAAGGGAGGAGGAAGTTCGGGCGAGATATAAGCAACTATTGGCAGAAAGGTGGGCTAGTGCAAAGATGAGTAGTGGGGGGGGGTTGAAGAGGGTTGGAATAGTTTTAAAAATGCAGTATTAGAATGTGGGGCAGAAGTTTGTGGTTATAGGAGGGTGGGGGCAGGAGGAAAGAGGAGTGATGGTGGAATGATGAAGTAAAGAGTGTGATAAAAGAGAAAAAGGGAGCTTACGAGAGGTTTTTACAAAGCAGAAGTGTTATAAGAAGAGCAGTGTATATGGAGAGTAAAAGAAAGGTGAAGAGAGTGGTGAGAGAGTGCAAAAGGAGAGCAGATGAAAAGAGTGGGGGAGGCACTGTCAAGAAATTTTAATGAAAATAAGAAAAAATTTTAAGAGTGAGTTAAACAAGTTAAGAAAGCCTAGGGAAAGTATGGATTTGTCCGTTAAAAACAGAGTAGGGGAGTTAGTAGATGGGGAGAGGGAGGTATTGGGTAGATGGCGAGAATATTTTGAGGAACTTTTAAATGTTGAGGAAGAAAGGGAGGCGGTAATTTCATGCACTGGCCAGGGAGGTATACCATCTTTTAGGAGTGAAGAAGAACAGAATGTAAGTGTGGCGGAGGTACGTGAGACATTACATAGAATGAAAGGGGGTAAAGCAGCTGGAACTGATGGGATCATGACAGAAATGTTAAAAGCAGGGGGGGATATAGTGTTGGAGTGGTTGGTACTTTTGTTTAATAAATGTATGAAAGAGGGGAAGGTACCTAGGGATTAGCAAAAAGCATGTATTGTCCCTTTATAAAAGGGAAAGGGGACAAAAGAGATTGTAAAAATTATAGAGGAATAAGTTTACTGAGTATACCAGGGAAAAATATACGGTAGAGTTATAATTGAAAGAATTAGAGGTAAGACAGAATGTAGAATTGCGGATGAGCAAGGAGGCTTCAGAGTGGGTAGGGGGTTGTAGATCAAGTGTTTACATTGAAGCATATATGTGAACAGTATTTAGATAAAGGTAGGGAAGTTTTTATAGCATTTATGGATTTAGAAAAGGTATATGATAGAGTGGATAGAGGAGCAATGTGCAGATGTTGCAAGTTTATGGAATAGGTGGTAAGTTACTAAATGCTGTAAAGAGCTTTTATGAGGATAGTGAGGCTCAGGTTAGGGTATGTAGAAGAGAGGGAGAATACTTCCCGGTAAAAGTAGGTCTTAGACAGGGATGTGTAATGTCACCATGGTTGTTTAATATATTTATAGATGGGGTTGTAAAAGAAGTAAATGCTAGGGTGTTCGGGAGAGGGGTGGGATTAAATTATGGGGAATCAAATTCAAAATGGGAATTGACACAGTTACTTTTTGCTGATGATACTGTGCTTATGGGAGATTCTAAAGAAAAATTGCAAAGGTTAGTGGATGAGTTTGAGAATGTGTGTAAAGGTAGAAAGTTGAAAGTGAACATAGAAAAGATAAAGTGATGAGGGTATCAAATGATTTAGGTAAAGAAAAATTGGATATCAAATTGGGGGGGAGGAGTATGGAAGAAGTGAATGTTTTCAGATACTTGGGAGTTGACGTGTCGGCGGATGGATTTATGAAGGATGAGGTTAAATCATAAAATTGATGAGGGAAAAAAGGCGAGTGGTGCGTTGAGGTATATGTGGAGTCAAAAAACGTTATCTATGGAGGCAAAGAAGGGAATGTATGAAAGTATAGTAGTACCAACACTCTTATATGGATGTGAAGCTTGGTGGTAAATGCAGCAGCGAGGAGAGGGTTTGGGAGGCAGTGGAGATGTCCTGTCTAAGGGCAATGTGTGGTGTAAATATTATGCAGAAAATTTGGAGTGTGGAAATTAGGAGAAGGTGTGGAGTTAATAAAAGCATTAGTCAGAGGGCAGAAGAGGGGTTGTTGAGGGGGTTTTGGTCATTTAGAGAGAATGGATCAAAGTAGAATGACATGGAAAGCATATAAATCTATAGGGGAAGGAAAGAGGGGTAGGGGTCGTCCTCGAAAGGGTTGGAAAGAGGGGGTAAAGGAGGTTTTGTGGGCGAGGGGCTTGGACTTCCAGCAAGCGTGCATGAGCGTATTAGATAGGAGTGAATGGAGACGAATGATACTTGGGACCTGACGATCTGTTGGAGTGTGAGCAGGGTAATTTTTAGTGAAGGGATTCAGGGAAACCGGTTATTTTCTTATAGTCGGACTTGAGTCCTGGAAATGGGAAGTACAATGCCTGCACTTTAAAGGAGTGGTTTGGGATATTGGCAGTTTGGAGGGATATGTTGTGTATCTTTATACGTATATGCTTCTAAACTGTTGTATTCTGGGCACCTCTGCAAAAGCAGTGATAATGTGTGAGTGTGGTGAAAGTGTTGAATGATGATGAAAGTATTTTCATTTTGGGGATTTTCTTTCTTTTTTGGGTCACCCAGCCTCGGTGGGAGACGACCGACTTGTTGAAAAAAAAAAAAAAAATTATTTTATGAACAGGAGATGGAATTACAATCTTGTTATGCTCATGGTTTTTTCTGCCCTATTAGCCCAGCCTTTGTCCATGCTTCTTTACTGAGTGCCTGTTGAACAAGGGTCTTTGTTAGCAGCCTGGTTGATTTGGCACTTGGTGGAGGTAGCGATCCAGTTTCCTCTTAAAGACTTTTACATTTGTTCAGGCAATATTTCTAACATCTGCTGGTAGCAAGTTGAATTTTTATTATTATAATCAAGGGGGAAGCACTAAACTCATAGAATTATACAGTGCCTGTGGGGGAAATGTGGAAGGTATTCAGGCTTATTTCAGGGAACTGGAGCACAGATCCAATTTCCTAGATCAAGAGCCCCTCACCAGCATCAAGGAACCTTCCTTGAGGGATAGCAAGTTCAAGAGTCTTGAGCCATGGATATTAGATGCAGAATTCTCTCTATTGTGTTTGTGGCACCCCTGTTTTTCACTGTATTTATTTTACAATTCTCCCATATCTCTCATTCCAGTAAGTTATAGTAGCATGCAGAGTTAGGACGTAGCCCTTCAACATCCAGCAGACGTATAGTATCAGACATTCCTCTCATCTATATTCCAATGCATCCTATGTGGTAGACCTCCATGTCTAAAATGTGATTTGGGAACCCGTTTGAGCAATTAGAAGTCTAGTAAGAAATAACCCTGGTTGAGAAGACTTCAAACATATATGGCATACTGGTAACAATGGTGTCTTGCATAACAAAAGTTACAGGATCCAATCTAAGTACAGTGCTATCTAAACAAATGAAAAGATCTTACACGAAGTAATAAATGACTAACTTCTTACAAGAGGATTTGATAAAGTGAACAAATAGTGATAGGTGAATGATATAATTCAATGGATAGATGTGTCAACGTGTAATAAATGAAGAGTAAGAAAGTCTAAGCAATGGAAGATTGGATGTCAGATTAGAGGGAGAGAGTATAGAAGTGAATGTATTTAGATATCTGAGAGAGGATGTATTGGCAGCTAGGTGTATGAAATGTGAGGTGAATCACAAGACAGACGAGGAGAAAAAAAGTTAGATGGAGTGTTGAAGTGTATGTTAACAGAAAGAAGTTGTCAGTTAAGGTGAAAAGGGATGTACCAGAGTATAGAGGTGCTAATATTTTACATAGGTGTGAGGCATGGTATTTGAATGTTGCAGCAAGAAAGGTGGAGGTGGTGATGTCATGTGTGACATCAATGTGTGGTGAATTTTATGTACACAATAAGAAGTGTCCTAGGTAGTAGGTTGGTAGACAGCAACTACCCAGGGAGGTACTACCATCCTGCCAAGTGAGTGTAAAACAAAAGCCTGCAATTGTTTTACATGATGGTAGGATAGCTGGTGTCCTTTTTTCTGTCTCATGAACATGCAAAATTTCAGGTACGTCTTGCTACTTCTATTTACACTTAGGTCACACAACACATACATGTACAAGCATATGTGTATACACACCTCTGGGTTTTCTTCTCTTTTCTTTCTAGTTCTTATTCTTGTTTATTGTCTCTTACCTCCATGGGGAAGTGGAACAGAATTCTTCCTCCGTAAGCCATGCGTGTTGTAAGAGGAGACTAAAATGCCAGGAGCAAGGGGCTAGTAACCCCTTCTCCTTTATAGATTACTAAATTTATAAAGAGATACTTTTGTTTTTCTTTTTGGGCCACCCTGCCTCGGTGGGACAAGGCCGTTTTTTTTTTGAAAAAAAAAAAAAAAAAAAAAAAAAAAAAGCGAAGAATCAGAAAATATTGTAGTCAGCAAAGGAGGGGTGGATGAGTTAACCTAATCATTCAGAAAGGAGAGAGCAGAACAGGTTGACCTAGAATGTATACATATATAAAATTCAGGGTAGATGAGAGGAGTAGAAGTCATCCCAGAAACGGTTAGAGGAAAAGGTGTTGGAGAACTGACATGGTGTAGGAGTGTGAACATCATGAACATGAAGTTCATGATTTTAAGATACTGGTTAACAGGAACTGAGTTCTGTAAGTGGAAATTAGTACCTCCACTCTGAAGAAAGGTGGTAATGTAGGAGCTTGGAGGTCATTCTGGCATGCTATCTATTGAATGAATAATGGTGAATGTGTTTCTTTCGTTGGGTCACCTTTTGGTGGGTAATGGCCAGTGCAAAGTAAAATATAAACAAAAACTTCAAACAGGTAATTGTAATGATATCAGGCATTAGAGAAGATTGTAAGTAGAACCTTGGCAATCATTTGTGAATCTTGTGTGTCCCATCAAGCATTTTGAGACATAAATATGTATAAACAATTATGTACATTACTGCCTTATTTGCTACCTCTAAGATTTCAATCAAAATATAAAATTAAGGTAAATTAGTCATTTTAAGTCTATTGTGTAGAACAAACACAGAGGTAGACTTACAAAATTTTACTGCATATATTTAATAATACATCTATATATAGGGACAAACTTATGACTTATTATTATTTCACTCGTGGGAAGCCATAAAACCTGTACGAGTCATGCAACATCTGAGGAATGGTACGCATTCAGAACTGATCCAAAGAAAGCAAGGGTAGCTCAAGTTTCTTAGATCAAGAGCCCTTTACCTGTATCAAGGCAACCTCCCCCCCCCCAAATTCCTATGACCACTGATATGTATTATTATCCAAGGGTGAATATAAAAGTTGTCATCTTACCTTCTGAGTCCGTAAGGACCTCCATGCGGCCTGAAAACATTGCTCTTAACATGTTGTCATGTTTGGTGAGTGTGCCAATTGTTGTGTAATGCAAAGAACCACCAACATTTAACTTCACATACTGCGATGGACTTCCCTTAATCACCTGAAAATAATCATAGCCTTACTATTTAACATAAAAATTAACGACAAAGCAAAAGAACTTATTTAACCTATCTAGCCCTTCTAACTTTAATTAGCTGTCATTTTCCCCAGCAATACAGGAAGACTCAAGGAAAATACAACCCTAACCCTCGCTTGTACACTTGTCATCTTTTGAGGAAGGTACTGATATCATGATCAAATGACCAGCTATGCCACAAAATCCCCTATATTCCAACTGCAGACGTTGTGGTTAGCATCTCCAAAATTGAAGTTTAGCTAATCAGTTCACTGAATCACCTCATACATATTACAGTAGTGACACTCCAACAGAGCATCAAATCCTATAAAAAATTGGGCTACTCACTTGATCTAACACACACTGCCTAATAACTTCTTCAGATCTTTTAACCCATTCATTTAATATTCTTCACAACTCTTCCCAAATTGCTTCATTATTTTTACATATCAATAGCCCTTCTTCCACTCTTTCAGTTATACACTTTATATCACTGCACCCTTTTATAATTTCTTCCACACAAAATAAGTTTACGATATATTTTCATTGTCTACAATCACTTCCTAGTTGCAACATTCAAACAATACAGGGGACCCCCTTTGGGATCTATGGGTATCCATAAACCCCCGGTAACCGATTTATATTGCAAAAAATTTTGCCCGGTTCCCGTTACAAAACCCCCGGAAAATCATGCGGTTCGTACGAGACGTGCCCACTGTGCCAAAACTGCCCCATTTTTGGCCAGTTTTTAAAGCCAGCCAGTGTGTGCGATCAAAGGGATACATTGGGTACATTCCATATTACCAATTATCACTTTTTGGGGTGCTTTTTTTCTAAAAAAATAATCACCAAAAGGGGGGCCCCCCAAAAAAAGCTCCTATGCCAACCCTTCAAAAACCAAGGGTGCTAATGACTGTTGAAATGAAGAAAGAGATAATTGAAAGTACAAAAGTGGAGTGCGGTGTGGGAGCTGGTCAGGTTTTGTATAGTAAACCCCAATCAACCATTCTATATAGTGAGCGGGAAAAAGGAAATCAAGGAAGCTGTTCTTGCAAAAGGTGCAACTGTGATTACGAAACAGGACCCAAGTGTTAAAAAAGGAGAGACTGTTATTGGTGTGGATAAATTAAAAAACAGATACAAGGAGATAGCTTCCTCAAGCGACATTTGTGAAAAGGCTAGCAGTTGCATGACGATTTGGAAAAAAATTGCCTCAACTTTTGGTGATGCGGTGAATTTAAAGGCCAGCAAAGATTGGTTTGAAAAAATTTAAGAATCGTAGTGGCAAAACATAGTGTGATTAGGCATGGTGAGGCTGCCAGTTCAGACCACAAAGTGGCTGAAAAATATGTGCATGAATTCAAGGAGTACATAAGAGGCTGAAGGATTGAAACCTGAACAAGTGTTTAATTGTGATGACACAGGCCTGTTTTGGAAGAAATTGACAAGCAGGACCTACATTACTCAGGAGGAAGAGGCACTCCCAGGACATAAGCCTATGAAAGACAGGCTTACTCTTCTGATGTGTGCCAATGCTAGTGGTGATTGCAAAGTGAAGCCTTTATTGGTGTATCACTCAGAAACTCCCAGAGCATTCAGACAAAAGAATATCCTCAAGGCTAATTTGTGTGTGCTGTGGAGGGCAAACTTTTTCTATGATTGGTTACACCATGCATTTGCCCCCAATGTGAAAAATTACCTAACTGAAAAGAAATTAGACCTTAAGTGCCTCCTGGTATTAGACAATCCCCCCTGATCATCCTACAGATTTGGCAGAGCGACTTTCTCTGGGACATGAGTTTCATTAAGGTCAAGTTTTTGCCTCCTAATACCACTCCTCTCCTCAGCCCATGGACCAGCAGGTCATTTCCAACTTCAAGAAACTTGAAACACAAAAGCAATGTTTGAACGGTGGCTTTGAAGTGACCACAGATACTCTATTGACTCTAAAGGAGTTTTTTGGGAAAGGGCACTTTAATATCCTCAAATTTTGTAAACCTTAAGGGAAGGCTGGAGGGAGTGACTAAGAGGACCTTGAACTCTGCCTGGAAAAAACTGTGGCCAGAATGTGTAGACAAAAGGGATTTCGAAGGGTTTTGAGGTAACCCTGAGAAGCCTATGCCAGTTGAGGAATCCACTGTGGCATTGGGGAAGTCCTTGGAGTTGGAGGTTAGTGGGGAGGATGTGGAAGAGTTGATAGAGGAGGACAATGACGAACTAACCACTGATGAGCTGCTAGATCATCTTCAACAGCAAGAGGCCACACCTGAGGAAACTGCTCCAGAGGAGGGGATAGAGAAATTGAAGTTGTCTACTTCAAAGATTAAGGAAATGTGTGCAATGTGGCTTAAAGTGCAAAGCTTTTTTGATGAAAATCACCCTTAGACAGCTACTGCAAGCCGTGTTGGCAATTTGTACAATGACGCTGTTGTGAACCACTTTAGGAAAGTCAAAAAGGAACGAGAGGTACAGGCCTCTATGGACAGATACGTTGTGCGACACAAGTCCAGGACTCTCAACCCGGTCCTAGTGGCATTAAAAGAAGAAGGGAAGTAACCCAGGAAAAGGACTTGCTACCTCAAGTCCTAATGGAGGGGGATTCCCCTTCTAAACGCTAACACCATCCACACACTCCCCTCCTCCCAGCCCATCAATCATCACCAAATCTTCATTAAAGGTAAGTGTCAATTATTCTATTATTATTCTATTGTTATTGTTGCAATTGTAATTATTCTATTGCATTAAACTTAATATTTCATGTGGTAAAAGTTTTTTTTTCATACTTTTGGGTGTCTTGCACGGATTAATTTGATTTCCATTATTTCTTATGGAGAAAATTGATTCGCTTTCTGATAATTTTGGTTTACGATGAGCTCTCAGGAACGGATTAATATCGCGAACCGGGGGTCCACTATAGTGGAACCTCAGTACTCAAACAGCTCCCTGCTCGAACAAAGCTCGGCACTCGACCAAACAAACATAACCTGCCACAACTTCGCTGTAAACTATTTCGTGTTTCTTTGCATTTTTTCTATATTATTTGTATAAATAAGTCGCCATGGGGCCTACAAAGATTAGTGATAACAGCAAACCAAAAGAAAATTGGTTGGGAAGAATCTGTTCGATACTCGAACGGATCAGCACTCGAACAGCCTTCTGGAATAAATTAAGTTTGAGTACTGAGGTTCCACTGTACTTAACATCCACACACACACAACTTAGCGCCACTTTACATTCTTCCTTTACTAAAATAAACATCAAAGTTTTCAAGTGAAAACAAACAAATTTTCAATGAATAACAAATATACAAAAAACATTTGATATTTAAACAAGGAAACTCTTAACAGAAAAGTTTAAAATAAAAACAAAAAATGAAGTAGGATGGAATCCTTGCTCTTTCAACTGAGTTTGTCATAGAAGGCAAACTAAACTGCCAGAAAGAGAATATGGTACTTGTAACTCTTCTGTGAATACAATTACTGACCGAGTAAAAGAAATTTTGAAGATGGAATCTTTGAATATACACGATATAGTAGAACTATTAACCCTTTCAGAGTCGAGAGGCCCTCGCCTAAACTCGTTCACAGGGTCAAAAATTTTTCAGAAAAAAAATTATTTTTTCTTATGAAATGATAGAGAACCTTTTCCCGATCATAATGACATCAAAAGTATGAAATTTGATGAAAAACTTATGGAATTATGCTCTCACAAAGTTAGCGGTCTCGACAATGTTTACGCATCGGCGATTTAATCCACTTAGAGCCCTATTTTCGGCCAATTACAGTGTACTAGTCGACAAAAATCGCACCTATTTCGCTAGAACTCCATTTTTTTTATTGAATGAGTACAAGAAACCACCCATATGCCGATTTCAGCTATCCAATAAAGTGGTCAGAAATTGGCAATTTTGCCAATTTCACACAAATTTCAGAAGATGCCAATTTCCAAATAGGGTCCAGAATAAACAAGACAGACATTCATGGCACTAAAATAACATTTTCTCTGTTTGTTAGCCACGTCCCCAGGCCCCTCTTACATCTCTTTTGCTTTCCACTTTGAATTTTTATTCTCACAAAAAATAGAAGATTTACTGTTATATAGACTACCGCATTAGTGTAGAAATGGTGTAGAAATGGTATAAATAATATCAGCACACTTGTGAAAGTATATTAGACTCACCAGTTGACATGTATTGGACGCATGGCATGCTTTGTTTACTTTTGAACTTTTTCAAAAATCGAACATTTCTGCTACTTTGAGCTCAATTTCGAGGTACTTTTCATTGTGAAACCAATCAAAATCATCTCAATTTCTGTAATATGTCTTCCATTCTATAAACTGAGACCAGGAAAACTAAAATATAACCATAAATACCATATGAAAATATACTGCAAAGTCGCTGTTTTAAACCAAAAACACGGTTGGAGTTTTTTTTCTCATTACCTGGAGTTTACCTGGAGAGAGTTCCGGGGGTCAACGCCCCCGCGGCCCGGTCTGTGACCAGGCCTCCTGGTGGATCAGAGCCTGATCAACCAGGCTGTTGCTGCTGGCTGCACGCAAACCAACGTACGAGCCACAGCCCGGCTGATCAGGAACTGACCTGCACTGTGTGCTGCAGGATTTTTTTTATACTGTGCGCACTGACCACATAGACCCATTCTTTCATATGTTGGCCTACCAGCTTTCTCTCGCTAGATTTGAAGGCGCTAGAATTTACGCGTACTAGTACATGAATAACCTTAGTGCCTAAGCCATACTAGTAAGTCGAAAACCCTGAAAGGGTTAAATGTACCTGGAAAGTACTCAGGGGCCTTGTCCCAAATCTACACACTGCCATAACAACATACTGGAGAGAGAGATATGGGAGAAAGTGCAAAATAATCCCAGTGAAAAGCAGGGATGCTTGAACAAGAGAAAACTGGACAAGTACATATCTTCACCAGGTGCCAGATCAACCTGGCTGTGACAGATATATGGGGCAGCAGGCCTCCAGGAGCAATAGCCTGGCTAACCAGACTAGCACCAGACGAACCTGGCCCATGGCCGGGCTCCGAGATTAGCAAGACTCTCAAAACTCATCAAAGGTATATCAAAGGTATGGTAATGGTACACATCCCAAGATCAATCTAAAAAGTGTTTGATTTAAGATACACCAGCACTTACAGTTTGAAGATAATTAGAGGAGATATTCTCCAGTAATTGCACAAATTTAAAAAACCTGACATTAAAACTGCTGAAAGTTTGAAGCTGATCACAAGAGGCATTTTTAATTTTTTTTTTTTTTTAACATGCTGGCTGTTTCCCACCAAGGCAGGGTGACCCAAAAAGAAAGAAGTTATTAATGATATTAAGTTATTAATGACAATTCAACACTTCCAATTATATTACTATGTTAGTAAATTTGCATTTACCAAGTCTATACTTGTACTCATAACCTTAATGCATCAGTCATTAAAGATTGAAGCCATTCCAAAAAGGTATAGGGGTTATTCAATGCAAAAATACAACAGCATTTAAAAAAAGAAATTGGCAAATTAACACAAACACACTCCACTTTCACTACCCAGACCCCCAAAAATAATATTGTTCTCATGTCCACCTCTAATGATTATTTTTTCTATTTAAATGGAAGAAAAAATTTTTTCCTGAAAATAATGACACCAAAAAGTATGAAATTTTATGGAAAGCCTAGGAATTATGCAGGCTCAAATTTAGTGGTCTGGGCACTATTTACACATTGGTGATTTTACCCACTTTTAGTCCTATTTTCAGCCTACTCCACTGCTCCATATAACCAAATTCTTAGCTATTTTGCTAAGAATTTTGTCAAACAGAGAACAAGAAAACACCCATCCAACTATTACAACTACCCTATAAAGTGCAGAGAAGTTGGATTGGGTTGGTAATGTGACCAACTTTACACAGTTAAAAAATACCAATTTAAAAATATAAAAGTCCAAAATAAACTATACAGACATTCCTGGCACTAAAACAACCTTCCTTCTGTTCATTAATCACATCCCCAGGTCTTTTTTGTATTACACTTGCCTTTCATTATGAATTCATAATCACACAGAAATAGAAGACTATTTCTCAGATATAAAATATAACCATGAATGATTGGTCATGGCTTACAGCATCCCAATAATTTAATCATACTCATTAAAAACCCATAAAACAGACCAGGGGTATAGGGAAGCCTTACCTGTCCAAAAGAAAATTGGCAAAAATTTAATATTTCCTCTATTTCCAGTTAAAATACCAACAAAATTCATCTCTATTTCAGTAGTACATCTTCCATTCTGTCAAACGATACCAAGAAACAGCCAGCGGCAGCGGCGGAAAAGCAGCGGCATCCTACCAGCTCTTCTTCCTCAAAAAACATCGCTCATCAAAACTTGTGATGGCCCTAAGTAAAAGTTCAACAAACATGAACCCACGTAGACCACAAAAAAACCCCAAGAATACTAAGAATGTAACCCAAATCTTGACAAAATTAGAAGATCAAGGAAGACAGCCCTGCTAACCCAACACGGGCCTCCGCTGCCAGACAACCACTTAACCCAAGCTCCGAGAAAACAAGCTTTCCTCCATTGCTACACAGAAATCTACTTCAGTGATACTATGAAAGGATATTGCAGAAGAAACAAAAATCATAATAAAAGAATAACAGCAAGGACCCTAGAACTCAACTTGTCTACCCAGCAGGACGTCGGTGTATCATCAACCCCCTCACTGGCCGCCACCCAGGGAACAAAAACAAAAAACAAACATGGCTGACTCCCCCTCCAACTCCACTCCCTTAAAAGGATTCACCCTGATTACTCAGGTATGATTATTCCTGACAATATCAAGGACTACATCGTTGCTCTAGAAAACGAAATCAAAGATATCAAAGCAACACTCGAGCGACGAGAATCCAAGAAACCATCCTCGAGAACAAGATCCAAACCTGAAGAGAAGATTACATCGGGAAGTGTTGACACAGAAAATACTCTGAAAGCAGCTATAGCCAGTCACACTGAACAAATAACTACAATAAAATGAAGGTTGAAAAACCAAAAAAGGGACTGGAATCAGAACATGCACACTCGACAAAATGAATACCTTGATTTCCAAGATGACAAAACTGAACAAGATAAGTTGTCTGATGCAGTTATAATAAACAGTCCTCACATTCCTAGTGACATAACCCAAGCACAGTGCAAAAAAGCTGCTGTCAGGATAATACAGGACCACACAAGTCATCGTGCAAACAATGAAATCAAAGAAACACGTTTGCTAGGAAAACCAGGAAGTAAACACAGTATAATGACCGACTTCATTCATACATAAAAGAAAGGACCTAATTAAATCAGCAATTACAATGAAAAATGGAGTGTACATAAATGAGTGCCCTAACAAGAAAACGTCAAAACCTTCTGTTAAAGGCTGAAAAACTTAAACAGGAAAACAAAATACATCAGTGTTTCATGCGAGATGGGAAAATACTAGTAAGGAAAACATCAACAGGACAACAATATACTATCTCAAACGAACATGATTTTCTCACCTTCCTTAGAAAAGCTGACATTTCTGTAACAGATTAGATAAGTGCCCTTAATACATATATACGTGTGGTGCATATAGTGTACGTTACTATTATATTGTGCATTATTATTTTTATTATTTTTTCATCACTAGCTAATGCTAACTACCTCCAATACTTTATACTTCTTTCTTACTGCTATTAATTGCTCATAATTTTAAGTTACAAGTCAAATCTACTCCAAACTAATATTTTTCATTGTTCTTACCTTCCATTTAATTTTGTTTACCACAACATTTTTTTAGTCACTTTTCATTGTGTGTGCAATCAGTGTATATTCCAATCACTTTTTTGCAAGTACCTAAACTATCTTTGCTAGCTAGTACCAACTACCTCATTTTTTACTTTTTTTTGGGGCAATAAACTGCTCAACTTATTAATATTACAAATCAGATCTTACTCCTAAACCAATATTATTTCATAGTGACTATCTGTCCATTTAACTTTTTTTTACCATTACTTAATTTTAGTCCCTTATATATTTTTTTCCCTTATTTTAGCTTTATATAACTACCTTAAATTCATATATTCACAATTGTTAAAATAATCAAGGTGCTATTCTCAGGTGCTAAAGTGTAATAAGTTCCCCTATTTTGCCATTATATTCCAAAGCTCATTTATTTGATTACCACTTTATTGTTCACCACAACTTTTATTAGTCCCTTTTATATTATAATTTTATATAATAATTCTAACTTTAAAGAATTACCTTTAAACCTTTGACTGTCGCAACCCCCAATCCTGAGGGGTCTCCTGGTGTCGCAAAATTAAAAAAAAAAAAATTTTTTCTTATGAAATTGAAGAGAATCTTTTTCCCGATTGTAAAAGACACCAAAAAAACAAAATTTGATGGAAAACTGACGGAATTATGCTCCGGAAGTTAGCGACCTCGGCACTGTTTACAAATCGGCGATTTCGCCCACTTTGAGCCCTATTTTCGGCTAATTCCTTTGTTCCAATCGCCCAAACTCATAGCTATTTCTTTAGAACTCCATTGTTTCTTATCGATTTAGTACAAGAAACTGCCCATTTACCAATTTCAACTACCTAATAATGTGGTCAAAATTCAATTTGGCCAATTTCATGAAAACTAAAAAATATGACAATTTCAAAATAAGGTCCAAATGAACAATGCAGACTTCCTGGCTCTAAAATAACATTTTCTTTGCTCATCCCGTCATGTCCCCCAGGCCCCTCTGATATTACCCCTTGCTTTCTATTTTGAATTTTTATTCAAACAAAAAAAAGAAGACTTACTATTATGCAGACTACTGCAATACTGTAATAATTGTATAAATAACATCAACCCATTCATGACCGCATGTTAGAATGGCTAGTTGGACATTTATTGGACAATGGCATCATTTGTTTACTTTTGAACATTGGCAAAAATCAAACATTTCCCCTACTTTGAGCTCCATTTCTAGGTTCTTTTTATAGTAAAATCAATCAAAATCACCTCCATTTCTATAATATGTTTTCCATTCTATCAAATGAGACCAAGAAAACGAGAATACAGTCATAAATACTATACGAAAATAGACCACAAAGTCGGCATTTTAATTAAAAAAAAACGGTCAGTTTTTTTTTTCTCATCATGCACTGCGTGCTCCAGGATTTTCTTTATATGGTGCACTCTGACCACACAGACCCATTCTCTCACATGTGGGCCTACCAGCTTTCTCCTGCTTGATTTGAAGCCGCTAGAATTTATGAGTACAGTGGACCCCCGCATACCGATGGGACCACATAGCGATTAAACCGCATACCGCTTGCTTTAATCGCAAAAATTTTGCCTCGCATACCGCTTAAAAACCTGCTCACCGATTTTCGTCCGAGACGCGTCCAATGTGCGCCCTCACCAGCCTCACATGTGCCGCCCGTGCCATTGTTTACCAGCCACCTCCGCGTAACTTCAAGCATACAATCGAATATTTCGTATTATTACAGTGTTTTCGGTGCTGTTTCTGGAAAATAAGTGACCATGGGCCCCAAAAAAGCTTCTAGTGCCAACCCTACACCAATAAGGGTGAGAATTCCAATAGAAATGAAGAAAGAGATCATTGATAAGTATGAAAGTGGAGTGCGTATTGCCGACCTGGTCAGGTTGTACAAGAAACCCCAATCAACCATCGCTACTATTGTGGGCACCAGAAAGGCAATCAAGGAAGCTGTTCTTGCCAAAGGTTTAACTGTGTTTTCGAAACAAAGATCGCAAGTGATGGAAGATGTTGAGATCTATACAGATATTGACGAATGTTTTAATAATTTTCTAAAAAAGACCCAATACCTCTATAACAAGCACTGCCCTAAAAAAACTAAACAGATGACAGCTAAGAGACTGAACAGTCCCTGGCTAACACCCAGCATTCTCAAATCCATAAATACAAAACACCGATATGAAAAACAGTACAGAATGGGTCACATAACCAGAGACCAAACAAAACGTTACTCGTCAATCCCTAACCAGCCTATAAGAAGGCCTAAAAAAAAAAAAATGTATTTATGGAGAACGAGGATGGAGTGGCCTGGTGGTTAACGCTCTCTCTTCACACGTGAGGTCCTGGGTTCGATTCCCAGGCCAGAGTAGAAACATTGACTTGTTTCCTTTCCACCGTTGTCTATGTTCCCCCATCATAAATGGGGTACTTGGTGTTAGTCGACTGGTGTGGGGTCCATCCTGGAACACTGACCTATGAGGGCCTGTTCAAAGACCGGGCCGCGGGGGCTTTGACCCCTGGAACTCACTTCCAGGTAAACTTACGAGTTGATATAAAAAAAGACCTGGAAAACCCTATCTAAATTCTGGAACTAAAAAAGATATCACACGAAATGTGAAATAAAATTTACAAAATCAATGAACCCCACTGTCCCACCAACAAAACAGCAACAGACTAATGATTTCTTCTCCCACTATAGGACAAAAACCTTGCCAATAAAATCCCAAGCTCAGATACCCCACCAAATGACTAACCTCACAGACAATTACCCGAACACCTGTTCCTAGCTCCGACTAACCCATACGAGTCTCCCTTATTATCAACGCACTGAAAAAACAAAGGCAGGAGATTTAAATCCTTGCCACCCATTATATACAGAAAATAGTTTCACAAGGTGCTATCACCAATCATTCAGCAACACACTGTTAACAATCCATTGAATCCTCCACCTTTCCCTACAGTTCTCAAGAATAGCATGGGTCACCCCGATCCATAAAGGAGAGACCAAACAGAGTTGAATAACTATAGGCCAATATCCAATTTACAACCTCTCGTCAAAATCTTCGAAAATTAATTCCTAAACGAATCTACTCCTACCTCATCTCCCAAAACAACTCAACCCCTGCCAATTTTTGGATTCAGGCCTAATAAAAATACTAATGATGCTATTATATACATTCTAAACATATATACACTGGCAATAGAGAAAAAAGAAGTCCCACTGGGGATCTTCATTGACTTACGTAAGAAGTTTATGATACAGTTTGAACCATGACTTGCTCCACGTAAAATTGTCACACTATGGAAATAAGAGGGCACTTCCCTCACTGACGACTCAAGTCATACGCTCAGCAACAGAAGCCAATATGTAGTACGCAAATGGTGCAAGCTCTTCCGCACATCCAATTACAGATGGTTCCCACAGGGAAGGGTCCTTGCCCTCTTCTCTTTCCCCCCCCCTCCTATACATAAAATGACCTAGTACCAAATGCTTCACAATTACTCAAACCCACACTATTTGCAGATGACACGACAGACGTCTTCTCTCACCCGAGCCCTAGTCACGCAGCCAATACTGTAAATACCGAATTACAGCAATAATCTACCTGGATGAGGACAACAAAATTTACACTCGAGAATCATTGACAAAACCTACTTCATTCAGTTTTGGTACAGAGCTACAGATGTCCCTCTTAACATAATGATAAACAATCACCTATCACAAAAGCTAAACAAGGAAAATTCTTAGGAATCCACCTTGATAATAGACCTCAAATTTCATACACATATACAACAAATTTCTAAGAAAATTTCCAAGACTGTAGGCATACTATCGAAGATACGGTACTTATGCTCCACAGTCAGCCCTCCTGGCCCTATATCACTCACTTATTTACCCCTATCCTCACCTATGGAATTAGTGGGCATGGGGCTCAACAACATTAACCATCTCAGACCACAATTAACCCCAACAAAAGGCTGCAGTTAGAATAACAAATACTCACTACAGACAACAGCACACTCCACCAATATCAAAACCCTCACCTACTCACTACATACAAAACATCCATACTTATATTACAAACCTTTTACATACCTAGAACACTTAACTCTGATATTTAAACCCTCCCCTCCAAACATCTCCTTGCCAACCTCCAACAGAACACAATGCCCATAACAACAAGGCCAGATCACTCTTTGATTGTCTCGTGTCCCATCCACGCTATGCAAAAACTCAATGCACCTAAAAGGCCCATAAAATCTGGAATTCATTACCTGTAAATTATAAAAGAAACACACCGTTTATAAATTCAAGTCCTCTTCTCAAAGATCACTTAACTCACCCAAAACAAATAAAATACTGAATAACTGAACTACTATAAATTTGTAAATCTTAAATATTTCTCACAATTATATCACATAAATGTTAACCTAAAACCCAATCTAACAGAATACTCCATTTGACTGTGAATGTACAGCAATGCATGCCACATATGACCTGATCTTTGTAGATACACCATGTTGTTCTTAAGTTATCTGTTACAATAATGTTTTATTCACTGATTTCTATCATTGTCTTAGTTAATCTTAAGTTAATTTTAAGCCAGCCCGTAATGCTATGCATATAAGTGGCTTTGGCATGCTGCTCTTACCTGTATTTTTTTGTACCTCTGTATGTATGCTCAAATTACTAAATAAATAAATAAATAAATAAATAAATAAAACCATAAAAACCATCGTAGAAAACACCTCAGTCAGAGTTTTGCTTTTCCCATCATGCACCACATGCAACAGGATTTCTTTATATTATGCACACTCACCACACAGATCCATTCTTTAATATCTAGGCCAAAATTTACTACTCGCAGCTTATCTGGGTTAGCTGAGCTCACGACATACAACTATGTGAGGGACCCTGGCCTCAATGACATAGTTCTATATGACAGCCACTGAAAAGGTTAAAGCTTGAAGCTGATCATAAAAGGCTGTAAGCTGCAGCATGGATTCCAAAAAACAGGAATGGTCCATATAAAACTGACCAGAGGGCACTTGCACATACCAAGAGTTACCCAATTCTTACTGATCCTAGTCACAGTAAACCAGCCCACAAATATGAGGACAATCATCTTAGATGTTCTGAAGTCATATAAGAAAACTTTTGGAGGAAAAAACTATTCTGTCAATCACTTCTGGGATACCTACAAGACTGAGAACAACGATAACATAACCTCACTTAAAATCATGAGTAATAACCACACAATAGAAAATTATCAATACAAATAATGAAAGATACCAGCGATAACCACATATCGAAGATCATAAAAGGAAAGACATCATCAAGGAAGATTTGTTATCCCCATGTACACAGGGAACAAAGAGGCCATAATCATAAACTAAACAAAAAAAAGAGCTTAAAAAAAAAAAAAAACACTTATCATAAATAAGAGTGGTACCAGCAGAATGTTGAAATGCGATTGAATATATTACAAAAGTCAATACTAAAGACAGAACCCATGAGCATTTCTCTGTTCCATAACTATACTTTGGTATGAATGCCAAAAAATGTAAACTAATCTCAGACACATGAAGAATTACTGTACAAAATAAACAAATGGAAATGCTCACTTACCTTTTTATGATCTCCTGACATGTCTGAGGTGGGTGAGGGTGGCGCCACCACCACCGTCCGTGTCGACTCCAGTGTCACGTCCCGCGTCACGTCCTCCACCCCCGCCACCACAACGCCACAACTATTACCTACACACCTGAAATATAAAAAAGGAGCAATATTTTATATCTATCTACAGTGCATATAGACCAAGTGTTAGTGAAGTATATAAGTGAACAATATTTAGGTAAGGGTAGGGAAGCTTTTGTTGCATTTAACCCTTTCAGGGTCCGTCCCGTAGATCTACGGCTTCACGTTGAGTGTCCAAACCGTAGATCTATGCCAAAATTCTAGCGCCGTCAAATTTAGCGCGAAAACGCTCATAGGCCTACATGTAAGAGAACGGGTCTGCGTGGTGGGTGTGCGCCATAAACAAAAAATCTAGGCGCCCGCATAGCATTGTGGGAACGCCAGCTCAGTTACCCTTGTTCACCATGCCTCTTCGCAAGTCAGCTCTCACTCCCCGGAAAATTGGGACTCTCCTCTTCCTATCTGATAGTTCTGACACTGATGGAAGTGGAAATGAAGACGAATTCTACGGCTTTGATCAGTTAGTGACTGAAAAGAATGACCAGGATATCGATAATACTGCAGAAAACCCTGACGATCCTCAACCTTCTACCTCTGGTGTGGGCACTCGTGACTCACGGTCGGTTGTTCCTCAATGCAAGAGAAAACTAATATTTTCGCATGGCCAGGCCTCTGACTTCAGTAATGATGATGATAGTGACGTGGACTGTGATTTTATTGCGCTCGACGATCATTCGAGTAGTGATAGTGAGGAATCATATTCACCAGTGAAGCGTCGGTATGTTCGCTGCCGCATGCGCTCGGGTAGTGTACCCTATGCTGTGCCCAGGGGACGGAGTACATCCCGGAGTACATCCCGTGGCCCAACACCAGTTTTAGGTAGTGATAGTGAGGATGATGTGGCTACACTTGGCATGGATAGACCACAGGCATCAGTGGATGGTGTTAGGTGATGGTAGTGGCACCGCCATGCGTGACTCACCAGGCCACGCTGGGACCCACGCTGCTGACATCGTCAGTTCAAGGACAAAGCAGAGCGCCACCACCAGCCCACCACAACCACAACCACCCGCACAACCAGCCTATGATGTCCCAGTATCCACCAGCAAACCGTATCTGGGATTGGCAGCAAAATCCCAATTTTGTTCCCAAGCCTCACCACTTTGATGACTCTCAAAGTGGAATTCTACCTACTTGTCCCCTTGGAACCACGGCCAATGAACTGGAATTCTTTGAATTATCTTTGACCAGCCATTGATGGAAATTATTGTCAGGGAAAGTAATAAGTATTTTGAGTACACCATGGGCAAATACGATCTTATCACCACAGTCAAGACTACACAGGTGGAAAGAGACGACTGTTGCAGAAATGTATTTGCTTTTTGCAACAATAATGTTTATGCCTCACATCTATAAGCATAATATAAAAGCATACTGGTCCACAGATCGGCTAATTTCTACCCCAGTCTTCATGAAATCATACAGTGAACAGGTTTATCTTACTCTTACGTAATGTTGCACTTCTCTGACAAAAACCAGGCCTGACAGAAGTGACAGGTTATACAAGATTAGAAATGTTTTCATTATCTCAAACAATAGTTCAGCATATACTTTTATCCATTCAAGAATGTTGTAATTGACGAGTCTTTGATTTTGTTCAAAGGTAGACTGTCATTCAAGCAGTATATACCGAGCAAGAGGAAACGCTTTGGTATAAAACTGTTTGTACTCTGTGATTGTGACAGTGGCCTGGTGTTGGATATTGTTGTATACACGGGTAGTAAAACATTGAAAGATACCACGATGTTATTGGGTATCTCAGGTGACGTAGTGAGAAACATGATGGCACCTTATCTTGGTAAGGGGATACATTATATACCGATAACTGGTACACAAGCCCATTACTCAGTGATTTCATGCGAGTGAACAAGACAGATGTGTGTGACACAGTGCGTTCTAATCGTAAACATATGCCCAGCTCAACGCAGGTGCTCGTGGTGATGATGTGCAGGTGTTTACTGCCAATGACATCATGGCATTACGGTGGCATGACAAACAGATGTCACACTGTTGACAACCATTCACCGTAATGAAATGCAAGACAGTGGCAAAGTTGATCGAGTGACTAATGAACGTATTCGAAAACCAGTGACAGTGATTGATTATACACAAAACATGCGCTTGGTTGACAAATGTGACATGCAGATTGGTTTTGTTGACTGTTCGTAAGAGTTACAAGTGGTACATGAAACTTTTCTTCCATCTCATGGACATTTCAATGCTCAATGCATATAATATGTACCAAATAAAGACTGGCAACAGACCACCGTATGGTGAATTTTGTTTGTCTGTTGTCAGACAACTCATAATGAAGTACCAGGTAAGAACACCTGCTATACAACACGGTCCTCGAATTCCTCAGGATATACCCAAGCGTTTGAGAGGAAGGTGATCATTTCATAAAACAACTTCCTTCAACCAGAAGAAATTTGCTCAGAAGAGATGCATCGTCTGTGCACAAACAAAACGACGGCAACAAAGACGCAAAGACACTCGGTTTATGTGTGAGGAATGTAAGGTGCCTCTGTGCATGGTGCCTTGTTTCAAGGAGTTCCACAAGCTCCAGCAGTTCTAAAACCATGTCCAGTGATTGTAAATATGCAAATATATGATAGAACATTAGTATTATACAAGATTTGTGCATGTTTATTGTAATAAACAGTGGTAAACAATAATATGATAATAACTTTAGTGTGGTTATTGTGTTCAATACAGTGAGTTTATATATATACATTATATACAGTATTGGTCTCTCAGGCCCCAAATGTTAGTAGGAATAGAAAAAAATTGGAAAAGAAAAGAAAAAAACAAAAACCGCAAAATAATGTAATGCGCGCATGTGGAATTCGTCGATGTTGCCGCCACCACATCATTTTTGACAAACTTCTTGGCACTGTATCTCGGTAAGTACTGATCAGAATTTTTTTTTTGTCTTATTACCTTCACAAAAATATGCTCTTTAATTCTGTAAGAAAAAATAATTTTTTTTTTTTTTTTTCAAAATTTCTTGAGACACTGGAGCACCACTTCAGATTTTGGCCTTGGACCCTGAAGGGGTTAAGAATTTAGAAAATGCAAGTCATAAACACATGGATAGGGAAGCAATGTGGCACACATTACAAGTGTATGGAAAAAGATGGTAGTTTTCTGAAAGCAGTTACGAGTTTTTATGAGGATAGTGAGGCTCAGGCTAGGGCATAGGAAAGAGAGAGATTATTTCCCAGTAAAAGTAGCCCTTAGACAAGGATGCATGATGTTAACATGGTCGTTTAACATATTTATATATGGAGATGTAAAAGAAGTGAATGCAGGGGTGTTGGAAAGAGGTGTGCGATTAAAGTACAGGTGCACCTCGCTTTACAATGGTTCGATCTTAAAATATTGCAACTTATGAGGGGTGCAATAGCGATGCACATTTCTGGCAATAGCAAGCCATGCTCTCAATCTCTGTAGCAACTGAGAGCATAAACAACTCATTATTTACTTGTCAATACAGTGGACCCCCGCATACCGATTTTAATCCGTGCAAGAGGGGTCATTGGTATGCGAAATAATCGGTATGCGAATGAATTTTCCCCATAAGAAATAATGGAAATCAAATTAATCCGTGCAAGACACCCAAAAGTATGAAAAAAAAAATTTTACCACGTGAAATATACATTTTCCTACACACAAAGAGAAGGATACATGCACAGTAGTAGAGTAGTACATGCACAGTATATATTGTGCATGTACTAGTCTACTAAATGAAGAATAAATGACACTTACCTTTATTGAAGATGCAGCAATGACTGATGAGACACTGTGTCCTGGGAGTGCCTTTTCCTCCTGAGTACTGTAGGTCCTGTTTGGTATTTTCTTCCAGAACATGCCTTATCACACTGTGTATGTCACTACGATTCTTAAATCTCTCAAACCAACCTTTGCTGCTTTAAATTCACCAATATGAGCACTAGTTTCCAGGCATTTTTCCCTGTTCACCTGGGTGTTAGTCGACTGTGTGGGTTGCATCCTGGGAGACAAGATTAAGGACCCCAATGGAAATAAGTTAGACAGTCTTCGATGACACTGACTTTTTTTGGGTTATCCTGGGTGGCAAATCCTCTGGGGTTAATTGTTTCTTGGTATATTCTCAATAAGCCACACCAACAACAGTGCTACAGCGCAGCAGACGATGCTACAGCAGCAGCAGACGATGCTACAGCAGCAGCCAGACGATGCTACAGCAGCAGCAGACGATGCTACAGCAGCAGCAGACGATGCTACAGCAGCAAGCAGCAGCAGACGATGCTACAGCAGCAGCAGACGATGCTACAGCAGCAGCAGCAGCTGACAGTGCTACAGCGCAGCAGACGATGCTACAGCAGCAGCAGATGATGCTACAGCAGCAGCAGACGATGCTACAGCAGCAGCAGCAGCACAGCTGACAGTGCAGCAGCAGCAGCTGTAAACCCCCAATAGTAGCGATGGTTGATGGGGTTTCCCTTTTACAAAACCCGGCCAGGTCGGCGATACGCACTCCACTTTCATACTTACAATGATCTCTTTCTCATCTCTATTGGAATTCTCACCCTTATTGCTGTAGGGTTGGCACTAGAAGCTTCTTGGGGCCCATGGTCACTTATTTTCCAGAAAAAGCACCGAAAACACTGTAATAATACGAAATATTCCGATTGTATGCTTGGGTGTTAACGCGGAGGCTGTTGGTAACAATGCCCCCGGGGGCACCTTTGAGGGTGCTGGGGCGCACATTGGAGGCCCCCGT
>NC_069444.1:8696247-8723256 GCF_026875155.1 Cherax quadricarinatus
AGGAAACTCTTAACAGAAAAGTTAAAATAAAACAAAAAATGAAGTGGGATGGAATCCTTGCTCTTTCAACTGAGTTTGTCATAGAAGGCAAACTAAACTGCCAGAAAGAGAATATGGTACTTGTAACTCTTCTGTGAATACAATTACTGACCGAGTAAAAGAAATTTTGAAGATGGAATCTTTGAATATACACGATATAGTAAACTATTAACCCTTTCAGAGTCGAGAGGCCCTCACCTAAACTCGTTCACAGGGTCAAAATTTTTTCAGAAAAAAAATTATTTTTTCTTATGAAATGATAGAGAACCTTTTCCCGATCATATTGACATCAAAAGTATGAAATTTGATGAAAAACTTATGGAATTATGCTCTCACAAAGTTAGCGGTCTCGACAATGTTTACGCATCGGCGATTTAACCCACTTAGGAGCCCTATTTTCGGCCAATTACAGTGTACTAGTCGACAAAATCGCACCTATTTCGCTAGAACTCCATTTTTTTTTATTGAATGAGTACAAGAAACCACCCATATGCCGATTTCAGCTATCCAATAAAGTGGTCAGAAATTGGCAATTTTGCCAATTTCACACAAATTTCAGAAGATGCCAATTTCCAAATAGGGTCCAGAATAAACAAGACAGACATTCTGGCACTAAAATAACATTTTCTCTGTTTGTTAGCCACGTCCCAGGCCCTCTTACATCTCTTTTGCTTTCCACTTTGAATTTTTATTCTCACAAAAAATAGAAGGTTTACTGTTATACAGACTACTGCATTAGTGTAGAAATGGTGTAGAAATGGTATAAATAATATCAGCACACTTGTGAAAGTATATTAGACTCACCAGTTGACGTGTATTGGACGCATGGCATGCTTTGTTTACTTTTGAACTTTGGCAAAAATCGAACATTTCTGCTACTTTGAGCTCAATTTCGAGGTACTTTTCATTGTGAAACCAATCAAAATCATCTCAATTTCTGTAATATGTCTTCCATTCTATAAACTGAGACCAGGAAAACTAAAATATAACCATAAATACCATATGAAAATATACTGCAAAGTCGCTGTTTTAAACCAAAAACACGGTTGGAGTTTTTTTTCTCATTACCTGGAGTTTACCTGGAGAGAGTTCCGGGGGTCAACGCCCCCGCGGCCCGGTCTGTGACCAGGCCTCCTGGTGGATCAGAGCCTGATCAACCAGGCTGTTGCTGCTGGCTGCACGCGAACCAACGTACGAGCCACAGCCCGGCTGATCAGGAACTGACCTGCACGTGTGGCTGCAGATTTTTTTTATACTGTGCGCACTGACCACATAGACCCATTCTTTCATATGTTGGCCTACCAGCTTTCTCTCGCTCGATTTGAAGGCGCTAGAATTTACGCGTACTAGTACATGAATAACCTTAGTGCCTAAGCCGTACTAGTAAGTCAAAAACCCTGAAAGGGTTAAATGTACCTGGAAAGTACTCAGGGGCCTTGTCCCAAATCTACACACTGCCATAACAACATACTGGAGAGAGAGATATGGGAGAAAGTGCAAAATAATCCCAGTGAAAAGCAGGGATGCTTGAACAAGAGAAAACTGGACAAGTACATATCTTCACCAGGTGCCAGATCAACCTGGCTGTGACAGATATATGGGGCAGCAGGCCTCCAGGAGCAATAGCCTGGCTAACCAGACTAGCACCAGACGAACCTGGCCCATGGCCGGGCTCCGAGATTAGCAAGACTCTCAAAACTCATCAAAGGTATATCAAAGGTATGGTAATGGTACACATCCCAAGATCAATCTAAAAAGTGTTTGATTTAAGATACACCAGCATTTAACATTTTGAAGTAATTAGAGGAGATATTTTTCCGAAATTGCAAAAATTTTAAAAAACCCTGACATTAAAACTGCTAAAAATTTTTTGAAGCTAAACCCAAAAAGAGGCTTTTTTAAAAGTTTTTTTTTTTTTTTAACATGCGGGCCCTTTTTTCCCAAACCAAGGCGGGGGTTGCCCAAAAAGAAAAAAGTTATTAATGATTTTAAAGGGGTTTATTTTTTTGACAATTCAAACATTTCCCAATTATATTACTTGTTAGTAAATTTGCTTTACCAATCTATACTTGTAAAAAAAACTCATAACCTTAATGAAACAGCCATTAAAGATTGAAGCCATTCCAAAAAGGAAATGGGGGTTATTAAATTTGCAAAAATACAACAGCTTTAAAAAAAAAAATTTTGGAAAATTAACACAAACACACCCATTTTTCACCCCCAAACCCCCCCAAAAAATAATATTGTTCTCATGCCCACCTCTAATGATTTTTTTTTCTTTTTAAATGGAAAAAAAAAATTTTTCCCGAAAATAAGGAAAAACCAAAAAGTATGAAATTTTAGGAAAAAGCCTGGGAATTTAAATGAGGCTAAAATTTTAAAGTGGTCTGGGCAAATTTTACAAAATTGGTGATTTTCCCCCATTTTTTGGTCCTTTTTTCCCCTACCCCAAAATGTTTCCTTTAAAACCCAAAATTCTTAGCAAATTTTTGCTAAAATTTTTTTTAAAACAGAGAAAAAAAAAAAAACCCACCCACCCCCAACTATTACAATCCCCCTATAAAATGCAGAAAAGGGGTTGGGGTTTTGGTAATGTGACCAACTTTACATTTTTAAAAAATACCAATTTAAAAATTAAAAGTCCCAAAAAATAAACAATACGGGAACTTTTCCTGGCACTAAAAAAACCCTTTCCTTTTTTCATTAATCACACCCCCAGGTTTTTTTTTGTATTATACTTGCCTTTCTTTTATGAAACCCATAATCCCCCCAAAAATAAAAAGACTATTTTCAGTTTAAAAAATAAAACCCTTTGGAATGTTGGCCCTGGTTTACAGCTTCCCAATAATTTAATCATACTCTTTTTAAAAAAACCCCCAATAAAACAGACCAGGGGTAAAAGGGAAAAAGCCTTACCTGTCCAAAAGAAAATTGGAAAAAAATTGAAATTTCCTCTTTTTTCCAGTTAAAATACCAACAAAATTCTCTCTATTTCAGTAGTCCCTTTTCCTTTCGTCAAAGGGATCCCAAAAAAAGGGGCCAGGGGCCCAGCGGGGGCAGCACGGGAACCCTACCAGCTTTTTCTTCCTCAAAAAAAAAACGCTCATAAAAAAATTGTGATGGCCAAGTAAAAGTTCAACTAAAATTGAACCCAGGGTAAAAACCACAAAATTTGCCCCCAAGAATACAAAGAATGAAACCCCAAAATTTGACAAAATTAAAAAAATCTAAGGAAAAACAGCCCTGTTTTAACCCAAACCAATGCCCCGCCCCAGAAAAACCATTTAAACCCAACCTCCGGGGAAAACAAGCCCCCTTTCCATTGCTCCACAGTATCTACTTCAGTGATACTACGAAAGGATATCGCAAAGAAACAACATAAAGTAATAAAAAAAAAAAACGCAAGGCCCCCCTAAAAACCAACTTGTCTACCCAGCAGGACGCCGGTGTTCATCAACCCCCCTCCCGCCCCCCACCCAGGGAACAAAACAACAACAAACAGGGGGAATTCCCCCTCCAACTAAAACCCCCCTTAAAAGGATTCCCCCCTGATTACTCAGGTATGATTTTTTCCTGAAAATATAAAACCCTACACGTTGCTCTAGAAAACGAAATCAAAGATATCAAAGCAACACTCAAAGCGACGAAAATCCAAGAAAAACCACCCTTTTTAGAACAAGACCCAAAAACCCTTTGAAGGGGAAAAATTACATGGGGGAAAGTTTTTGACAAAGGAAAAAAATCAAAAGCGGGATGGGCCAAATAACACTGAACAAATAACCACAATAAATATAAAATTTTGAAAAACCAATCAAGACTGGAATAAAAAAACATGCACACTCGATTTAAATGAATCCCTTGTTTTCCCCAAACCGACAAAACGAACAAGATAAGTTGTTTTAAATGCAGTTTTTATAAACAGTCCACAAAATTCCTATTACATAACCCAAGCAAAAGTGCAAAAAAACTGCTGTAAAGGTTTAAAAACGGGGACCCCGTAAAAGGGCCATCGTCCCAAAACAATGAAATCAAAAAAAAAAAACTTTGGGTGGGAAAAAACCCCGGAATAAACACAGTACGGGAAAGGGCCCCCCGTTTTAACGGCGTTTCATTTTTAAGGGCCCTTTTCCGCAAAATACGGACATTTCAAATTATGACCAAAACTCGTTTATACGGCCCCCCCCCACCTAAAAAAATTTCTAATACGGCCCACCTTTGCCCCCCCGGGTTTGTTTACTTTTCCATGAGCTCAGTAAGCACTAATCTCCCCATTTTGTCTGAAAAAACCCCAAAAAATTTAAAATGTTTTTAAAAGTTTTTTTTTTAAATTTATATTACTCTGATAATTATATTAGTAAAACCTGTACCTAAAAAAAATTACACACTGCTTTCATGAAGGTACCCCTTTTAAAATCCAAAGGGTCCCCTCTACCTTGACCCAATAATATAATAATAAAAAATAAAAATTATTTTGAAAAATTGGGGGGGATGAGGTCTGCCATCTCCTAAATTTTGATTCAATAACTACAGGGCCACTCACCTCTCACACATTCATTTTAAAAGAAATTTAAAGGTTGAAATAATTTTTACTGGTGTAAATTTTTACTTTTCTTTTGTTTTTTTTAATGCTTATTTCTATTGCTAATTTAATAAAAGTCAGGAAAATACGTTATCTAGCTTTTTAAAAAGCTTTTTAAAAAGGGGAAAAAAAAAGGGGGTTTCCACTTTCCCGGGGGTTTCCGTTTTAAAAACGGCGGTAGCCTGGAAACCAAACCCCGGGCCGTATAAGGGGGGCCCCCTTCCTGTATAATGACCCAAAACTTTTTTCTTTTACGATAAAAGAAAGGCCAAATTTAAATCAGCTTTTTAAAAAGGGAAAAATTTGGGAGGGGTACTTTTAAATGAGTATCAAACCAAGAAAACATAAAAACCCTTTCTTTTTAAAGGTGAAAAAAACTTAAACAGGAAAAAAAATACATCCGGGGGTTTCACACGAGATGGGAAAATACTGGGTAAGGAAAACATCAACGGGAAAACAAAATATATCTCAAACGAAATGATTTCTCTACCTTCCTTTTTAGAAAAAGCTGTCATTCGGGAAAACCAGATTAAAATAAGTGCCCTTAATAATTTTCCGTTTGGTGAAATTTAATGTACGTTACATTAAAATTGGCTTTATTTTTTTTAAATTATTTTTTTTCATCACTACTAATGCAACTACCCCCAAAAATTTTTTTACTTCTTTTTTTACTGCATTAATTGTCAAATTTTTTTAATTTTTACAAGTCAAATCTTACTCCAAAACTAATTTTTTTCTTTGGTTTTTCCCCTTTGCCCCTTTTAAAATTTTTGTTTACCACAATTTTTTTTTAGTCACTTTTTTTTGTGTGTGAAAATTAGTGTTTTTTCCAATCATTTTTTGAAAGGGCCCTAAAACTATCTTTTGTAGCTAGTACCAACTACCTCTTTTTTTTTATTTTTTATTGTGCAAAAAAATCCCAACTTATTTAATAATTAAAAATCGGGATTTTAAACTCCAAAAACCAATATTATTTCATAGTGACTATCTGCCATTTAATTTTGGGGTTTACCTTTCCCTTAAATTTTTAGCCCCTTATAAAATTTTTTTTTTCCTTTTTTTGCATAAAAAAACTCCCTTGTTTCTATATTCACAATTTTTTAAAATTTTTTAAAGGGTTTGCTATTCTCAGGGGCTAAAGTGTAAAAATTCACTATTTTGCCTTTATTTTCCAAAGTTTCATTATTTGTTTACCACTTTTGTTCCCCCACAACTTTTTACAGTCCCTTTTTTTTATTATAATTTTATATAATAATTCTAACAAAAAAAAATTCCCTTTTAAACCCCCTTTTGACTTTTCGAAACCCCCCAATCCTGGGGGTTTCTCCGGTGTCGAAAAATTTAAAAAAAAAATTTTTTTTTTTCTTATGAAATTTTAAAGAGAATCTTTCCCCCCCGTTTGTAATGACCCCAAAAAAAAAAAACGAAATTTGAGGGAAAAAAAGGAATAGCTTTCGTGAATTTAAGCGGACCTCGCCTGTTTTAAAAAATCGGCGATTTCGCCCCACTTTGAGCCCTATTTTCGGAAAATTTCCCCTTTTTTTCCAATCGCCCAAACTCATAGCTATTTTTTTTAGAATTTCCATTGTTTCTATCGATTGATACAAAAAAACTGCCCTTTAAAACCAATTTCAACTCCCAAAAAATTTTGTGGAAAAAATTTTGCAATTTGGGAAAAATTTTCGGGGAAAACTAAAAAATATGACAATTTCAAAAAAAAGGGTCCAGAATGAACAATGCAGACATTCCTGGCTCTAAAAAAAAACTTTTCTTTGTAAAAAAAGCCCCATTCCCCGGGCCCCCTGTTTAATTAACTCTTGCTTTCTATTTTGAATTTTTTTTCAAAAAAAAAAATAAAAAAGACTTACAAAAATTAGGGGGGGAATCTGCAAAAACGTATAATTGTATAAAAACATCCCCCCATTCATGTTTCCCTTTTAGAAGGGTATTTGGGAAACATTTTTTGGGGAAAAGGGGCATCTTTTGTTTTACTTTTAACATTGGAAAAAACCCAAACTTTTTCCCCTACTTTGAGCTCCATTTCTAGGTTTTTTTTTATATTTTAAAATCAATAAAAATCCCCTCCATTTCTATAATATGTTTTCCATTCTATCAAATGAGACCAAAAAAAACGGGGAAACATAAAACTTTACGAAAATAGACCACAAAGCCCGGCCCCTTTTTAAATTTAAAAAAAAAAAGGGTTTGGGGGTTTTTTTTTTTTCTCAAGGAAACTGCTTTGCCCCAGGATTTTCTTTAAAAGGTTTGCACATTTAAACCAAACACAAAACCCATTCTCTAACATTGGACCTACCGTTTTCTCCTGTTTGGATTTGAAGCCGCAAAAAATTTATGAGTATATATACGTCAAACCCCGGTCCCCTCGAAAAGGTTTATATACGGCCGCGACAGTAAAAGGGTTTTTAAAAGTATCCCTTTCTTTAAATTTTCCCCAAGCTCCATTTTTGATCACCCACTTTTTTTTGTTAAACCACAAATTATTTTGGCCCCTTTTTTATATTGTCCCCTTTTTTTTAAAGTTTTAAAAAAAAACTCCCTTTGCTAATTTTTTTTAAACATTTTTTTAAATAATGGGGGTGCTTTTTTTTTAGCCTTTAGAATTTTTTACTTTGTTTTATATTTTAATTTCAAAACTATGATTCCTACAAATAAAAATGTTTACAAGATTGATCCTGAAAACCAAAAACCTCTTATTGAATGACTTAAAAAAATCAAACATTTTTACTGTAATTACAACACACAAACAATCAAAGGCCTTCTCAGACCCAACAAAAACTTTAACTTGTTTTTTAAACTACAAAATCAATTTTTAAAAAAGCATTACGATGACCTCATAGCTTTACAAAATTTCCCTTTGGCATGCCAAAAATTGCCATCATTCCACTAACAAAAAAACCTGGCAAAAGGGCCTTTTTACTACAGAGGCCTATCCCTTTTCCGGGTTAACACCCCATACAAAAACTTTTGGGGAACAGAAAAAAAGGGGGGGGCACAGCTATATAAACTAGCCAACTAGAATTTTAATCACAAAATTACTTGCAAAAGGGGATGAACATGGGGAAAAAATTTAAAAACAAAATTAAAAACCCCAATTTCCTAAAAAAACCTCTCACATTGAAAAAAACATCTACAGAGTCCACAGTAAAACATTAGCCATTTGGGTAAAAAACCTAAAGTTTGAAACTGTTTGCACGCAGAACAAAGACCCATTTACTATCTCAGGTGACTTAAATAAAATCTCCTAAAAAGACCGGGACCCAAAACTTACTAAATTCCCCAAACCCCAAAATTTGAGTAACTGCATGTTACTCCCAAACCCAAAAAACCAAAACCTACAAGAGTTATGGGGGGGACTAGTGTTTCCCACTTGCCCCACATCGGGAAACCAACACCATACCCCTTTTTAAAAATCAGGCAATTTACAGATAATCCCACGACCCCCACCCTATTTTCCCCTCATAACAACCCCTTGGAAAAAAACCCCCCAAGACACACTAAAGTCACCTTCAGACTTCACAATAAAGGCACCCCAATTAAAATACTTCAAAACAGCAGTAACAAACATTGACGGGCACACTAAGCTAGAAATCTATACAGATATTGACGAATGTTTTAAATAATTTTTTAAAAAAGACCCAAAACCTCCCATAACCAAACACTGCCCCAAAAAAAAACTAAAAAATTGATTACAGCTAAAAAGACTGAACAGTTTCCCCGGCTAAAAACCCCCGCATTTCTCAAACCATAAATACAAAACACCGAAATGAAAAAAGTACAAATGGGGCCCCATAACCCAAAACCCAAAAAAAACGTTAAATCATCAATCCTAACCAAACCTGATAAGAAGGGCAAAAAAAAATTTTATTAGAGAAAAGATTTTCCAACTTACGAAGGGTGATTTTTAAAAAAAACCCCGGGAAAAACCCCATCGAAATTTTGGGAACAAAAAAAAATATCACAAAAAAGTGAAAAAAAATTAGCAAAAAACAGATGAACCCCAAACCCACCCCAAAAAAAAAGCAAACGCGAAGGGGTTTCTTCTCCAAATATAGGGGCAAAACCTTGCCAAAAAAAATCCCCCAAGGGCCCGATACCCCAACCCAAAAAAATACCTCACTGGCAACTACCCAACACAAGTTCCTAGTCCCCCAAAACCCCTACGAAAATTTTCCCCTAAATTTTCAACCCCCTTTAAAAACAAGGGGAGGAGATTTAAATACCCTTTCCACCCTTTTTATACAAAAAAGTGTCCCAAAGGGTACGCCAATCATTGCAACACCTTTAACAAATCCAATAATCCTTTCCCCCTTCCCTACAGTTCCAAAATAGCAAGGGGTCACCCCGATCCATAAAAGGGGGGAGACCAAACAGAGTTGAATAACTTAGGGGCCCAAAATCCCTTTTTTAAACCCCCTCTCAAAAATCTTCGAAAAAATTACGTGGAAACCCCCGGGTTAAAAGATTTTAATCCGTGCAAGAGGGGGTAATCGTTATGCCCCAAAATAATCGTTTTTTGCGAATGAAATTTTCCCCCTAAGAAAAATGGAAATAAAATTTTAAACCCCTGCAAGCCCCCCAAAAGTATGAAAAAAATTTTTTTTTTTCCCCATGAAATGTTAATTTTAATACCACAAACTGAAAAAAGGGAAGCCAATTAAATGACACAAATTTAAAAAAAGATCCCGGTTTATGAATTTTGGGGGGTGGGGGAGGGGAGAAACATTATCTTCTTACTGTTTAGAAGGGAAACCCCTTCCAATTTGGACTTTAGGGGAAATAAGGGCCCCCTTTTTTGGGGTTTCCCTTCCCCTTCCTTTTTTTTTAAAGCCACTAGGGCCAGCTTCAAGTCACTGGCCCTTTTTTGCACCAAAATATCGTCCATAGGGCCTGTACCTCTCGTTCCTTTTTGACTTGCCCAAAGGTTCACAACCTTGTCAGGGAAAAAATCCCACCGGCTTGCAATAGCTTTTGAGGGTGAAATTTTTATCCATGAAAAGGGTTTTCACTTCAAGCCCCCTTAGCCCCAGATTCCCTTTTTTTTTTTGGTAAATAGGCAACTTCTTCAAATTTTCTCTCCTTCCCCCCCTTTGAACCCGTTTCCCCAGGTTTTTGGGGCCCCTTGTCTTGAAGTTGATTATCAGCTCAACAGTGGTTGTTCTTCATTGTCCTCCCCACCAACTCTTCCAAAACCTCCCCACTTTAAAACCCTTTCCCAAACCCCCGGACTTTCCCAATTCCACAATGGATTCCCCCAACTGGCACAGGATTTTCGGGTTAGCCCCCAAACCCCCTTTTAAAAACCCTTTTGTCTACACCCTTCTGGCCACGTTTTTTTCCAAGCAAGTTTCAAGGTCCTTTTTAGTCAATTCCCCTTCCCAAAACCCCTTTTTTATAAGGTTTAACAAATTTAGGGTTTTTTAAAATGATCTCCCAAAACTCTTTTTAAGTCAGTTTTAGTTTTTTGAGGTCATTTCCCAAAACACCTTTCAAAAAAGAGCTTTTTTGTACAGTTTCTTTGGGAAATTTGCAATAACCTGCCGGGCCAAAGGGCTGCAGGAAAGGGGGGGTATTAGGAGGCAAAAACTTCACCTTTAATTTAAGAAAAACCCCAAAAGTCGCTCTGCCACCTTTTGGGAGGTTACCAGGGGGATTGTCAAAAAACCCCGGGGGCCCCTTAAGTTCTAATTTCTTTTCAGTTAGGGGAATTTTTTTCTTTGGGGGGAAAAGGGAAGGGGGTAACCAGTTATAAAAAATTCCCTTGTGACCCAAAGCCTTTCGGGTTTTCCCCCCACAGCCACACAAATTTTCCTTGGGACATTCTTTTTCCTGAACCCCACCGGGGTTTTCAGAAGGGGGGTACCTAATAAAGGCTTCACTTTTAATCACCATTATTTGGCACACATCAAAAAAAAAGTAAGCCTGTCCCTTTTATAGGCTTTTTTTCCTTGGGGGTGCTTTTTTCCCCCTGAGGTAATGTAAGGGCCCCCGCTTGGGGATTTTCTTCCAGAACCAAAGGGCCCGTTTCATCACAATTTAAAAACTTGTTCAGGGTTTCAGTCCTTCAGTTTCTATGTATCCCTTTAATTTTTTGCACATATTTTTCAGCCGCTTTGTGGTCCCAAATGGCGCCCCCCCACCATGCCTTTCACCTTTTGGGGTGCCCCCTACGCTTTTTAAATCTCTCAAACCCAAACCTTTTTCTGGCCTTAAAATTTTACTTTACATCATCACTTTGTTCCGGGATTTTTTTTTTTTTTTAAATGCATGCAACTTCCCAGCCCTTTTCCCCCAAAATGTTTGCTTGAGAGCGCTATCTCCCCGCTAGCTGTTTTTCATTTATCCACACCAATAAGAGTCTCTCAACATCTTCCCTCCCTTGCGATCTTTTTTTTCGAAAACACAGTTGAACCTTTTGGGAAAAACAGCTTCCCCTTTATTTTCTTTCTGGTTTCCCCCAAAAGTAGCGTGGTTGATTGGGGTTTCTTGGACAGCTTGACAGGTCGGGGTATAAAGCACCCACTTTTTAACTTATTTAATTATCTCTTTTTTCATTTTTTATATAATTTTTAACCCCCTTGAAGGTTTTTAGGGTTGGCACTGAAGCTTTTTTTGGGGCCCCTGGTACTTTTTTTCCAGAAAGAAAAACACCGGGAAAAAACTTAATAATACGAAAATATTTCCGAGTGTATGCTTGGGGTGTTACCCCCGGAGGCCGGGTGGGAAACAATGGGGCCGGGCCGGGACATGTGACGGTGAGGGGGGACTTTTGGGCCTTCTCGGACCCCCCCCCCCCCCCCCAAAAACGGTAAGGGGGGTTTTTTAAATTTTGGATGGGGGGGCAAAAATTTTGCGGGTAAAAGTAATCGGGATGGGGGAAAAATCGGTTTTTTTGAACCATCGTTATGGGGGGGGGGCCACTGTAATTCATTTAAAAGAAATTTTTCCTACCTCATCTCCCAAAAAATTTCTCAACCCCTTTCCAATTTGGGTTAAAGGGCCCAATTTAAAAAAACTAAAGATTTAAATTTATACCTGCTTGAAAAATTTTATCACCAATAGAGAAAAAAAAAGTCCCCCTGGGGATCTTTATTGATTTACGAAAAACTTTTTTTTTACCAGTTGACCAGGGCTTGGGTCCAGTAAAATTTTCACCTATGGTATAAAAAGGGCATCCCTCAACTACCTCAAGTCATAACCCCCAAACAACAGAACCAATATGTGTAAGCAAATGGGGCAAGCTCCTTTCCCCACAAAACCCTTTTTCCCGGTTTGGGGTCCCACAAGGGAAAATGTCCTTGGCCCTCTTCCCCTTTCCCCCTAAAAAATAAAAAGCCCCACCAAAAAGCTTCACAATTACCCAAAACCCCCCACCCATTTGCAGTGACACTTTCATACTCTTCTCTCACCCAGCCCAGTCCCGTTTCCAATACTGTTAAAACCGAATTAAAGAAAAAAATCTACCTTTAAAGAGGACTAACAAACCCTTTTTAAATAAACATTGAAAAAAACCTACTTCATTCAGTTTGGTAAAAAGAGCTACAGGTGTCCTCTTAACATAAAAATAAACGGAAACACCCAACACAAAAACTAAAAAGAGGGGAAAATTCTTAGGAAACCCCTTGATTAATAGACTCAAAAATTTTTTTACCCAAATACAACAAATTTTTTAAGAAAAATTTTTAAGACTGTAGGGGAACTAACGAAAAACGGTAAATAGGCCCCCACATTCCCCCCCCTGGCCCTATATCACTCTCTTAAATTTTCCCCTATTCAAAACCCATGGAATTTGTGCCCTGGGGGCCCCAAAAACAAATTTAAACCCCTCAGCCCACAAAATTAACCCCAAAAAAAGGCTGCAGTTAGAATGTAAAAAAAATTCTCAAAAAGGCAGCACACTCCACCAAAATTCAAAACCTCAACCTAAAATCACCATACAAAACATCCATAAATTAATATTACACCTATTCTACATAGAAAACTTTAAATCTTATAATTTTAAACCCCCCCCTCAAACACTCCTTGCCAACCCCAACAGAACCAAGACCATAACAAAAAGGCACCCGGCACTCTTTGATGTTTTCCCCGTGTTCCTCTCACGCTATGGCCCAAAAAAATCAATGCACATAAAAGGCCCAAAAAACGAAAAATTTAATTTCCCGTTAAAAATAAAAGAAACCCCTACCCGTTTATAAAATTTAAGTCCTTTCTCAAAGATCACTTACCCCACCCCAAAAACCCCCAAAAAAAAATTTAATAACTGAACCTTTTAAATTTTTTATCTTAAAAAGTTCTCACAATTATATCACATAAATGTTTTAAAACCTTTAAAACCCCAAACTAAAAGAAAAACCCATTTTGATGAAGTACAGCAATGCAGCAACCATATGCCCGTCTTTGGGAATACCATTTTTTGCCCTTTTTTTTTTTTCTTGTTTTCAAAAAAAGTCTTTTCACTGATTTTCAACATTGCCCTTTGTTTAAACTTAATTAATTTTAAACCAGCCCGTAATGCAACATATAAGTGGTTTGGCATGCTGCTCTTACCCCGTAATTTTTTTTTTACCTCTGTATGTATTTCTCAAAATTTCTAAATAAATAAATAAATAAATAAAAAAAATAAAAAAAACCATAAAAAAAACCCCTTTGGGAAAAAACACCTCATTTAAAGTTTTTTCTTTTCCCAACATCCCCACATGCCCCCAAATTTCTTTTTATTATGCACACTCCCCCACACAGATCCATTCTTTAATTTTCTAGGCCAAAATTTACTACTCGCAGTTTTCTGGGTTGCTGACTTTACACCCCAAAAAAATATGTGAAAGGGGCCCTGGGCCCCAAAGACATAGTTTTTATAAAGGGGCAGCCACTGAAAAGATTAAAATTGAAGCTGATCAAAAAAGGCCCCTTTAACTGCAGCATGGGTTCCCAAAAAACAGGAAAAGGTCCATATAAAAAAATGACCAAGGGCACTTGCAAAATTCCAAGAGTTTTCCCAAAATTATTTCTGGGCCTAGTCACAGTTTAAAAAAAGGCCCCCAAATATGAGGACAATCATCTTAAAATGTTTGAAGTCAAAATTTAAAAAAACTTTTGGAGGAAAAAAAATATTCTGTCAATCACTTCTGGGATACCTACAAGACTGGGGGAACAACGATAACATAAAACCCCAAATCTACACACTGCCATAAAAAACATATGGAGAGAGAGATATGGGAGAAAGTGCAAAATAACCAGTGAAAAGCAGGATGCTTGAAAAAGAGAAAACTGGAAAGTACTATCTTCACCGGGTGCCAGATCAACCGGGCTGTGAAAAAATATATGGGGCAGCGGCCTCCAGGAGCAATACCTGGCTACCAGACTAGCACCAGACAAAACCTGGCCCATGGCGGGCTCCAAGATTAGCAGACTCTCAAAACTCAAAAAGGGTATATCAAAGGTATGGAAGGGGTACACACCCCAAGAAAACTAAAAAGGTTTATTTAAGATACCCCAGCCTTAAACAAGTTTGAAGAAAATTAGGGGAGATATCTCCATTTTAAACAAATTAAAAAACCTGACATTAAAACTGCTGAAATTTGAAGCTGCACAAGGGCATTTTAATTTTTTTTTTTTTTAACAGCTGCTGTTTCCCACCAAGGCGGGGTACCCAAAAAGAAAGAATTATTAAGATATTAATTATTAATGACAATTCCCCTTTCCCCAATTATTTTACATTTTTGAAAATTTTTGCATTACCAAGTCTATACTTGTACTCATAACCTAATGCTCTCATTAAAGTTTGAAGCCTTTCCCAAAAAAAGTATAGGGTTATTCAATGCAAAAATAAAAACAGCTTTTAAAAAAAAAAACTGGCAAATTAACACAAACACACTCCCTTTCACTACCCAGACCCCCAAAAAAAAATTTTTGTTCTCTTCCACCTCTAATGATTATTTTTTCAATTAAAAAGGAAAAAAAAATTTTTTCCCTGAAAAAATGACCCCAAAAAAGTAGAAATTTTTTGAAACCTGGGAATTTGCGGCTCAAATTTAGGGGTCTGGCACTTTTTCACATTGGTGTTTTTTTACCCACTTTTAGCCTATTTTCAGCTACCCCTGCTCCAAAAACAAATTCTTAGTTTTTGTAAAAAATTTTGTCAAACAAGAAAAAGAAAACACCCACCCAATATTAAAAACACCCTAAAAGTCAGAGAATTGGGTTTGGGGTTGGTAATGTGACCAATTTACAATTTTAAAAAATACCAATTTAAAAAAAAAAGTCCAAAATAAACTATCAGACTTCCCGGGCACTAAAACAATTTTTCCTTCTGTTCTTTTAATCACATCCCCGGGTTTTTTTTGTATTACACTTCCCTTTTCTTTATGAATTCATAATCACACGAAATAAAACTATTTCTAGAATAAAAAAAAAACCATGAATGATTGGTCTGGTTTTACAGCATCCCAATAATTTTAATCAACTCATTAAAAACCCCAAAAAAACAGACCGGGGGTATAGGGAAGCCTTACCGCCAAAAAAAAATTTGGAAAATTTTTAAATTTCCTCTTTTTCCTTTAAAATACCAACAAATTCATCTCTTTTTCAGTAAAACATCTTCCATTCTGTCAAACTCCAAGAAACAGCCAGGGGCAGCGGCGGCGCACGGCCCCTACCAGCTCTTTTTCCTAAAAAAACATCGCTCTAAAACTTGTGATGGCCTAAGTGAAAGTTCAATACATAAACCCACGTAGCCAAAAAAAGACCCAAAAATACTAAGAATGAAACCCCAAATCTTGACAAAATTAGAAGATCTAAGGAAGACGCCCTGCTAACCCAAAACACCCCCTCCGCTGCCAAAAACCCACTTAACCCAAGCCCGAGAAAACAATTTTCTCCATTGCTACACAGTATCTACTTAGGATATATGAAAGATATTGCGAAAAACAACACAGTAATAAAAGAAAAACAGCAAGGACCCTAGAACTAACTTGTCTACCCAGGGACGTGGTGTATCATAAAACCCCCCCCCCCGGGCCGCCACCCGGGGAAACAAAAACAACAACAAAATGGCTGCCCCCCCCCAAAACTCCACCCCTTAAAAGGATTCCCCCATGATTACCAGGTATGATTTTTCCTGACAATATAAAGGGAACATCGTTGCTCTAAAAACGAAATAAAAAGATATCAAAGCAACACTCGAGCGACGAGAATCCAAGAAAACACCCTCGAGAACAAGATCCAAAAACCAAGAAAAGATTAATGGGGAAGTGTTGCACGAAAATACTCTAAAAGCAGCTAAAACCCATCACACTGAACAAATAACTACAATAAAATGAAGGTTGAAAAACCAAAAAAGGACTGGAATCAAACTGCACACTCGCAAATAAATCCTTTGTTTTCCAAGAGACAAAACTAACAAGTAAGTTGTTGATCCAGTTATAATAAAACCTCACACCAGTGACAAAACCCAAGCCATGCAAAAAAGCTGCTGTAGGAAATACAGGACCCGTACAATCATCGTGCAAAACAAAAAATAAAAGAAACACGTTTGTAGGAAAACCAAAAAGAAAACACAGAAAAAGACCCTTCATTTACATAAAAGAAAGGACCAATTAAATACAAATTTCAATGAAAAATGGATGTACATAAATGAGTGTCTAACAAAAAACGTCAAAACCTCTGTTTACTGAGAAAACTTAAACAGGAAAACAAAATAACCAGTGTTTCATGCGGATGGGAAAAACTGTAAGGAAAACTCACAGGACAACAATAACTATCTCAAACGAACATGATTTTCTCTCCCTTTTCCCTTTGAAAAAACGACATTTCTGTAACAGATTGATAAGTGCCCTTAATACATATAACTTTGGGGGCATATAGTGTACGTTACTATTTATTTTCATTATTTTTTTTAATTTTTTTTCATCACTACTAAGCCAACTACCTCCAAATTTTTCTTCTTTCTTACTGCAAATTTAATTTCTCATAATTTTAAGTTACAAATCAAAACTTTCTCCCAAAATAATTTATTCATTGTTCTTACCTGTCCATTTAATTTTTTTTTACCACAACATTTTTTTAGTCACTTTTCTTGTTGTGCAAACAGTGATATTCCAATCACTTTTTTGCAAGTACCCAAACTATTTTTGCTGCTAGTACCAACTACCCATTTTTTTCTTTTTTTTTGCAAAAACTGCCCCAAATTATTAATATTACAAATCAGATCTTACCCTAAACCAATATTATTTTTATAGTGACTATCTGTCCTTTAACTTTTGTTACCATTCTTAATTTTTTCCCCTTTTATATTTTTTTTCCCTTATTTTAGTTTATATAACACCTTTGTTCATATATTCACAATTGTTTTTAAAAAAATCAAGGTCTATTTCAGGGGCAAAGTGTAAAAGTTCATATTTTTCCATTTTATTCCAAAGCCATTTATTTGATTACCCCCTTTTTTGTTCCCACAATTATATTAGTCCCTTTTATATTATAATTTTTTTAATAATTCTAACTTTAAAAAATTATTTTTAAAACCTTTTACTGTCGCAACCCCCCCAAACCCGAGGTGTCTCCCGGTGTCGCAAAATTAAAAAAAAAAAAAATTTTTTTCTTATGAAAAAGAAGGAATCTTTCCCCTTGTAATGACACCAAAAAAAACAAAATTTGATGGAAAACGACGGAATTATCTCCTGAAGTTACGACCCGGGCCCGTTTTAAAAACGGCGATTTCGCCCCCTTTGAGCCCTATTTTCGGGTAAATTCCTTTTTCCAATCGCCCCCAAACTCATAGCTATTTCTTAGAACTCCATTGTTCACGATGATACAAGAAACGCCCTTTACCAATTTAACTACCTAATAATGGGGTCAAAAAATTTGCAATTTGGCAATTTCATGAAAACAAAAAATATGACATTTCAAAATAAGGTCCAAAAGAACAATGCAGACATTCCTGGCTCAAAAAAACATTTTCTTTGCCTCAGTCAGTTCCAGGCCCCTTGTTTACTCTTTCTTTTTTATTTGATTTTATTCAAACAAAAAATAGAAGACTACATTTGCAGACACTGCTATGTAATAATTGTATAAATAACATCAACCCCTTCCGACCGCATGTTTAAAAGGTAGTTGGGGCATTTTTGGGCAATGGCTCATTTGTTTACTTTGAACATTGGCAAAAATCAAAAAATTTTCCCCACTTTGAGCTCCATTTTTAGGGTTCTTTTTATAGTAAAATCAATCAAAATCACCTCCATTTCTATAATATGTTTTCCATTTCTATCAATGAAGACCAAGAAAACGAGTACATCATAAATACTAAACGAAAATAGACCCACAAAGCGGCAATTTTAATTTAAAAAAAAAAACGGTCCGATTTATTTTTTTTTATTTCCTCATCATGCACTGCCGTGCTCGCATATTTTTCTATATTGTGCACTCTGACCACACAAGACCCAATCTCTCACATGAGGTGGCCTACCACTTTCTCCCTGCTTGAATTAGAAGCCCGCTAGAATTTTATGAGTACAGTGGACCCCCCCCCGCATACCGATGGCACCACATATCGATTAATCCGCATACCTCTTGCTTTAAAATAATCGCAAAAATTTGCCTCGCATACCGCTTAAAAAACCTGCTCACCCCGATTTCGTCCAAGAAAAAAAAGAGAGAAAAAGGGGAAGGGAAAAAAAAAACGAGACGCGTCCATGTGCGCCGCTCAGCCAGCCCTCACATGTGCCGCAGTTGCCATTGTTTTACCAGCCAACCTCCGCGGTAACATTCAAGTCATACAATCGGAATATTACCGATGTATGACAGTGTTTTCGTGCGGTTTCTGGGAAAATAAGTGACCAGGGCCCCAGAAAGCCTCTAGAGTGCCAACCTACACTCAGGGTGAGAATTCCAATAGAAATGAAGAAAGAGATCATTGATAATATGAAAGTGGAGTGCGTCTGCCTACCTGGACAGGTTGTACAAGAAACCCCAATCAACCATCGCACTATTGTGGGCATACCAGAAAGGCAATCAAGGAAGCTTTCTTGCCAAAGGTTTTACCTGTGTTTTCGGAAACAAAGATCGCAAGTGATGTAAATGTTGAGATTCACATATACAGATGTTGACGAATGTTTTAATATTTTCTAAAAAAGACCCAATACCTCTATAACAACACTGCCCTAAAAAAACAAAACAATGACAGCTAAAGACTGAACATTCCCTGGCAAACACCCAGCACTTCTCAAATCCATAAATACAAAAACAACACCATATGTAAAACAGTACAGAATGGGTCACATAACCAGAGACCAAACAAAAAAGTTACTTCGTCAATCCCAACCAGCCTGATAAAATGGTGCAAAAAAATTGTAACATGAGAACAGATTGGTGTGCGCTGGTGGTTAACCTCCTCGCTTGCACACGGTGAGGGCCTGGGTTCGATTCCCAGCCAAGTAGAAACATTGGACGAGTTTCTTTCCACCTGTTTTCTATGGTTCCCCTTCAGTAAAAATGGGTACTTGGGTGTTAGTCGACTGTGTGTGTCGCATCCTGGACATGCAGACCTAAGGAGGCCTGGTCACAGACCGGCCGCGGGGCGTGAACCCCCGGAACTCTCTCCAGGTAAACTTACGAGGTGATAAAAAAAAAGACCTGAAAAACCCTATCTGAAATCTGGGAACAAAAAAAGATAACAACGAATAGTGAAAATAAAAATTAGCAACTCACGAACCCCCAACTCCCACCAACAAAACAGCAAACAGCCCATGATTTCTTCTCACTATAGGACAAAACCTTGCCATAAATCCCAAGCGTCAGAAACCCCACCAATAACTACCTCACTGACAACTATAACCCTAACACACAGTTCTAGCTCCGACTCACCCAAACAAGTCCCCTTATAATCAACGCACTGAAAAACAAGGCTGGAGATTTAAATACCTTGGCCACCCTTTTTAAAACAAAAAAGTTCCAATGCTATCCACCAATTCAGATTGCAAACCTCTTTAACAAATCCATTGAATCCTCCACCTTCCCTACAGTTCTCAAAATAGCAAGGTTCAACCCCGATCCATAAAGGATGAGACCAAACAGAGGTTGAATAACAATAGGCAAATAACCAATTTACACCCACTCTCTCTCAAAAATCTACGAAAAATTAAATTCATAAACGAAATCAACTTCCAACCTCATCTCCCAAAACCAAACTCAAACCCCCTGCCAATTGGATTCAAGTCTAATAAAAAGTACTAATGATGCATTAAAATACAAGCAAGAACATAATAACACAGCAAAAGAGCAAAAAGAAGTCCCCCACTGGGGATCTTCATTGACTTACGTAAAGCGTTTTGATACAGTTACCATGACTTCTCCACTTAAAATTGGTCACACTATGTATAAGAGGGCACTCCCTCAACTACCTCAAGACATACCTCAGCAACAGAAGCCAATAGTGTACTCAAAGTGGGGCAATCTCTTCCGCACAACCAATTACGTTGGTGTCCCACAGGGAAGAGTCCTTGCCCTCTTCTCTTTCTCCTATACCTAAATGACCTACTCAAATGCTTCACATTTAACTCAAACCCACACTAATTGCAGATGACACTACATACGAACTTCACTACAACACCCGATCCCAGTCCACGCTAGCCAATACTAGTAAATACCGAATTAACAGAAAATATCTACCTTGATGAGGACCTAACACTTACACTAAACATTGACAAAACCTTTCATTCAGTTTGTAACAGAGCTACAGTATGTCCCCTCTTAACATAATGAAAAACGAATCCACCTATCACAAAGCTAGACAGAGGGAAAATTCTTATGAATCCACCTTGATAATAGACTCAAATTTCATACACATAAATACCCCCCCCCCAACAAATTTCTAAAAAATTTTCCAAGACTGAGGCATACTATCGAAGATACGGTACTATGCTTCCACAGTCCCCTCCTGGCCCTATATCACTCTCTTATTTACCCCTGATCTCAGCTAGTGGAATTTGTGCATTGGCTCAACAACAAATTAACCATCTCAGACCACTAAATTTACCCAACAAAAGGCTGCAGTTAGAATAACGAAATACTCACTACAGACAGCACACTCCACCCAATACTCAACACTCAACCTACCACCATACAAAACATCCATACTAATTATTAACACCTATTACATACAAGAACACTTAACTCAGATATTAACCCTCCCCCCAACATCTCCCTTGCCAACCTGCAACAGAACACATGACCATAAACACAAGCAACAGATCACACCTTTGATGATACCTCGTGTCCATCTCACGCTATGCAAAAACTCAATCACATAAAAGGCCCTAAAATCTGGAATTCATTACCTGTAAATAAAAGAAACATTGCTACCTGTTTATAAATTCAAGTCTCTTCTCAAAGATCACTTACTCACCCAAAACCAAATAACTACTGAATAACTGAACCTTATAATTGATATCTTAAATATGTCCTCACAATTATATCAGCATAAATGAAATAACCTAAAACCCAATCTAACAGAATACTCCTTTGACTGAATGTACAGCAATGCATGAACATATGACCTTCCCTTTGTAATACTACTCATTTGTGCTTTTATAGTTATCTGTTTACAATCATGTTATAAATCACTGATTTCATCATGTTTTAGTTAAATCTTAAGTTAATTTTAAGCCAGCCCGTAATGGCTATGCATTTAAGTGGCTTTTGCCATGACTGCTCTTACCTGTATTTTTTTGTACCTCATATGTAATGCTCAAATTACAAAATAAATAATAAAATAAATAATAAATAAAAACCCATAAAAACCATTCGTAGAAACACCTCATTCAGAGTTTTGCTTTTCCCATCATGCACCACATGCAACAGGATTTCTTTATATTATGCACACTCACCACACAGATCCATTCTTTAATATCTAGGCCAAAATTTACTACTCGCAGCTTATCTGGGTTAGCTGAGCTCACGACATACAACTATGTGAGGGACCCTGGCCTCAATGACATAGTTCTATATGACAGCCACTGAAAAGATTAAAGCTTGAAGCTGATCATAAAAGGCTCTAAGCTGCAGCATGGATTCCAAAAAACAGGAATGGTCCATATAAAACTGACCAGAGGGCACTTGCACATACCAAGAGTTACCAAATTCTTACTGATCCTAGTCACAGTAAACCAGCCCACAAATATGAGGACAATCATCTTAGATGTTCTGAAGTCATATAAGAAAACTTTTGGAGGAAAAAACTATTCTGTCAATCACTTCTGGGATACCTACAAGACTGAGAACAACGATAACATAACCTCACTTAAAATCATGAGTAATAACCACACAATAGAAAATTATCAATACAAATAATGAAAGATACCAGCGATAACCACATATCGAAGATCATAAAAGGAAAGACATCATCAAGGAAGATTTTGTTATCCCCATGTACACAGGGAACAAAGAGGCCATAATCATAAACTAAACAAAAAAAAGAGCTTAAAAAAAAAAAAAAAACACTTATCATAAATAAGAGTGGTACCAGCAGAATGTTGAAATGCGATTGAATATATTACAAAAGTCAATACTAAAGACAGAACCCATGAGCATTTCTCTGTTCCATAACTATACTTTGGTATGAATGCCAAAAAATATAAACTAATCTCAGACACATGAAGAATTACTGTACAAAATAAACAAATGGAAATGCTCACTTACCTTTTTATGATCCCCTGACATGTCTGAGGTGGGTGAGGGTGGCGCCACCACCACCGTCCGTGTCGACTCCAGTGTCACGTCCCGCGTCACGTCCTCCACCCCCGCCACCACAACGCCACAACTATTACCTACACACCTGAAATATAAAAAAGGAGCAATATTTTATATCTATCTACAGTGCATATAGACCAAGTGTTAGTGAAGTATATAAGTGAACAATATTTAGGTAAGGGTAGGGAAGCTTTTGTTGCATTTAACCCTTTCAGGGTCCGTCCCGTAGATCTACGGCTTCACGTTGAGTGTCCAAACCGTAGATCTATGCCAAAATTCTAGCACGCCGTCAAATTTAGCGCGAAAACGCTCATAGGCCTACATGTAAGAGAACGGGTCTGCGTGGTGGGTGTGCGCCATAAACAAAAAATCTAGGCGCCCGCATAGCATTGTGGGAACGCCAGCTCAGTTACCCTTGTTCACCATGCCTCTTCGCAAGTCAGCTCTCACTCCCCGGAAAATTGGGACTCTCCTCTTCCTATCTGATAGTTCTGACACTGATGGAAGTGGAAATGAAGACGAATTCTACGGCTTTGATCAGTTAGTGACTGAAAAGAATGACCAGGATATCGATAATAGTGCAGAAAACCCTGACGATCCTCAACCTTCTACCTCTGGTGTGGGCACTCGTGACTCACGGACGATCCTCAACCTTCTACCTCTGGTGTGGGCACTCGTGACTCACGGTCGGTTGTTCCTCAATGCAAGAGAAAACTAATATTTTCGCATGGCCAGGCCTCTGACTTCAGTAATGATGATGATAGTGACGTGGACTGTGATTTTATTGCGCTCGACGATCATTCGAGTAGTGATAGTGAGGAATCATATTCACCAGTGAAGCGTCGGTATGTTCGCTGCCGCATGCGCTCGGGTAGTGTACCTTATGCTGTGCCCAGGGGACGGAGTACATCCCGGAGTACATCCCGTGGCCCAACACCAGTTTTAGGTAGTGATAGTGAGGATGATGTGGCTACACTTGGCATGGATAGACCACAGGCATCAGTGAGATGGTGTTAGTGGTGAGGTAGTGGCACCGCCATGCGTGACTCACCAGGCCACGCTGGGACCCACGCTGCTGACTCGTCAGTTCAAGGACAAAGCAGAGCGCCAGCCACCAGCCCACCACAACCACAACCACCCGCACAACCAGCCTATGATGTCCAGTATCCACCAGCAAACCGTATGTGGGATTGGCAGCAAAATCCCAATTTTGTTCCCAAGCCTCACCACTTTGATGACTCTCAAAGTGGAATTCTACCTACTTGTCCCCTTGGAACCACGGCCAATGAACTGGAATTCTTTGAATTATTCTTTGACCAGCCATTGATGGAAATTATTGTCAGGGAAAGTAGTAAGTATTTTGAGTACACCATGGCAAATACAATCTTATCACCACAGTCAAGACTACACAGGTGGAAAGAGACGACTGTTGCAGAAATGTATTTGCTTTTTGCAACAATAATGTTTATGCCTCACGTCTATAAGCATAATATAAAAGCATACTGGTCCACAGATCGGCTAATTTCTACCCCGGTCTTCAGTGAAATCATACCAGTGAACAGGTTTATCTTACTCTTACGTATGTTGCACTTCTCTGACAAAACCAGGCCTGACAGAAGTGACAGGTTATACAAAATTAGAAATGTTTTCATTATCTCAAACAATAGTTCAGCATATACTTTTATCCATTCAAGAATGTTGTAATTGACGAGTCTTTGATTTTGTTCAAAGGTAGACTGTCATTCAAGCAGTATATACCGAGCAAGAGGAAACGCTTTGGTATAAAACTGTTTGTACTCTGTGATTGTGACAATGGCCTGGTGTTGGATATTGTTGTATACACGGGTAGTAAAACATTGAAAGATACACGATGTTAATGGGTATCTCAGTGACGTAGTGAGAAACATGATGGCACCTTATCTTGGTAAGGGGCATACATTATATACCGATAACTGGTACACAAGCCCATTACTCAGTGATTTCATGCGAGTGAACAAGACAGATGTGTGTGGCACAGTGCGTTCTAATCGTAAACATATGCCCAGGCTCAACGCAGGTGCTCGTGGTGATGATGTGCAGGTGTTTACTGCCAATGACATCATGGCATTACGGTGGCATGACAAACGAGATGTCACACTGTTGACAACCATTCACCGTAATGAAATGCAAGACAGTGGCAAAGTTGATCGAGTGACTAATGAACGTATTCGAAAACCAGTGACAGTGATTGATTATACACAAAACATGCGCTTGGTTGACAAATGTGACATGCAGATTGGTTTTGTTGACTGTTCGTAAGAGTTACAAGTGGTACATGAAACTTTTCTTCCATCTCATGGACATTTCAATGCTCAATGCATATAATATGTACCAAATAAAGACTGGCAACAGACCACCGTATGGTGAATTTTGTTTGTCTGTGTCAGACAAACTCATAATGAAGTACCAGGTAAGAACACCTGCTATACAACACGGTCCTCGAATTCCTCTGGATATACCCAAGCGTTTGAGGAGGGAAGGTGATCATTTCATAAAACAACTTCCTTCAACTCAGAAGAAATTTGCTCAGAAGAGATGCATCGTCTGTGCACAAACAAAATGACGGCAACAAAGACGCAAAGACACTCGGTTTATGTGTGAGGAATGTAAGGCGCCTCTGTGCATGGTACCTTGTTTCAAGGAGTTCCACAAGCTCCAGCAGTTCTAAAACCATGTCCAGTGATTGTAAATATGCAAATATATGATAGAACATTAGTATTATACAAGATTTGTGCATGTTTATTGTAATAAACAGTGGTAAACAATAATATGATAATAACTTTAGTGTGGTTATTGTGTTCAATACAGTGAGTTTATATATATACATTATATACAGTATTGGTCTCTCAGCCCCAAATGTTAGTAGGAATAGAAAAAAATGAAAAGAAAAGAAAAAAACAAAAACCGCAAAATAATGTAATGCGCGCATGTGGAATTCGTCGATGTTGCCGCCACCACATCATTTTTGACAAACTTCTTGGCACTGTATCTCGGTAAGTACTGATCAGAATTTTTTTTTTTGTCTTATTACCTTCACAAAAATATGCTCTTTAATTCTGTAAGAAAAAATAATTTTTTTTTTTTTTTCAAAATTTCTTGGACACTGGAGCACCACTTCAGATTTTGGCCTTGGACCCTGAAGGGGTTAAGAATTTAGAAAATGCAAGTCATAAACACATGGATAGGGAAGCAATGTGGCACACATTACAAGTGTATGGAAAAAGATGGTAGTTTTCTGTAAGCAGTTAAGAGTTTTTATGAGGATAGTGAGGCTCAGGCTAGGGCATAGGAAAGAGAGAGATTATTTCCCAGTAAAAGTAGCCCTTAGACAAGGATGCATGATGTTACCATGGTCGTTTAACATATTTATATATGGAGATGTAAAAGAAGTGAATGCAGGGGTGTTGGAAAGAGGTGTGCGATTAAAGTACAGGTGCACCTCGCTTTACAATGGTTCGACTTAAAATATTGCAACTTTATGAGGGGGTGCAATAGCGATGCACATTTCTGGCAATAGCAAGCCATGCTCTCAATCTCTGTAGCAACTGAGAGCATAAACAACTCATTATTTACTTGTCAATACAGTGGACCCCCGCATACCGATTTTAATCCGTGCAAGAGGGGTCATTGGTATGTGAAATAATCGGTATGCGAATGAATTTTCCCCATAAGAAATAATGGAAATCAAATTAATCCGTGCAAGACACCCAAAAGTATGAAAAAAAAAATTTTACCACGTGAAATATACATTTTCCTACACACAAAGAGAAGGATACATGCACAGTATAGAGTAGTTTCATGCACAGTATATATTGTGCATGTACTAGTCTACTAAATGAAGAATAAATGACACTTACCTTTATGAAGGTGCAGCAATGACTGATGAGACACTGTGTCCTGGAGTGCCTTTTCCTCCTGAGTACTGTAGGTCCTGTTTGGTATTTTCTTCCAGAACATGCCTTATCACACTGTGTAAAGTCACTACGATTCTTAAATCTCTCAAACCAACCTTTGCTGGCTTTAAATTCACCAATATGAGCAACTAGTTCCAGGCATTTTTCCCTGTTCACCTGGGTGTTAGTCGACTGGTGTGGGTTGCATCCTGGGAGACAAGATTAAGGACCCCAATGGAAATAAGTTAGACAGTCTTCGATGACACTGACTTTTTTGGGTTATCCTGGGTGGCAAATCCTCTGGGGTTAATTGTTTCTTGGTATATTCTCAATAAGCCACACCAACAACAGTGCTACAGCAGCAGCAGACAATGCTACAGCAGCAGCAGATGATGCTACAGCAGCAGCAGACGATGCTACAGCAGCAGCAGCAAGCAGCTGACAGTGCAGCAGAGCAGCAGCTGTACACAATAGTAGCGATGGTTGATTGGGTTTCTTGTACAACCTGGCCAGGTCGCGATACGCATTCCACTTATTCACAGATCAGTCTCTTCACAGAACACACACCCTTACGTGCAGAGGCAGCTGGCCCATTGGGGGATGGTTTATTTTTTCGAAAAACCCCACCGTAATCCATTTCATTATCGATTTTTCCCCTCTTTGGAATCCACCCGGGGTTGGGTTTGGCCCGAAGCCTTGGGG
>NC_069444.1:8723756-8836317 GCF_026875155.1 Cherax quadricarinatus
GGCAAGAGAGCGTTGTATTTAACCCCAAATCGAAAGTTTCCCTATTGGCAGACATATATATATTATATTTTAATATAATATATTATAATATAAATTATATATATATATAAAATATATATATATATACATATATAATATATTAAATTATATATATATTGAAAACCACAACGATGGTTTGATCTGTCAGCAATTTTTGCTGTCCCCTTTTTGTGTTGATAGCGTATCATAGTACCACCTGTGTTTAATAAAAGACCCCTTTAAGCCTGTGACTTTTGGGGACGTCCGGGAGCAGCTTTGCGAGTGAGACAAGCTGCCCCCCCTTCAGTCTACGCATGGGCATATTTAAAAGGCAGGACTGGGAGGCTGGGCCCCCATCTTCCATTACCACAGTCTACAATATAGGTTTACCATCCAACAAGTGAGTTTCCTTATCCTCAATCTCCTACCAACCCCTACGACAATTTGGTGGCAGTGGTGCGGGCGTAAAAATTGATTTACGCCAAATGTACGGAGTTTTTTTGGGAACCAGCAAGACGGCCATTTCGTGTCCCCAGTGGGCCCGATCAGCCAAGCCAGCTACCTAAATCAAGCGTCTACCAGCCACTACATTATTCACTGGTCAGTCTCTTTGTATTATGTTTATCTCTTATTTGCATCACCCCCGGGGGTTACCCAGTTTCAAATAAGCCAGTAAACAGTCTGTGGTGAGGGAGTCAGCAGCCTGCCTCACCATCCGCTTTGCCTGAAAAAGCAGCTTTCCCCCCCTCTGTCTACTTAAAAGGGTTATCAAGCTATTCTGTGTAAAGGGGTTAAGATAAGCCAGCCGAAATTTAAACCCAGGAAACTAACCGGTGTTTTAAACCCAGTATCAAGCAACCACTGAGTACGTTTTCACGCTTTGTGCTTCAAGTTAAAAAGCCATCCTGGTGCTTTTTTCACCCTGGGGGTTTTGTGTATTTTGGGGGTTTTTTTTTTAAGCCGTCGGTTTTTAAAAAATATCTTCGCGCCAGTGGGGGTGCCCCCATGAGGCTTACCCCCCACCGTTTCCCATAGGCCCGTTACACGCGGTTCCGGCCTTAGCCCTTTTTCGCCCACCCCCTAACCACTCGAGACCGGCCCCCCCGCCTACTCAGCCATTAACCCCTCCCCAAACCCTCTCCATTTTTTTTGGGTACACACTACGGGTTTCCCGCCCCCATTTTTTAAGGACCACACAGGGGTCAAGAGCTGAGTGTGTTTCGCCCCACTGTTAAAAGCCCTGTGTGAACAAAGTAATGAAAGTGCAATTCACAAATCACGTGGGGAAGTTAAAGCCAGCCACGAGAGGACATAAAACCCAGACCTTCTATTTAAATTTTTTATCAAGTAGTTACAGCGTAAATTTATCAGAGACTTTGCAGTTTTGAGACATTTTTTTTTGTTTCAGTGATTTTTTTAGTGACTTCAGTGACTCTTTTAACTCAGTGTTTATTAATTACTGTTTGCAAATTTTTTTTTTCTTCTTAATTCAGTGTTAATTTTTCGTGCTATTATTTCATATCGTTGGTTTCTTTTTTATACACTTGATTATTATTTTTATTATAATCAAAAAGAAGCGCAAAGGGCCAAAAGGGGCTATACAGCGTGCAGGGTAGGGAAGGGAAAGCAAGGGTTTGGATGGCAAAGGGGGGGGGGATGATCAGCAGGTTACAAAAAAAAACAGCGGGGCAGGGGATAGACGGGGGTAGAGGGTAGCAGAGATAAAAGTAGAAAGGGCTAAAAAGTATCAGAATTTTTAAGTAAGTCCCTTTGTCAAAAAGTAAATGAAGAGTCGGGTGAAAAAGGGGGGTCATCAGCGGGAAAGGGAAGGTAAAAAAGGAGCGCGGGGCGAAGACGACGACAGAGGTAAAATCGCGTGCTCGTGATAAAGTGGGCAGTCCAACAGAAAGTGGCTGACTGATAATGGGGCTTTGGGAATTCCACGAGGGAGCAAGACGCCTCTCCCTTTAGTATCCCCTGAGTAAAAACGATATGGCCAATGCGAAAGAGGGAGAGAGTAGTCTCCCAACCCGACACGGGATAAGAAAGGCCAGTAACCTTACTCGGTTTAATAGACTGAAGTTTGTTGCCGAGCAAGTAGACCAAAGTTTTTGCCAACGGGTGGAAAGGGGGGAAGAATTCAGCAAAATAGTCCCTACGGAATACCCCTTAAGAAAAATGGTAGGTCATGTATGCTGACCGCGCAGCAGTGTCTGCCTTTCATTGCCCTGTTCGTCAAAATGACCAGGGGGCCCAACAAAAAACAATATCTTTATGCTTAGTAAAGATGCGGCTAGCCCAAATTGGATACGGGGACTAAGGGGGGGAGGTGTATCAAAATTTTGTATAGCCCGTAAAACACTAAAGGGGGGGCTGAGACAAACCCCAATGATGACCCAGGGAAGATGCAATACGGATAAATGCTGTAAGGAAGGAATAATTCACTTTAAAAATACTAGTGAAGATAGTAAACCCTTGTACGACGCTTTTCCGGAAACCCCTGCTCGAATCCTCGCGTCAAAAATTAGACCACTGTGTACACAGCAATGGCAGAAATGAGGTGAAAGTGGTCAAAAAAAAAGAGGCGGGAAGCGACCCTAGACAGTTGGGCTTTCGAGCAAGGGAGGGGGAAAGAACAGACTCGAAAAAGCGGAACTTCCCAGGGGGTAGGGGAAAAATGAGATGCTACATGTACATAGAAAGGGGGTAGTTGAAGGGAAAAGACAAAGCGAATGAAAGGCGAAGAGAGAAGGACGGAGTAAGCAGGGGCGGCGATCAAATAAAGAATGTCTACTAATATCAGTGAACCATTCTATAAAATGAGAAGGATTCGGAGGTTCATAGAGAGCGTACATAGTAGCGCAGGGAATGGGCTCACGCGTTCGGATAAGGATGGAAAGTTCGCTTCTGCATAGAGGGCTTTCGACAGGGGATAAGAGCGCAAAAGCACCAAGGCATTAACAAGTAATCCTTGGTGATGATTTGGGTTAAGGCTATGAGAGGAGTTGCAGGAGATGCCGCTGAATAGTTCTGGTAACCATAATCAAGTTCGATATAAAATAAGGGTGGAATGTAGGTGAAGGAGGGGGTTCGACGATCAGCTCCACTCAAAAGATGAGCAAGGGTTTTTAAGGGTTCAAGCCGGCTGTTGACAAGTTGCCTTCAGAGAGGTAATGTGAGGTTTCCAGGATAAACCTACGATCAAAGAGGAGGCCCGAAACTTGAATTTATCACGTTTCAGGTTCAGTGACGCATAGAGGTACTAGGTGATTAGAGATGACAGAGCGTCTAGTGAATGTGATTGGTGGGCGTTTTTAGTGCTTGGAAAATTTAAAACCCATGTGTTGGAGGCCCAATTTGGACCACACGGTCGACTGCATGCTGGAGAGAAAAACTGTAGGAGGTGGACGTCAGCGCCTAGCACTGGCAATTGCGCGAAGTCGTCAACCTATAGGATGTGAGAACAAATATTTGATGGAAGACTAGAGGCCAAATCAGTAATAGCAAGGAGAAAATGGTGTTGTGCTCAGAACAACATCCCCTGGGGGACACCTTCAGCTTGGTAAAGTACGGGGAGCAGCACATTATTAACCCGAAACGGAATGCCTGTCAGTTAAAATAGTTCTTTATGGAAGGATGGTAAGATTGCTCGTTTCCAAGGCCTAAGGAGTGGGCTGGGCTATAAAATATTATACCTCCAAGGGTTGTGTCTTACGTCCTTCTCAAGGTCAAAAAAAATATGGCAAATAACTGAGTGGTGATTCGCAATGGGCATTACGAACTACGTTATCCAAGGCAGTCAGGGGTCTATGGTAGACCGTCCCTTACGGAAAGCCATATTGACGAGTGGAGAGACTGTCTGTGTGTCTCTAAATACCACACTAAACGTCTATTTTCTTGTCGTTCACATTACTTTGCAAAATGCACTGGTAAGAGCAATGGGACGATAGTGGGAGGGGTCATGTACGTAGTGCCTGGTTTGACGGAGGAAAGGGGAACAATGGCAGATTTCCACAGACTGTGGTGAACTCCTTGTGACCAATTTAAGATTGGTTAAAGGAGTTATAGGACTGCAAGGGCTGACTGATGAAAATGTTGTAGAATAGCAATATGAATGTCGTCGGGCCACAGCTGCCGATGAGCACAAGCTGAGATGTTGCCTCCAGTTTTTGATGTGTAAATAGGCCATTATACTGTTCTTCTCTGAGAGAAGAAAAGTCCAAGGGTGCTAACCTCTGGCAGACTTTGAGGAAAGATATGGGGCATAGATGGAGTCCTGGATATACGGACCGATGATTGCCAATTTCTTTGGCACATCTAGGTGGGTTTGCTTTCCAACAAAGGCTACCCGCAGACTCAGGAGCAGGGTCAGGAGGAATATTTACCACTCAGTTTTCGTACTTTTTTTCCAGGACTGCACTCATAGAGGATGGCATGAGGTGATGGGGGGAGCATATTCTGCCCAGCAAGTGGTCTTAGCGTCAACGGATGGACACGGCGAAGTGCGATCGCACGCTTCTTGTATAAATCAAGGAGCGCCTCTGTGGTTCTATTGTACGGTACCTGCCCCATGCAGCGCGTTTCAATCGTACTGCACGAGCACAAGCTGGAGACCAACAGGCCACGCTTTTCTGAGATGCCTGCCCGAAGTTTGGGGTATAGAATGAGAAGCTGCACAGTGGAAAACGGCAGGTCGCAGAAGGGGTGTTAAAAGCTCCTCGATGGGGACGAAGAAGGACCTCTTTAAAAACAGTCGGTGTGAGTAAAGGTTCCAATTTGCACGATTAAATTGCCAGCGTGGGGTGCACGAGGTGGCGATATGAAGGGGAAGTAAGAATGTTGGGAAATGTTCACTGTCATGTAGTCCGGGAGAACAGACCAATAGTAAAGTCTTAATGCGGTGGAGGAGAGCAAAATGAGAGATCGATGCAATGGAGAGGAGTATGTGTCCGAGGATCAAAATGGGTGTGAGTACCTGTATTTAAACACATGGAGGGGGTGGGTGGCAGAAATGTAATGCCTTAACTTGAATTACTCAGGGATGAATCACTGTGAGACCCTCCCCAAGTGGAAATGGTGGCATTAAAAAAAATTCACCAAGTAACCGATCGGTTGCGGTAATGACGAAACAAGGAAGGCAAAATCCGAATAGATAATGCCGAGAAGGAGAGAGTATAAAGAACGAAACAAATCGTATTCCACCATGTAAGAGGATACGGGATGCTGTGTAAATGGTGCGAAGTATGAACAAATAGCTGATGGTACGGAATATCAGTGCGGAGAAGATGGGCACTTTCATTTAAAGGTCCATAGGGACAAAGGATCTGAAGAATACACTAAAATTATAGCCTGAGATGTGGAGAAATAACAGCAGAGTGTAATTTTGGTTCACTGTAAGCATACACCAACAGGGGCAAAAATGGGAGTGTAAATCTGAAGCTCACCCACCCCCCGATTACCCCTGTGGCCACGTATATTTCACTGTAAAAAGGCCATGATTGGCAATGGATAAAGATACTTGAATTCGCAGGTTAAGGGTTACCTACGGACTAGGAGGGTTAGAAAAGGTCCACATGCGGAGGCAGTGGAAAATGTTCAAGCTGCGGAAGGAACGGTGCGCTGTGAAGGAAAGGAGTTGCCAGATGGAGCAGAGGAGAGAGAAAGAGCGGAAGGTGGATCGTGTCCATTGGATGGTTTGGTCTCTGCTATATATTCCGAGATTGCTTCATGTGTTTCGGCATTCAGAGATGTCGTATGTGGAGACAATATTGGAATGGTAGGAGGGAGGATGAGTAAAGTTTGGAACTGTATTGGAACTGATACCAGGTATGGGGGGGCGAAAATAAAGAATGGGTGGAGGGAATTGGAGAAGCGTGGCAGGGTACAGAAAGAAGACAGGAACTGGGAGGTGGCGAAGAGAAGAAACTTGGGAGGAACAGGGGGGAAGGTACATTAGAGGAGGAGGGTGAAACCTCTGCAACTTAGTAATGAGCAGTGAGAGGGGAAAGAACTTGGGAAGAGACAGCGGAAGGGTTAAATGAGGAGGTGGAAAAGATGGGAGGAGTGTTACCGGGACCTTTTTTTGACCTTTTGAGAAAGTAGAGGGACGATTGGGAGAGGTGTCGTACGTGGTCTCGTCGATATGAGGCTTGTAAGAGAGAACTCGAGAAGCGAGATTAGACTGAGGCGTTGAAGTAGAGGAGTCTGAGCCGAGGACAGCAAAAGGATTAGATACAGGAGTGGATTATGGAGAGGTAACCACAGAGGGTGGGTGTAGAAGATGGGATACAGAAGTGGGGGGACGTTTTTGAAACCGGGAATAAGAAACACGTGGGAGTCTCCCTTGGAGGCGGGAGATGAGAAACTGCCTTGGCATAAGGGGAGACCTTCTGTCTCCTTTGAGGTAACGGATTTCCCGATGCGTGTTTATAAAATAGACATGACAACGGCCGAGAGTACGACAGGGTGAGCCTCATGACAGTTAAGGCAAGAGGTAGATCGATTGCAAGTCGTATTAGAATGTTCATCGGCACCACAGTTGGGCAATGTTACGGAGGATAGACTCTGCAATATTTCGCTGGATCGGCTCCAAATCGCCGCAAGTTCTACTCATACTGTTGTTAGGTCGTAGGGATAACCTTTCGAACTTGTAACCGGGAAATGTCCTGCTATATAAAACTGAGAAAGGGAGTTCTCGGCTGTCAAAAGTTTTTAACGAGCCACTTTGCCTAGGGATATCGTCCTCCGCTCACGGGCAGGAAGAAACGTAAGTGTCTACCTTGAGAGATAGGGAGATCTTGGAGTTACAGTACTGTTCTAGAATGTCGGTGCACCATCGTCTGGAAATTTTGTTGAAACTATGGTATGTGGGGCAGAAAATTCCGGTACCACTACAAGAATTGAGGGAATGATGTTCTTTCAAGGGTGAACAGGAACAGTACTATATATGTGAGTTGAAAGGACGAGAGAGCTCTCGAGCCTGGGTAGCATTCTGTACGGGTAATGATGGGCTTACGCTCTTAAGAGCATGAAAAGAATACTTTACCCAACATGGAGTGGAGTGTCCTTGCCAATAACTATGGTAATGAAAAGATAGGCAGTAGAGGAGTGTTGGTCGTAAAGTGAAGAGTTTAGTCCAACTGTTCAGTCTGAAAACTGAGCGTGGAAACGGTAGTGAAGGACGTGTGGATCTTTTATAGTAGAAACGAGAAAGGGTGAAGGTGGAGAAGTATCCTTCAGCACGGTATTGTCGTTGGCGTTTTGGCGTGGGACCAGAGTTGGTCCGACGTGGAACCGCCGGTCGGCGATTGAAAATTGACCGCACCGTAGGATGGGAGAGGACAGGGATAAGCAATAGTTCTTGTGACGTAAGAATGACGTCAAGGGGCTCTGATAAATTCGCCGAAGGGAGTGCAGGTCGAGGCCTCAGTACTGAAGCAGGTGAGGAAAACAGCACCGGCAATAGGTACAGAGGCTGAGGAATGTCTGTGATGAGTGGTCCACCAAAGACGAGGCGGGGTCAGAAAGGGGTGCGGTATCAAGAACGGGGCCCGGGGGTACCAGGTTCATGGACTTAGGGCTGCCATAGGTTAGGTTACTTCTTTCTTTTTGTTTTTTAAGAAAAAAAAAGAAAGAAGGGGAAAAAGAAATTAAAAAATTAAACAAAAAGATAAAAAAAAATGCGGGGGACCGGGGGAGGGATTGTTCCTAGGAAGGAATGAAAGGGCCAGAAATCTCCCTCCGCGCCCAAGAGGACCTCAACACCGCTAGTAGCGCTGATTGCAGCATGGAACCCGTGCCATCCCTACCCCTTAATGCCAGTAAACCAGCATTCTGGGGTAGCAACCTAACATCTGCCGAGCTACCTCGGTGGACAAAAAGAGAGGGCGGCCGGATATCCGACTCAAATAGAATACCTCCTTCAGCCACCACCCCGGAATCCGAAAGGTGGGCGCTTCCAGGATACACCCGTCGCCCAAAGACACCAAAGCTAACTCCCGGGATCCGGAGAGGGATCGCGAACATCCCTAGGCAATCCAAGATTTCCCGGCAAACTACGCCACCGCCAAGGAAAACCTCAACGGAATGGGATCGACCCGGTGTCCTTTCCTCTAACCGAGGAATAGCGTTGCCTGTGGGAGAATTCCCAAAGGACAAAAGAGGAGGGGCAAAAGGGAGGAGTGGGGAGGAGGAGGAGGAAGGAAAAAGGGGAGGATGGGGAGGATGGGATAGGGGAGGGGGAGAGTGGGGGGTATTAGGTTCGTCTGAGGAAGGAAGACGATAGGTTATTTCCTCAGACCAAGAGCCTTTCAACCACGCCAAGCAGAGCCCCCCTTGTGAGGTTTTACAACTTGAAGTACCTTAGATTTTTCCTTTGTTGTGTGTGCAACAATATAGCATTATAGAACTTGTGTCTAAACTTCAGGAATACCCTTGTGTCTCAAAGTATTGCAGTGAAAGTCACTTCACAGTAATTTTATTACCTTTGTATTCTGCATAAATAATCAGTGTTGTCTGTTATATTTTATCACGCATTTTGTGTAGTCTTGCATGATTATTGCATTTTTTTCTCTGTGTGTTGATCATTTTTGTGTTGATTCTTTTCATTCACGCCAGTGTCTTACATTTCTCTTATATCCACAGACAATTGTGCCATTATTTTGCGCAAGCAAGGAAATTATTTTTCCAAGTTTTCACAAATCATGTTTCTAGCAACGAAAAATTCTAGTATGTGTTTTTGTTGATGTGTTTGCTGTTATAATCACTGTAAGTGTTCAAACTTTTGTTCACACTTGTGTTTTTTGAACCTATATTTTTCTTGTTTCTTGGACAAATTCCTCGTAGTGCAATTTTTATGTCTTCTTTTTAAAGTAAATTGTTCTTTTGCTTGCTTTAAGTGATGCTTAAGTAGCAGTTAAGAGTTAAAGTGTTCACTCAGTTCTTTCCTTGCTATTTTGTCTTTCTTTTATCTTGTAAACTGTTTGTCTTGTGTAATAGTTTTTTTTAGATTGCACATTGACTCATTTTGCAATAATTCTTGTTGCCAAGCATTGTGTTGTCTTCAACATTTTTTTCTTTCAGAAATGTTTGCTGCAGTGTGATTAGTCATTGTTATTTGCATTATTACTACAGTTTATTTTAGTGAGGTTTTTTATGCGCTGTTCTGCGGCATAATTTTTTAGTCTTTGGTGCCATTTATTTTATTTTTCGTGAATTGTTTTCCCAGTTTGTTTTGTGCCATTCATTCAATTTAAAGTAAAAATTTGAGTAAATTTAGATTTGGGGGGAAAGTACAAGTTCTCTTGATTTTCCAAGTGTTGTTTATTCAGGTTGGAGTATTTTCTTGTGTGGAGTTTCCTTGCTTTCTGTGTGTCCTGTCACTTTTTTAATTTTATCTGCAGAATAGTTAAGCACTTTCTTCCCAGTATAGTCTGTCGTTGTGTGTCCCTCTGTTAATTTTCCTTTATTCTATTTTTGTTTTTTGCACTTATGCCCAGAGTAAGTTTCCATGAGATCATGTCCAGACCCTTTTGAATGTTCACTTATATGTTTCATGCCTGTCAAAGTCAATAATGATCAGTCCACCGTACCAACATTCCTTACTGAATGAAAGGAACAATACCTAGCCCTGAGCATTGTGTTTGTTCTCACAATGCATCTGAGAAGCTGTTAATCGTGCTGCAAAATGTGAAGTTCAGATTAAGTTACTATGATTCGTTCATTACTTTTTACGTAGGCCGAGCGGTCAGGCCATAGTAAATACTGTCACTCCTGTCTGGACTCCAGCCACCAATATCGTGCATGCCGGAAAGTGCTGAGACTTACTTATCCCCCCTGCAATTGGGCGACTTGGTTCAAGTACTCGTTCTTCCCAGGGGACGGCTTTGAGAAGAAACTTTAATTGCATCGAGTCTGCCACCTCTTGATGATTCCACAAGCCGTTGCAGTAAGACGTTTCTGTGGCTTGTGTGCTCACTTCGAGTGTTGTTGTTGTCCCTTGTGTTCCAGATTGTGATCCATCCTAGTTGACAGTAATTCTGTGCAATGTAAGAAGTTATTTCTCGAGTAACTTTCCAAATGTTGTTAACGTTTGTAAGTGAGTTTCTTTTTAGCTGATTACCTAGTGTCACTGTGGGACTCATTTGAATATCGCATTTTTCCCCGTGTTCATTTATTTTTCCCTGTGCTTGCAGTGAGATAGTAATTTTCGACCCTCTATATTGCGTGTTTTAGCATTAATTTTTTCACCGGAAGGGGTTCAACTCCTCCGAGTTTGTTATTCCCCCAAAAGAAAGAACCGATCCCTTGTGTTTGGTGATTCGATTCCTGCTCCAGGAGTTTTTGCTGTGAAGCCACCAGCACCCATTAGTGACTTTGTAATGAGCCAAGAATTACTGTACGAACAGCTGAGTACTCCTAGCAAAAGGGTTAGAAAAATTTCCCCAGTCACTAGTGAATGTAGCTGAAACCTTTGTGTACTTGTTCGATCGTCCATGTGCTGTTCTTTTGTTACTCGTTCAGATCCCCCTCGTCAGGCATGTGTTAGCCTTTTGCGGGGGAAAATTTCGATCCTCCCGGATATAACCATTTGTACAAAACCCTCACCCTCGCAAAATTTGGGTTTAGATGAAAAAAGCCGTATAAAAGATGTCCGAGATGAATAAAAATTGTTAACGTGTTTTTGTTATAGTGATCAGTTTTTCAGAAATTTTCTTTTCACATTCCTCCGAATTCCGAGAATTTAGCAATACTGACTGTTGCCCCAGCGCCTTTGCGTTAATTTCCCTTGTATATATTATATATTATATATATATTTTATATATTATATTTATATATATATTATATATTTTTATATATATTTCTTCCTCAAAACCGTAGAGTGCTTGAAACAAAATTATCGAAAATTTCCATCCATATGACGTGTTTTGTTCTTATAGTTTGTATTGCATTACTTTAAAAAATGATTACGTTAACACCCATTAGTAAAATCATTTTTTTAAACATCCATTAGATAAATCCATTAGTTCTAAGTTATATATGAATTGTTATTGTTTTAAAAAATCACCCCCAAACCCACCTGCCTGTTACCATAGCATGTTTTTTGTCGAGAGCATACGTAACATGACCAGTTGTCACATAGTTCGTCCCCTTTTATGTGTTTTATAGCGTATATAGTACCATCCTGTGTTTAATTGAAGTCCCTTAGGGCCCGGACTGTATGAGGGCACGGGATGCCTGTGAGTGAGTTTAAACTGCCTCCCTTCACACCATAGGGATAGTGAAGGCAGGCTCGGGAGGTGGGCTCCATCTCCCATTTTCCCCCGTCGACAAAAATAGCGTTACCATCACAAATGAGTTTACTTATCCTCAAATCTCCTACCGAACCCATTCGACAGACAATAACAAAACTATGCTAGCCAAGGTTGAACCCCCGTTGAAATGGCCTTCTCATGGTAAGCGAGAACCCCATGACGCTTTAAAACCATGGCTGCGCCCTTTTTGTAGGGTTGGGGGGTCAGATTTTGGGCTGACCACACGACCAAAGGTTTAGGAACGATTTCCTCTTCCCTCCTGTTCTTCAAGTTTCTCCTGTATATGGGTGATGAACCACTGTGTGGCGAAAATTTTTCCCTTTAATAAAAGATACCAAGAGTTGCACATTGTTTAATTTATCAACGTGCGGTTCTGTGAACCATTCATTTTCAATAAAGCGTCATGTGGTTTTCGCTTTCCAGAGGCAAGCCGGGACAAAAAATAGGTTCGAATCCCTTTGGGTAGCGCAGTGTTTTTCTATATTATATATATATATATTTATATATATATTTATATATATTTAATATAAAAATTTAATATATATATTATTTTTAATATATAATATATAATAAATATATATATGTCGTGGGGAAAAAGGCAGAACTTGCCATTCTTGGCTTAAATAGCAACGTCTTCTTGCCCTATAAAACGGTGAAAATTTGTTTGCAATAATTTCGCCAAAATCATTTGAACCTAAAGAAAAAAAATTATTTACGTGTTTGTTTATATTAAATTATTGTAAAGTATCTAAAAATTTTTTTAGTTGGGTTTGGCTGAAAAAATTGTTCTGTTATAAAGGTTAGGGAAGTTTTTAAGATTCCTTTTTGGGGCAAAATTAAAAATTTTTTACATTTCTTAATGAAAAAAAATTTTTTTTTAAACGTATAAAAGGGAAAATTTTGAAAAGGGCTTTTTTTAAATGAGTTCTTGAATTGACCTTTTACAATTCGGCACGACATTATTAATAATTTATTTTAATATTTTTTATATAATTATATATAATATATTTAATTTAATATAATATAATATTTAATATATATATGTGTGTGGTGTGTGTGTGGGTGTATAATGTACAAAACATAAACAAATTTTACACCATGTACCTGGCCCTCTCTCAAATTTTTCTCTGTATTTTTTGTCTGTCTATCTGGGGTTTTGTTACATGTCACACAAGTCAAGTTGCAGGTATGAGAGTTTTATACCCCGATTTAAATCATTTCTAAAACTTGCGTGTTGTGTTGTTGTTACACCTAACTCTTGTTTTTCAGCACTTCTGGCACCTCTCCTAACTTTTATCTATGTTGTCAGTGCACTGGCTTCTGTTAATTAACCCGTCCCCTCTCTCTCTCCTCCCTTTTCTTACTGCACTATGGGGTGCTCTAAAATATCATTTCCACTGTGTGTTTGTGTGTGTGGTGTGTGTTTGTGTGTTTTGTGTGTGTGTGTGGTGTGTGGTGATGAACAGGACGCAGCCTCCCTGAGGGTGGGGCATGAGTTGAACAAGTGTACATTAATATTCCCACTATACCCTCACCCTTTCCACTATCACCCCACTACCCTACCATTCCACTATCACCACCACTTCCATACCATTTCCACGCAACTACTACTATTAACCCCCAATAACCTAACTACCTAACACAAGTGACCTGAATATCAAAATGGTATACAATACCGACAGGTTGGTAGGTAAGACACATAGGCAACATTTTGGCAACTTTATTCCGAAACGTTTCGCCTACACAGTAGACTTCTCCAGGCTGAGGGACTGACAACCTCAAATCTTCGACTTCAAGGGTGATTGACTGATTACATAGTCTTCCTGAAGAAGCCTACTGTGTAGGCGAAACGTTTCGGAATAAAGTTGCCTAACTGTTGCCTATGTGTCTTACCTACCAACAATGTGACCTATAACATACCTGTGACTGTGACGCTTCTGTAACGTAACTGTGACCTTTAACACAGCTGGTCTAAATTGTGACCTGTAAAATATAACTGGTGTAACATATCTGTGACCTGTAACACAACTGTAACCTGTAACACAAAATTATGACCTGTAAGATAACTGTGACTAGCTTCGAGACGGCCTTTAGTGCGCTACTGTAGCAACAGTGCCGCCGGACATGTACACAACACGGCAGGAACAAGCCTTATCGATGAAACAACGCTTCACATTGTTCACACATCCCGTCCCAATGACGTGATGATAGTGCTACAGCGAGCGAAACGTTCCTCCATCCTTTCCTCCCCGAGTTGCCTGAGTTGCAACTCCTCTTGACGCTGATGCCAGAGACTGCATCACGGCAGAACGTGAGAAACTCACGGGCGCTACGAAAGTGAACTTCCCGATTATGGTCACACGAATGAACGTTGTTGAACTTTTTTTGTTATATTTGCATATACAAATAAACTTCTATGTTTACACACACACACACACACATATATTATATATATATATATATATATATATATATATAATATATATATATATATATATATATATATATATATATATATATATATATATATACATGCAAAACAACCAATGTGAAAGAATAGAGAAATTCCAAGCGCTTTCGTGACTACTCACATTATCAAGGAACAATGTTCCTTGAATAATTGTTCCTTGATAATGTGAGTAGTCACGAAAGCGCTTGGAATTTCTCTATTCTTTCACAGTGGTTGTTTTGCATATATCTGAAATCACCTGTTTACTGTGATCTTATTGCATATATATATATATATATATATATATATATATATATATATATATATATATATATATATATATATATATATATATATTAAATCTAGTTGGTGTTGACAGTTGTCAATACCAGAATCATCTGTCAGCACAAGAATCAGCTGTCAACGCCAGGAACAGCTGCCAATACCAGAATGAGCTGTCAACGCCAGGAACAGCTGCCAATACCAGAATCATCTGTCCCAGAATCAGCTGTCAGCACCAGGAACAGCTGCCAATACCAGAATCATCTGTCCCAGAATCAGCTGTCAGCACCAGGAACAGCTGCCAATACCAGAATCAGTTGTCAATATCAGAAACAGCTGCCACAGGTAACACATGTAGGTTTAACTGTTAAGTAACATGTAACAGAAGTAACGCCGTAACAGAGGTTACATGGGCGTCAATTAACGTCGCAAGATGTCACAGTTACGTGACGTATACCGTGTCACGCAAGTTCCCAGGACGTGTGTAACGCTTTATGGGAACTGGAGTAACTAGCATAACACACAACACGAAGATGATTACGTGACTCTGACTGACGCAAAGTGATGCTGGGTGACGGTAAGTGACGCTGGGTGACGATGAGTGACGGTAAGGGACGCTAGGTGATGCTGGGCGAAGGTGAATCACGCTGACGATCAGGTGACGGCTGTGACGCCCACGACAGAAGTGTGACCTTTCCTGACAGGTGAGTGTCAGCAACACAGACCTACTACATCACCAGCTGACAGTATTCCCCCCTCCCCCAGGGTGGACCACCAGCCCCCCCTTCCCCCAGGGTGTCCACCGGCCCCTGGCCCAGGGTGGACAACCAGCCACCCTCCTCTCTGGTGGTTACAACCCACCTCCCTAGGACCGACCCACCCCCTCCTCCTACCCCGTGTGCAGCAACACGTGGTTAACCACCAGGTAATCACTGAACCACGTGACTCACAGTGACGCAACAAGCTTCGCTCACTCTACAACCCTCAATTTCAAGCACTGCTGAAGAATTAAGGCACATATGCAACACCTGGAACATTATTCCAGACTGTGGATCAAAGCTCTTCTCCAGGCTGAGGGACTGATTACCTCAAACTCCTTCTGATCTTCAACCATCCTACTCTGCACTGGACTGAGGAAGCCACTGGCTGGCGTAACTTTCCAAAATAAAGATAGACAAATATTTGCATAAGTGTCTTAATTCATCACCCTGTTGGTTACTGAGGGTGTAGTTACAATGTATAAACGGTTTAGAAAACCTACAAGTTGAGGGACTGATTACCTCAAACTCCTCCTCTCTGCAGTGGACTGAAGAAGCCACTGGCTGGCATAGCGTTCCCGAATAAAGATACCCACACGTGTCTAATATCTCAGATACTATATACATCTACATGACTTTATCAAGGTTACCTAATATTCTGAACAGATATACTAAGCTAGATTTGCAAGAGACAAATAGCATATATACCAGTGACACTTGTGTATATACTGTGTATCGTCGAGTGCAGTGTTATGCTCTGGTGCTACCGTCCCCACGATAATGTAGGATGCACAATACTCTAGCCGCTACACTCCACAGGATACCCATGATGCGCACAGTTAGTTTAATATCTTTATTAAGCACCCCATACCCATCCTGTGGGCGGTAGTCAAAAGATTACAAAGGTACATAATGGGTCCCAAACTAGCCACTTCGGTAGCAGATTTCTACTTCACTTCACACGTGACAATAACACTGCACACGTGACAATAACACTGCACATGTGACAATAACACTGCACACGTGACAATAACACTGCACACGTGACAATAACGTAGCAATTGCGTACTGCAACGCAGTTTTCAACTTTCACAGTCACAAATTGTTCACGAAACTGTGTTTGACTGAGTTTAGCAGCTTTATTATTGCCCAGGGTCGTTCCTGGTCGTGGGAGGTGTGTGGGAAGTCGTATGTCAGAGGTCTGGTGTGTGTGGGAAGTTGTATGTCAGAGGTCAGGTGTGTGTGGGGAGATCGAATGTCAGAGGTCAGGTGTGTGTAGGAGGTTGTATGTCAGGGAGTTAGGTGTGGGAGATCGCATGTCAGAGGTCAGATGTTCATGGGAGGTCGCATGTCAGAGGTCAGATGTTCATGGGAGGTCGCATGTCAGAGGTCAGATGTTCATGGGAGGTCGCATGTCAGAGGTCAGATGTTCATGGGAGGTCGCATGTCAGAGGTCAGATGTTCATGGGAGGTCGCATGTCAGAGGTCAGATGTGTGTGGAAGGTCGCATGTGAGGGGTCAGGTGTGTGTGGGAGGTTGTAAATCAGAGGTCAGGTGTGTGTGGGAGAGCGTATGTCAGAGGTCAGGTGTGTGTGGGAGATCAGATGTATGGCAGGGTCATGAGAGTGATGGGGGTCAGGTGTGTGTGGAGAGGGTCAGATGTGTGTACAGGGTTCAGATGCATGTGCACGGGGTCAGGTGTGTGTATCAGACAAGGTACACACACACGTGGGGCGGAGTTGAATGCTGTGACGAGCCAACAACATCCTTGGTCGTCTCCACTACACTATACACGAGAGTACACAATACTACACACGAGAGTACACAACACTATACACACGCTAGTACACTACACACGAGAGTACACAACACTATACACACGCGAGATGGAGCAGGACGCTACAAGAGGTCAAGTGTATGTACACAGAAAGGCACTCTCTCGTCCCTACACCCTGGTCATCTCCACTACACTTAGACATGGTATACAGCGCTACACAGACGGGAAATCTACACACACAGTGTAACCGGCCAGGGAGGTGCTTTTGTGAGCACGCGTGTGGTCGCTAGCTGACTGACTGTCGACCAGTGGTGAGTGCTGCCTCCCTTCCTCCCTCCATCACTCCCACTGCTTGCCCTCCATCACTCCCTCACCCTCCTACACATCTCCCTCCTCCACACAAGTCCTACTACCACTACTACTCTACCTCACCGTCCTCCAGGGTAGATGGTATTTCCCAGGTAACAAACTGAAGCTCTGCTGGAAGGAAACCGTGTTCATCAAGAACTGCAAGAAGCCCTTTTTTTGTGTCTTAAGTATGCTATGGAGAGGGAGTATGGACACGGGTGTCATTCCACAGTCGCTAAAAACAACAGATATAACCCCACTCCATAGAGGTGGCAGCAAAGCAATAACAAAGAATTATAGACCGAGGGATCTAACGTTCCACATCATAAAAATCTTTGAAAGGGCTCTAAGAAGCGTGGTCGCAAATCACTTGCATTCCTAACTACTGCACAACCCTCTCGCAACTACTGGACTGTTATGATATGGTCTTAGATGCAGTGGAGGACAAAAAGAATGTAGATGTAGTATACACAGACTTTGCAAAAGCCTCTGGCAAGTGCGATCATGGTGTAATAACGCACAAAATGTGCCAGAGGAATAATTGGAAAAGCAGGCAAATGGATTTTCAATTTTCTAACCAATCGAACAGAAACTGAGTTAAGCCTAAGGCGGCCACTGTGAAGAGCTGTTCCACAAGGCACAGTACTCGCCCCCATCTTGTTCCTCATCCTCCTTTGAAACACAGAGATGTGGTATAAACCTTGGTAATAAATACCGACAAGTTGGTTTAGAAAGACACGTAAGCAAACACTATAACATATTTATTAGAAAACGTTTCGGTCCTGGGACCTTGAGAGAAGTGATCAAGGTCCCAGGACCGAAACGTTTTCTAATAAATATGTTATAGTGTTTGCTTACGTGTCTTTCTAAACCAAACACAGAGATGTAAACTATAGCACCGTGTCTTCCTTTACAGACGATACTAGGATCTGCATCAGAGTGTCATCCACTGAGGACACGACAAATCTCCAAGAAGATATAAACAACGTTTTCCAATGAATAACGGAGAACAATATGATGTTCAATGAAGACAAATTTCAAATACTCTGTTATGGAAAACTACAAACACTAACCACACAATAGAGCGAGGAAGTAGTGTGAAAGACCTGGGAGTGTTAATGTCAGAGAATCTCACCTTCAAGGATCACAACAGTGTCACTATCACATCTGCGAGGAAAATGAGAGGATGGACAATGAGAACTTTTAAAACAAGGGATGCCAAGCCAATGATCCTTTCTAAATCACTTGTTCTCTCTAGGCTGGAATACTGTTGTACACTAACAGCTCCATTCAAGGCAGGTGAAATCGCCGATCTACTGAATGTATAGAGAACCTTTATTGCACATATAAGTTCAGTCAAGCATCTTAACTACTGGGCGTCACTTCTACTTACTGGAGAGTAGGCGAGAGACATGCATCATAATCTATACCTGGAAAATCCTAGCGGGACTAGTCAAAATCTGAACACAGAAATCACTCCCTAAGAAACTAAAAGACTGGACAGAGGTGCAACATACCCCCAATGAAAAGTAGGGGCGCCATGAGTACACCAGGAGGAAATAACAAGTGTCCGGGGCCCAAGACTGTTGAACAACCTCCCATCAGGCATAAGGGGGATTACCAATAGACCCTTGGCCGTCTTCAAGAGGAAGCTGAACAGATATCCGATCAGTCGGGTTGTGGTTCGTACGTTGGGCTACGTGTGGCCAGCAGTAACAGCCTGGTTCATCAAGCCCTGATCTACAGGGAACCCTGATCAAAGACTGGACCGCGGAGGTGCTGACCCCCAGAACACCTTCCAGGTAAACTACCGTAGCTGATGAGCCATAGTGCATTGCTTGACGATATTCCCATCACCCTACTGAAGTCTCCCAGGTAAGGCTGACACTACTGAAGTCTCCCAGGTCAGGCTGATACTACTGAAGTCTCCCAGGTTAGGCTGACACTACTAAAGTCTCCCAGGTCAGGCTGACACTACTGAAATCTCCTAGGTCAGGCTGACACTACTGAAGTCTCCCAGGTCAGGCTGATACTGTCTCCTAGAGAGCGGTATATAACAACTCAAACAGGTGACCAGTCACTGCTGACAGCTGCTCCCTCCTCAGCTCTATATACAGATAACATTACTTCCATTGTTAAGAAACTACCTGAGTAATTTACAAGCGACATATAACAGTATATACAGTGAGGTGTACATCTCTCAGCGTATATATGCTGACAGATTACTTTAATTATTAAACAACAGAGAGACAATACCGTGACTGGAACAATACACAAATAACCCTCACATAGGAGGAGCTGACCACGACGTTTCTGTCCGATTTGGACCATTAAAATAATTTAAGAATTAGTGTTATTGTTTAGTGTAGTCGATAGGCTTTAAACCCTAATATAAAAACACAGCGATATAGAAGAATCTTCTATATAACATCTAAGATGTTATAACCGTTCACGAGTTTACACAAAAAACACGACAGATAGAGACTATAAAGATGGTTCACCCGTACACCCAGCTGGGTGTACACAGCTGGATGTTAGGAAGTATTTCTTCAGTCACAGAGTTGTCAGGAAGTGGAATAGTCTGGGAAGTGATGTAGTGGAGGCAGGAACCATACATAGCTTCAACATGATATGATAAAGCTCATGGAGCAGGAAGAGTGACCTAGTAGCGACCAGTGAAGAGGCGGGGCCAGGAGCTGTGACTTGGCCCCTGCAAGCACAAATAAGTGAGTACAAATAGGCGATAACACAGGACGTGTCTGTCGACAAGTGTCGTTGATAGATAGTAACTAATAATACATACACACACACACACACACACACACACACAAACACACACACACACACACACACACACACACACACACACACACGACAAAGGTGGGAGCTAAGAAGGTAGATGAGTCAGAGTGATGATAGGAAATACTCTCTAGTCTCAGGTGTGGTGAACCAGCGGCATGAAGAAAGTGACCTAGCAAATTACTTACACAGCTTCATGACTAGATACGATGAGGACCATAATACCAGACAGAAGTAAATGTCGAACAATTGGAAGTCATGAAGCGGGACCAGGAGCTGAGACTCGACCCCCGCAAATATCCCTGTGAGAACAACTGGGTGCGAGCGCGCGCGCACACACAGACACAGACACAGACACACACACACACACACACACACACACACACACACACACACACACACACACACACGCACACACACAGGAGCCACATATACTTAGCTAAACGTAATTTAATCTAACCTAAACTAAATTAAACTAACCTAACCTAAATAATGTACACAGAGAAACTTGCTGAAAACTGTATGTGAGAAAGTCATGTGTTGATCTGTTGTATATTGTTGTTGTGACTGTTGTTGTTGTGTTGTGTTGTGTGTTGTTGTTGTGTTGTGAGTGTGTGTTGTGTTGTGAGTGTTGTGTTGTGTGTTGTTGTTGTGAGTGTTGTGTTGTGTGTTGTTGTTGTGAGTGTTGTGTTGTTGTGTTGTGAGTGTTGTTGTGTTGTGAGTGTTGTTGGAGTGTTGTGTTGTTGTGTTGTGAGTGTTGTTGTTGTGTTGTGAGTGTTGTTGTGTTGTGTGTTGTTGTTGTGAGTTGTGTTGTGTGTTGTTGTTGTGAGTGTTGTGTTGTTGTGTTGTGAGTGTTGCTGTGTTGTGAGTGTTGTTGTGAGTGTTGTGTTGTTGTGTTGTGAGTGTTGCTGTGTTGTGAGTGTTGTTGTGAGTGTTGTGTTGTTGTGTTGTGAGTGTTGCTGTGTTGTGAGTGTTGTTGTGAGTGTTGTGTTGTTGTGTTGTGAGTGTTGTTGTTGTGTTGTGAGTGTTGTTGTGTTGTGAGTGTTGTTGTTGTGAGTGTTGTGTTGTTGTGTTGTGAGTGTTGTGTTGTGAGTGTTGTTGTGTTGTGAGTGTTGTTGTTGTGTTGTGAGTGTTGTTGTGTTGTGAGTGTTGTTGTTGTGAGTGTTGTGTTGTTGTGTTGTGAGTGTTGTTGTGTTGTGAGTGTTGTGTTGTGAGTGTTGTGTTGTGAGTGTTGTGTTGTGAGTGTTGTTGTGTTGTGAGTGTTGTTGTGTTGTGAGTGTTGTGTTGTGAGTGTTGTGTTGTGAGTGTTGTTGTTGTGAGTGTTGTGTTGTGAGTGTTGTTGTGAGTGTTGTGTTGTGTTGTGTTGTGAGTGTTGTGTTGTGAGTGTTGTTGTGAGTGTTGTGTTGTGAGTGTTGTTGTGAGTGTTGTGTTGTGAGTGCTGTTGTGTTGTGAGTGTTGTTGTGAGTGTTGTGTTGTGAGTGTTGTGAGTGCTGTTGTGTTGTGAGTGTTGTTGCGAGTGTTGTGTTGTGAGCGTTGTTGTTGAGTGTTGTTGTGAGTGTTGTTGTGAGTGTTGTGTTGTGAGTGCTGTTGTGTTGTGAGTGTTGTTGCGATTGTTGTGTTGTGAGCGTTGTTGAGTGTTGTTGTGTTGTGAGCGTTGTTGTTGAGTGTTGTGAGTGTTGTTGTGTTACCTGGAGGTTACCTGGAGGTTATTCCGGGGATCAACGCCCCCGCGGCCCGGCCCACGACCAGGCCTCCCGATGGATCAGGGCCTGATCAACTAGGCTGTTACTGCTGGCCGCACGCAGTCCAACGTACGAGCCACAGCCCGGCTGATCCGGCACTGACTTTAGGTATCTGTCCAGCTCTCTCTTGAAGGCAGCCAGGGGTTTATTGGTAATTCCCCTAATGCTTGATGGGAGGCTGTTGAACAGTTTTGGGCCCCGGACACTTATGGTGTTTTCTCTTAGTGTACCAATGGCGCCCCTACTTTTTATTGGGGGCATTTTGCATCGCCTGCCCAGTCTTTTACTTTCGTAGGGAGTGATTTCTGTGTGCAGATTTGGGACCATTCCTTCCAAGATTTTCCAAGTGTAGATTATGATATCTCTCTCCCTTTGTTGTGAGTGTTGTTGTATTGTGAGTGTTGTGTTGTGAGTGTTGTTGTTGTGTTGTGAGTGTTGTTGTTGTTGTGTTGTGAGTGTTGTTGTGTTGTGAGTGTTGCGTTGTGAGTGTTGTTGTTGTGTTGTGAGTGTTGTTGTTGTGTTGTGAGTGTTGTTGTGTTGTGAGTGTTGTTGTGAGTGTTGTGTTGTGAGTTGTTGTGTTGTGAGTGTTATTGTTGTGTTGTGAGTGTTGTGTTGTGAGTGTTGTGAGTGGTGTGAGTGTTGTGAGTGTTGTGTTGTGAGTGTTGCTGTTGTTGTGTTGTGAGTGTTGTTGTTGTGTTTTGAGTGTTGTTGTGTTGTGTGGTGTTGTTGTGTTTTGAGTGTTGTTGTGTTGTGAGTGTTGTTGTTGTTGTTGTGTTGTGAGTGTTGTGTTGTGGAGTGTTGTTGTGTTGTGAGTGTTGTTGTGTTGTGTTGTTGTGTTGTGAGTGTTGTTGTGTTGTGAGTGTTGTTGTTGTTTTGTGAGTGTTGTTGTGAGTGTTATTGTTGTGTGTTGTGAGTGTTGTTGTGTTGTGAGTGTTGTTGATGTGAGTGTTGTGTTGTGAGTGTTGTGTTGTGAGTGTTGTGTTGTGAGTGTTGTTGTTGTGAGTGTTGTTGTGAGTGTTGTTGTGTTGTGAGTGTTGTGAGTGTTGTGAGTGCTGTTGTGTTGTGAGTGTTGTTGTGTTGTGAGTGTTGTATTGTGAGTGTTGTTGTGAGTGTTGTGTGTTGTTGTGTTGTGAGTGTTGTGTTGTGAGTGTTGTTGTTGTGAGTTGTTGTTGTGTTGTGAGTGTTGTGTTGTGAGTGTTGTTGCTGTGAGTGTTGTTGTGAGTGTTGTTGTGTTGTGTTGTGAGTGTTGTTGTGTTGGAGTGTTGTTGTGTTGTGAGTGTTGTTGTTGTGTTGTGAGTGTTGTTGCTGTTGTGAGTGTTCTTGTTGTGTTGTGAGTGTTGTTACTGTTGTGTTGTGAGTGTTGTGTTGTGAGTGTTGTGTTGTGAGTGCTGTTGTTGTGTTGTGAGTGTTTATTGTTGTTGTGTTGTGAGTGTTGTTGTGTTGTGAGTGTTGTTGTGTTGTGAGTGTTGTTGTTGTGTTGTGAGTGTTGTTGTTGTGTTGTGAGTGTTGTTGTGTTGTGAGTGTTGTTGTTGTGTTGTGAGTGTTGTTGTTGTGTTGTGAGTGTTGTTGTTGTTGCTGTGTTGTGAGTGTTGTTGTTGTTGTGTTGTGAGTGTTGTTGTTGTGTTGTGAGTGTTGTTGTGTTGTGAGTGTTGTTGTTGTGTTGTGAGTGGTGTTGTTGTGTTGTGAGTGTTGTTGTTGTGTTGTGAGTGGTGTTGTTGTGTTGTGAGTGTTGTTGTTGTGTTGTGAGTGTTGTTGTTGTGTTGTGAGTGGTGTTGTTGTGTTGTGAGTGTTGAGAACCATTCTGAGAAACAGTGGTAGTTCCTGTCCCTCACCCACCAGTGGTGGTGGTGGAGCAGGTATGCAACCAGTGGTGGTGGTGGAGCAGGTATGCAACCAGTGGTGGTGGTGGAGCAGGTATGCAACCAGTGGTGGTGGTGGAGCAGGTATGAAACCAGTGGTGGTGGTGGAGCAGGTATGCAACCAGTGGTGGTGGTGGAGCAGGTATGCAACCAGTGGTGGTGGTAGTGGAGCAGGTATGAAACCAGTGGTGGTGGTGGAGCAGTATGCAACCAGTGGTGGTGGTGTGGCAGGTATGCACACCAGTGGTGGTGGAGCAGGTATGAAACAGTGGTGGTGGTGGGCAGGTATGCAACCAGTGGTGGTGGTGGAGCAGGTATGCAACCAGTGGTGGTGGAGCAGGTATGCAACCAGTGGTGGTGGTGGAGCAGGTATGCAACCAGTGGTGGTGGTGGAGCAGGTATGCAACCAGTGGTGGTGGTGGAGCAGGTATGCAACCAGTGGTGGTGGTGGAGCAGGTATGCAACCAGTGGTGGTGGTAGTGGAGCAGGTATGAAACCAGTGGTGGTGGTGGAGCAGGTATGCAACCAGTGGTGGTGGTGGAGCAGGTATGCAACCAGTGGTGGTGGTAGTGGAGCAGGTATGCAACCAGTGGTGTGGTGGAGCAGGTATGCAACCAGTGTGGTGGTGAGAGCAGAGTATGAACCAGTGGTGGTGGTGGGCAGTATAAACCAGTGTGGTGGTGGAGCAGGTATGCAACCAGTGGTGGTGGTGGAGCAGGTATGCAACCAGTGGTAGTGGTGGAGCAGGTATACAACCAGTGGTGGTGGTGGTGGTGGAGCAGGTATGCAACCAGTGGTGGTGGTAGAGCAGGTATGCAACCAGTGGTGGTGGTGAGGCAAGTATGCAACCAGTGGTGGTGGTGAGGCAAGTATGCAACCAGTGGTGGTGGTGGAGCAGGTATGCAACCAGTGGTGGTGGTGGAGCAGGTATGCAACCAGTGGTGGTGGTGGAGCAGGTATGCAACCAGTGGTAGTGGTTGGAGCAGGTATGAAACCAGTGGTGGTGGTGGAGCAGGTATGCAACCAGTGGTGGTAGTGGAGCAGGTATGAAACCAGTGGTGGTAGTGGAGCAGGTATGAAACCAGTGGTGGTGGTGGAGCAGGTATGACACCAGTGGTGGTGGTGGAGCAGGTATGCAACCAGTGGTGGTGGTGGAGCAGGTATGCAACCAGTGGTGGTGGTGGAGCAGGTATGCAACCAGTGGTGGTGGTGGAGCAGGTATGACACCAGTGGTGGTGGTGGAGCAGGTATGCAACCAGTGGTGGTGGTAGTGGAGAAGGTATGAAACCAGTGGTGGTGGTGGAGCAGGTATGCAACCAGTGGTGGTAGTGGAGCAGGTATGAAACCAGTGGTGGTGGTGGAGCAGGTATGCACACCAGTGGTGTGGTGGAGAGGTATCAACCAGTGGTGGTGGTGGAGCAGGTATGCAACCAGTGGTGGTGGTGGTGGAGCAGGTATGCAACCAGTGGTGGTGGTGGAGCAGGTATGACACCAGTGGTGGTGGTGGAGCAGGTATGCAACCAGTGGTGGTGGTGGAGCAGGTATGCAACCAGTGGTGGTTGGTGGTGGGAGAGGTATGAAACCAGTGGTGGTGGTGGTGCAAGTATGCAACCAGTGGTGGTGGTGGAGCAGGTATGACACCAGTGTGTGGTGGGCAGGTTTTGCAACCAGTGGGGGTGGTGGAGCAGGTATGCAACCAGTGGTGGTTGGTGAGCAGGTATGAAACCGTGTGTGATGGAGCAGGTATGAAACAGTGGTGGTGGTGAGGCAGGAGATGCAACCATGTGGTGGTGGTGGAGCAGGTATGCAACCAGTGGTGGTGGTGGAGCAGGGTATGCAACCAGTGGTGGTGGTGGAGCAGGTATGCACCAGTGGGTGGTGGTGGAGCAGTATGAACCAGTGGTGGTGGTGGGAGCGGGTTTATGCAACCAGTGGTGGTGGTGGAGCAGGTATGCAACCATGGTGGTTGGTAGAGCAGGTATGCAAAGTGGTGATGGAGCAGTATGAACAGTGGTGGTGTGTGAGGCGAGTATGACTGTGGGGGCTGAGCTGTTATGACCTGTGTGGTGTGGAGCATGCACAGTGGTGGTGGTGGAGTGGATGCAACAGTGTGGTGGTGGAGCAGGTATGCACCAGTGTGGTGGTAGAGCAGGTATGCAACCAGTGTGGTGGTGAGGCAAGTATGCAACCATGGTGGTGTGAGGCAAGTTATGCAACATGGTGTGGTGGAGCAGTATGCAACCAGTGGTGGTGGTGGGCGTTGCAACCAGTGGGTGGTGGAGCAGGTATCACCGTGGTAGGGTGGAGCAGGTATGCACCAGTGTAGTGGTGGAGCAGGTATACAACCAGTGGTGGGGTGGAGCAGGTATGCAACCAGTGGTGTGGTGGGCAGGTAGAACAGTGGTGGTGGTGGAGCAGGTATGCAACAGTGGTAGTGGTGGAGCAGGTATACAACCAGTGGTGGTGGTGTGGAGAGTATGAACCAGTGGTGGTGGAGCAGTAGCAACCATGTGTGGTGAGAGTATCAACCATGTGGTGTGTGGGCAGTATGAACCAGGGGTGGTGGTGGACAGTATGCACCTGGTGGTGTGAGCAGGTATGCAACCATGGTGGTGGTGGCAGGTTCAACCATGGTGTGGTGGAGCAGGTATGAACCATGGGTGTGAGCAGTAAAACCATGTGGTGGTGGAGCAGGAGCAACCAGGTGGGGGTTTGGGAGAGGTATAACCAGTGGTGGTGGGGAGCAGTACGCAACCTGTGGTGTGGACAGGTAGCAACCAGTGGGTGGTGGAGCGGTATGAAACCGTGGGGTGGTGGAGCAGGTATACACCTGTGGTGTGGAGCAGTAGAACAGTGTGGGTGAGCAGTATGAACCCGTGGGGTGGTGGAGCAGGTATGAACCGGGGTTGGTGGTGGAAAAAGGTAGCAACAGTGGTGTGGTGGCAGGTTAACATGTGGTGTGAGCAGGATGCAACCAGTGTGGTGGTGGAAGGTAGAAACCCGTGTGGTGTGGAGAGGTATGCAACCAGTGTTGGTGTGGACAGGTAAAACCCGGTGTGTGAAGTACACATGGTGGTGTGAGAGGTAGCAACAGTGGTGGGGTGGCAGGTTGAACCAGTGGTGGTGGTGGAGCAGTACAACATGGTGGTGTGGAGCAGGTAGCAACCAGTGGTGGTGGTGAGCAGGTATGCAACCAGTGGTGGTGGTGGAGCAGGTATGCAACCAGTGGTGGTGGTGGAGCAGTACGCAACCAGTGGTGGTGGTGGAAGCAGTACCAAGCAGGTATCGGCAGCACAAAACTGGCCTGAAGTATGTACACTGCCTCTGCTGACTGTCTGACTGCTGCTGCTGACCTGTACACCTGCTCTGTGACCTTACTGACTGCTGCTGCTGACTTAACGACTGCTGCTGCATGACCTTAAACCCTGCTCCTCTGACACATCATAACACTCCCTGACATCATTAAACACTACCCTTGCATCATAACACTTCATGAATCATTAACACTCCCCTGACATCATAACACTCCTGACATCATCAACACTCCCTGACATCATTAACATCACCTGACATCATTAACACTCCCTGAATCAACACTCCCTGAATCTTAACACTCCCCTGAATCATTAACACTCCCCTGACTCTCAACACTCCCCTGACATCATAACCTACCCTGACATTAACACTCCCCTGACATCATTACATCCCCTGACTTCATTAAACACTCCCCTGACATCATTAACACTCCCCTGACATCAACACTCCCTGACATCTTTAAACACTCCCCTGACATCATCAATCCCCTGACATCATTAACACTCCCTGACTTTCATAACACTTCCCTTGACATCATCTAACACTCCCTGACATACAACTCCCTGACTTTCATTAACACTCCCCTGACATCATCAACACTCCCCTGACATCATTAACACTCCCCTGACATCATTAACACTCCCCTGACATCACAACACTCCCCTGACATCATTAACACTCCCTGACATCATTAACACTCCTCCTGACATCAACATTTCCCTGACTTTCTTAACACTCCCCTGACATCATCAAATCACTCTCCCCTGACATCATTACACTCCCCTGACATCATTAGCACTCCCCTGACATCACCCAACCTCTCCCTGACATCATTCAACACCCCCTGACATCATCAACACTCCCCTAAACATTTAACACTCCCTGACATCATTAACACTCCCCTGACATCATTAACACTCCCCTGACATCAACACTCCCCTGACATCATTAACACTCCCCTGACATCAACACTCCCTGACATCATTAACACTCCCTGACATTTAACACTCCCTGACATCAATCTAATCATTCCCTCCTGACATCATAACACTTCCCTGACATCTAACACTCCCTGACATCATTACACTCCCTGACATCATCAACACTCCCTGACATCATTACACTCCCCTGACATCATAAACACTCCCTGACATCACAACACTCCCCTGACATCATTAACACCCCTGACATCTTTAACACTCCCGTGATCATTAACACTCCCCTGACATCAACACTCCCCTGACTATCATTCAACACTCCCTGACATCAACACTCCCTGACATCAACACTCCCCTGACATCATTAACACTCCCCTGACATCATCCGACATCATAAACCTCCCTGAATCATAACACTCCCTGACATCATTAACACTCCCCTGACATCAAAACTCCCTGACATCATTAACACTCCACTGACTAACACTCCTGACATCATAACACTCCCCTGACATCATTAACACTCCCCTGACATCATTAACACTCCCTGAATCAACACTCCCTAATCATACTCCGACATCAACACCCTGACTCATTAACACCACCTGACATATCACTCTCCCTGACATCATACACTCGACTCACTGACTTCATTAAAAACTCCCTGACATCATACACTCCCTGACATCATAACTCCCCTGACATCATAACACCGATCAATCCCTGACATCATTAACACTCCCTCTGACCCCGACATCAACACTCCCCTGACATCATTAACACTCCCCTGACATCATACACTCCCCTGACATCAAAATCACTTCCTGACATCATTATAACTCCCCTGAAAATCATTAACACTCCCTGACATCATCAAACACTCCCCTGACATCTAACACTCCCTGACATCAAACACTCCCTGACATCATTAACACTCCCCTGACATCATAACACTCCCTGACATCATTAACACTCCCCTGACATCAACACTCCCACTGACATCATTAACACTCGACATCACACTCCCTGACATCATTAAAAACTCCCCTGACATCAACACTCCCCTGACATCATAACACTCCTGACATCATTAACACTCCCCTGACATCTTTAAACCCCCACTCCAATCCCTGACATCAAACACCCCCCTGACATCATTAACACTCCCTGACATCTTAACACTCCCTGACTCATCAACACTCCCTGACATCAACATCCTAACACTCACCTCCTGACATCATTAACACTCCCCTGACATCATAACACTCCCTGACATTCATCAACACTCCCGGGACATCTTAACACTCCCCTGACATCAACACTCCCGACTTTCAACACTCCCCTGACATCATTAACACTCCCATGACATCATAACACTCCCCTGACATCATCACACCCCCTTACATCTCCTCCCTGACATCATCAACAACTTCCCTGACATCATAACACTCCCTGAATCAACACTCCCATCACATCACTTTAACACTCCCTGACATTACACTCCCTGACATCAACACTCCCCTGACATCATTAACACCCCTGACATCAACACTCCCTGACATCATTAACACTCCCCTGACATCAACACTCCCCTGACATCATTAACACCCCTGACATCAACACTCCCCTGACATCATTAACACTCCCCTGACATCATCAACACTCCCCTGACATCACACTCCCCTGACATCAACACTCCCTGACATCATTAACACTCCCCTGACATCATTAACACTCCCCTGACTCAACACTCCCCTGACATCATTAACACCCCTGACATCAAAAACCCCTGACATCATTAACACCCCTGACATCAACACTCCCCTGACATCATTACACTCCCCTGACATCAACACTCCCTGACATCATTAACACTCCCCTGACATCAACACTCCCCTGACATCAACACTCCCCTGACATCATTAACACCCCTGACATCAACACTCCCCTGACATAATTAACATCCCTGACTCATAACACTCCCCTGACATCAACACTTCCTGACATCATTAACACTCCCCTGACATCAACACTCCCAACATCAACACTCCCTGACATCATTAACACTCCCCTGACATCAACACTCCCAACATCAACACTCCCCTGACATCATTAACACCCCTGACATCAACACTTAGAAGCTCCTAAACACTCAACAAATTTCCACACGCAGCTGATGTTACTCAGTCTTTGATGTTAGTAGTAAGTGTCAGGTGTGGAGTGGGTGTGGTAGATACCTGAAGTGTCAGGTGTGGAGTGGGTGTGGTAGATACCTGAAGTGTCAAGTGTGGAGTGGGTGTGGTAGATACCTGAAGTGTCAGGTGTGGAGTGGGTGTGGTAGATACCTGAAGTGTCAAGTGTGGAGTGGGTGTGGTAGATACCTGAAGTGTCAGGTGTGGAGTGGGTGTGGTAGATACCTGAAGTGTGTGTCAGGTGTGGAGTGGGTGTGGTAGATACCTGAAGTGTCAGGTGTGGAATGGGTGTGGTAGATACCTGAAGAGTGTCAGGTGTGGAATGGGTGTGGTAGATACCTGAAGAGTGTCAGGTGTGGAATGGGTGTGGTAGATACCTGAAAAGTGTCAGGTGTGGAATGGGTGTGGTAGATACCTGAAGAGTGTCAGGTGTGGAATGGGTGTGGTAGATACCTGAAGAGTGTCAGGTGTGGAATGGGTGTGGTAGATACCTGAAGAGTGTGTTCGGGAATCACTGACCCCTGCGGCCCTGTTCTGGACCAAGCCTCCTGGTACATCAAGGCCTGATCAAGCAGGCTACTACTGCTGTCCGCACGCACTTTAACGTACAAGGCACAGCCAGGCCGGTCAGGAACTGACTATAGGAACTTTGTTCAGTTCCCTCTTGACAGCCAGATGGCGCTGCTAGTAAACAACAGTATTCCAGCCTGCAGAGAACACGCGACTTGTACAAGAATGGTGTATAATACCGACAAGATGAAGTATTAGACACGTATGTAACATTTGGGTACCTTCATTTGTAGACGTTTCGCCCTCCAGTGACACCGTAGTCTTGAGGACCACGATGCTCTTCAACTCCAAGATTGAGAGATTGATTACCTCATAATTTGTATAGAGTTCTGCATTCTTCACATTAATGTCCTTGTATTGTATTGATAAAGCCAATGAATGATGAAACGTCTACAAATAAAGATACCCAGATGTTGAACATTTGTCTAATTCTTCAACAAGTGACTCGAAAAGTGTTATGGCTGGTTCAGCATCTCTTGTTTTGAAAGTTCTAGTTATCCAGCCTATCAATTTCCTTGCGGTAGCGATAGCAACATTACTGTGAGTCTCGACTGTGAGATCTGACATCATCACTCCCAGGTCTTGCACACAGAACCTTCGCTTTGCTGAATTATTTCAGTTTGTCTTGTACTCTATGTCAGTCTTTATCTCCTCCACTGTTGCACAGCGGAGCAACTGAAACTCACCCTTACTGAATATCATATGTCGGTTATTAGGAAAACAAAAGTGGGTCGAGTACCGTCCCTTGAGGAACTCGCCACTTGCCTCCCTCCCCCATACCTACACTAGCATACCTGCACTCCACACCTGTACCAGCATACCTGCACTCCACACCTACACCCCACACCTTCACCAGTACCCCACGCCTGCACCAGGACACCTGCACAATACACCTGCAACAGCATACATGCACCCCCATACCAGCACATATGCACTAGTACACCTGCACCAGCATATATGTGCCCCATACCAGTATACAAGCACTAGCACATCTGCACCAGCATACCTGCGCCCCACACCTGCACCAGCATACCTGCGCCCCACACCTGCACCAACATACCTGCACCCCACACCTGCTTCACACATACAGCCACATCAAAGCCCATCAACTCAAGTGTGATCTCATACCCGGGGAATTTTCCTATCCTGGATCTGACAACACACCTGCCCCTCAATTAACATGACAACATGGCAGGTGTTTTTTCCTCCCCTTGTCAGGACACTTGTCAGAGATATCTTCTGGTATGAACAAGTTATCAAGGTCGGTGTTCGTGTGTCCTCCTGTGTCCAGATGTGTGTGCAAGTGGCCTGACACGGCTCCAGGGCTCCCGCACATAATACACACACACACACACACACACACACACACACACACACACACACACACACACACACACACACACACACACACTGGAAGTTAAAGACTCAGATGAATCACAGGGATGTTAGGAAGTATTTCTTCAGTCACAGAGTTGTCAGGAAGTGGAACGTCTGGGGATTGATATAGTGGAGGCAGGATCCATACTCAGCTTCAAGGAGAGGTATGATAAAGCTCATGGAGCAGGAAGAGTGTGGGCCTAGTAGCGACCAGCGAAGAGGCGGGGACAGGAGCTGTGAATCGATCCCTGCAACCACGAATAAGTAAGTACCGTTCAGTCCAAACAGATGCAAGGTCATATACTGTCCAGAGGTGCGAGCAGACCGGACACAACCTACATGTATCAGCGAAGGAAAAACATCTGAGAGGTACATATAAGATCACACACGTCACCTCAAGTACACACACAGTCTGTGGTATAAACCTTGGTAACAGTTACCCACAAACTGGTTTAGAAAGACACGTCAGCAAATACTAGGACATATTTGAAAACGTTTCGGTCCTTTGACCTTGATCACTTCTAGTATACAGAGGTTGAAAGACAGTAGATATAGGTGGTATCTGTTACCAAGGTTAATACCACATAACTGAATACAACGAACTGCAGGTACCATACACACTTATGTACTCGCACATATAATCAGATAACTGTTAAAAATGGTATAAAATACTGACAAGTTGATGATTAAGACACATGTGCACCAGTTGGGTATCTTTATTGTTGCAACGTTCCAGACCATGACGCTGAACTCTTCTCCAGGCTGAGGGACTGACCACCTTGTTCCAGACCATGACGCTGAACTCTTCTCCAGGCTGAGGGACTGACCACCTTGTTCCAGACCCATGACGCTGAACTCTTCTCCAGGCTGAGGGACTGACCACCTTGTTCCAGACCATGACGCTGAACTCTTCTCCAGGCTGAGGGACTGACCACCTTGTTCCAGACCATGACACTGAACTCTTCTCCAGGCTGAGGGACTGACCACCTCAAATAGTTTTTCTCCAAGGTTGATGGACTGATTACATCATCTTTATTTCACTACTACTCAGCCCACACAAGATCGTGAAGTCCCAAAAATTTGCAAGGAGACTGGTCCCAGAGCTGAGAGGCATGCAGTGTGAGAGGCATGCAGTATGAGAGGCATGCAGTGTGAGAGGCATGCAGTATGAGAGGCATGCAGTATGAGAGGCATGCAGTATGAGAGGCATGCAGTATGAGAGGCATGCAGTGTGAGAGGCATGCAGTATGAGAGGCATGCAGTGTGAGAGGCATGCAGTATGAGAGGCATGCAGTATGAGAGGCATGCAGTTGAGAGGCATGCAGTATGAGAGGCATGCAGTTGAGAGGCATGCAGTATGAGAGGCATGCAGTAGTGAGAGGCATGCAGTATGAGAGGCATGCAGTATGAGAGGCATGCAGTGTGAGAGGCATGCAGTATGAGAGGCATGCAGTATGAGAGGCATGCAGTATGAGAGGCATGCAGTATGAAGCATGCAGTATGAGGCATGCAGTATGAGAGGCATGCAGTATGAGAGGCATGCAGTATGAGAGGCATGCAGTATGAGGCATGTAGTATGAGAGGCATGCAGTATGAAGCATGCAGTATGAGGCATGTAGTATGAGAGGCATGCAGTATGAGGCATGTAGTATAAGAGGCATGCAGTATGAAGCATGCAGTATGAGGCATGTAGTATGAGAGGCATGCAGTATGAGGCATGTAGTATAAGAGGCATGCAGTATGAAGCATGCAGTATGAGGCATGTAGTATGAGAGGCATGCAGTATGAGGCATGTAGTATAAGAGGCATGCAGTATGAAGCATGCAGTATGAGGCATGCAGTATGAAGGCTGCAGTGACTGATGAGGCAGCAGTATGAAGGCATGCAGTATGAGAGGCATGCAGTATGAGAGCATGGTAGATGCAAGCGTTGAGAGCATGCAGTATGAAGCATAGTATGAGGCATGCAGTATGAGAGGCATGCAGTATGAGAGGCATGCAGTATGAGAAGCATGCAGTATGAGAGGCATGCAGTATGAGAGGCATGCAGTATGAGGCATGCAGTATGAGAGGCATGCAGTATGAGGCATGCAGTATGAGAGGCATGCAGTATGAGAGGCATGCAGTATGAGAGGCATGCAGTATGAGAGGCATGCAGTATGAAGCATGCAGTATGAGGCATGTAGTATGAGAGGCATGCAGTATGAGGCATGCAGTATGAGAGGCATGCAGTATAAGAGACATGTAGTATGAGAGGCATGCAGTATGAGGCATGCAGTATGAGAGGCATGCAGTATGAGAGGCATGCAGTATGAAGCATGCAGTATGAGGCATGTAGTATGAGAGGCATGCAGTATGAGGCATGCAGTATGAGAGGCATGCAGTATGAGAGGCATGCAGTATGAGAGGCATGCAGTATGAGAGGCATGCAGTATGAAGCATGCAGTATGAGGCATGTAGTATGAGAGGCATGCAGTATGAGAGGCATGCAGTATGAGAAGCATGCAGTATGAGAGGCATGCAGTTGAAGGCATGCAGTATGAGAGGCATGCAGTATGAGAGGCATGCAGTATGAGGCATGCAGTATGAGAGGCATGCAGTATGAGAGGCATGCAGTATGAGAGGCATGCAGTATGAAGCATGCAGTATGAGAGGCATGCAGTATGAGAGGCATGCAGTATGAGAGGCATGCAGTATGAGAGGCATGCAGTATGAGAGGCATGCAGTATGAAGCATGCAGTATGAGAGGCATGCAGTATGAGAGGCATGCAGTATGAGAGGCATGCAGTATGAGGCATGCAGTATGAGAGGCATGCAGTATGAGAGGCATGCAGTATGAAGCATGCAGTATGAGAGGCATGCAGTATGAGAGGCATGCAGTATGAGAGGCATGCAGTATGAAGCATGCAGTATGAGAGGCATGCAGTATGAGAGGCATGCAGTATGAGAGGCATGCAGTATGAGAGGCATGCAGTATGAGAGGCATGCAGTATGAGAGGCATGCAGTATGAAGCATGCAGTATGAGAGGCATGCAGTATGAGAGCATGCAGTATGAGAGGCATGCAGTAGAAGCATGCATATGAGAGGCATGCAGTATGAGGCATGCAGTATAAGCATGAGTATAGAGGCATGCAGTATAGAGGCATGCAGTACGAGAAACGCATAATGAACATGACAGTTACTGAGAGCATAGCAGTATAAGAGAACTGTTAGTAAGCATGCAGTATAAGCATGCAGTAATGAGAACTGGAGGAACTGAACTTGACACTGCTAGAGAGATGCAATGACTGGAAGGTCCTTCAAATCCAACCTTCTGCAACTTGAGTGTCCAACCCCTGAAACTCCAAGGAGCAGTCGACAACACATATGTAACATGCTAGAAGATTCCACTAAGTCAACGTTACGTCTTGGCTCCACTTATAACCTCGTGTTTATGACACAGTCTCCGATTTATCCTATTAAGGTACAGTCAACACAACATACATACTAAACGATAAATGTTTAGAAAGCTCGCAGTTACGTGTGTTTCATTGTGCATGTAGTAGTGAATTCATATAGAAGATCGGTGATTACGGTTCAGTTTATAAGTTCTATGTTAGGTCGACATTAGCATTCAATGTGTACATACTGGATATCTGATGAAATAACTATGTGCGGTGAGTTGGACGTTACCTCATCCCTCATTTATATGGCTAGCAGACTGCGAAGTTAAGGTTGCAGTTAAGAAGTAACAATAGCGACATCTATATTTCAACACGTGTTACTGTAAACGCTTGGCTATATATGAACCTCCTGTGTTAACAAGTTGTGATGCGGGAAATTTCTTAGGCACTTCCTCTTTATAACCCTCTTTAATGACTAGGTCAGCCTCTGTCCATGTTATCACGTGATTATGCTAGTTACGACGTGCAACACAAGAGCTATTCAGAGTATCTGTTATGGAAGCATAACTATTGTTCTTACGTATGCTGACAGGTCTCTGGCAGTTTCCCAGATGTATATTTTATCACATCCTCCACCGGGATTTCATATATTCCGCCACTTCTTTCTTAATTATATGCGGTGTTTCTGTGATTCACGTATAAGGCTCTGACTCGTTGAGATGACTAAGACACGTGTGCTACACTTGGGTATGATAAATGAGACTCTTGTGAAGGACTGATTACCTCAACTCCTCCTCATCTTCCACCTTTTTCCGCACCGGACTGAAGAAGCCACTGGCTGACGAAACGTTTCCAAAATAAAGATATCAAAATATTGCGTATCTCATTTATCAAATTATCGGTTATTTAAACCATTAATTCAAACACTGGGATATCTTCGTTAAAGCGACGTTTCACCAACAAATACTGGAGACGGTGGAAGGCATGAGGTAGTAGTTTGAGGTGATCAGTCACTCAGCCGTGACGAACCTGCTGGTGACGAGTTTAGGAAGGAGAAAGCCAGATAATCTTACAGACAAACACGTACCACATATGAAAAAAAAGGATACACCTTGAATTACGAGAATCAGAATCAAGAAGACACAGGCGGAAGCTAAAGAGACGAGCTGTGAGAATGTAGAGAAATATTTCTCAGAGTAGATGAAAAGTGGAATAACTCAGTACACAGTTTCGTGAAGAGGTACGACAAGCCCCAAGAGACCAGACGCCAGAAATGTTGAAGTTTTCTACGAGGTGGCGCCACGTCGGTAGGTACAAACATATTCTAAGTACTGCGGTAAACACTGACACATCAGAAAACGTTACGGTAGTGTTGGTTCACATGTCTTAATAAGCCAATTTATCGGTATTTATTACCAAGGTTTATACCACACTGGGTATACATACAAATAACATACGTAAATACACATACACGCATACACAGACACAATCCCAACCAACAACAGAAAGGGGAGTACACTTGTTCCTGCCACAGTCTGCAATTATGTAGTAAAGAGTCCTGACACTTCCCAAACTACTACTTAGTACACCCACTTGAGGGAGTTGAGTAGTTAGGATTCCTAGCTAGTTCCAGACTACCACTTGTAGCTCACACTTGAGGGAGAGTTATCCACTAAAGGTCTAGTATCATCCCAGACTACTACTTGTAGCTCACACTTGAGGAGAGTTATCCCAAACACACATGTACACACAATGTACACACATGTACACACATGACACAAGGGTACACACACATTACACAAACATGAAAAACACACACAACAATGAACACCAACACATGTACACACACACACATGTACAAAACCACACATGTACACACACTGTACACACACATGTACACACACACATACATACAACACCACACAATGTACACACACACACATGTACACACACACATACACACACACACACACATGTACAAAACACACACATGTACACACACACATACACACACACACACACACACACACACACACACACACAAACACACACACACACACACACACACACACCACCACAGGGGTCAGTTCTAAGGACCAGTGCTTTTTTGATATATGTGAACGACATGATGGAAGGAATAGACTCTGAAGTGTCCCTGTTCGCAGATGACGTGAAGTTGATGAGAAGAATTAAATCGGACGAGGATGAGGCAGGACTGCAAAGAGACCTGGACAGGCTGGACATGTGGTCCAGCAACTGGCTTCTCGAATTCAATCCAGCCAAATGCAAAGTCATGAAGATTGGGGAGGGGCAAAGAAGACCGCAGACAGAGTATAGGCTAGGTGGACAAAGACTACAGACCTCACTCAGGGAAAAAGACCTTGGGGTGACCATAACACCGAGCACATGACCGGAGGCACACATCAACCAAATAACCGCTGCAGCATACGGGCGCCTGGCAAACCTGAGAATAGCGTTCCGATACCTTAATAAGGAATCGTTCAAGACACTGTACACTGTGTATGTTAGGCCCATACTGGAGTATACAGCACCAGTCTGGAACCCACACCTGATCAAGCACGTCAAGAAGTTAGAGAAAGTACAAAGGTTTGCAAGGGAATGTCGTACGAGGAAAGGTTAAGGGAAATCGGACTGACGACACTGGAGGACAGAAGGGTCAGGGGAGACATGATAACGACATACAAGATACTGCGGGGAATAGACAAGGTGGACAGAGATAGGATGTTCCAGAGAGGGGACACAGGGACAAGGGGTCACAACTGGAAGCTGAAGACTCAGACGAGTCACAGGGACGTTAGGAAGTATTTCTTCAGTCATAGAGTTGTCAGCAAGTGGAATAGCCTAGCAAGTGAAGTAGTGGAGGCAGGAACCATACATAGTTTTAAGATGAGGTATGACAAAGCTCAGGAAGCAGAGAGAGAGAGGACCCAGTAGCGATCAGTGAAGAGGCGGGGCCAGGAGCTGAGTCTCGACCCCTGCAATCACAATTAGGTGAGTACAATTAGGTGAGTACACGCAGACAGCCTTAAATCACAACTGAATAACCAAAATTACCGGAGAACACTGTGTCAGATCATTGACTTTCATAATGGTCTTGATTAACAGAGATTAATAAATGAAATGCGGATGTTCAGGTGGAGAGGTGGTAGTACAGTGGAGAGGTGGTAGTACAGTGGAGAGGTGGTAGTACAGTGGAGAGGTGGTAGTACAGTGGAGAGGTGGTAGAGCAGTGGAGAGGTGGTAGTACAGTGGAGAGGTGGTAGTACAGTGGAGAGGTGGTAGTACAGTGGAGAGATGGTAGTACAGTGGAGAGGTGGTAGTACAGTGGAGAGGTGGTAGTACAGTGGAGAGGTGGTAGTACAGTGGAGAGGTGGTAGTACAGTGGAGAGGTGGTAGTACAGTGGAGAGGTGGTAGTACAGTGGAGAGGTGGTTAGTACAGTGGAGAGGTGGTAGTACAGTGGAGAGGTGGTAGTACAGTGGAGAGATGGTAGTTACAGTGGAGAGGTGGTTAGTACAGTGGAAGAGGTGGTAGTACAGTGGAGAGGTGGTAGAGCTGGGAGAGGTGGTAGTACAGTGGAGAGGTGGTAGTACAGTGGAGAGGTGGTAGAGCAGTGGAGAGGTGGTAGTACAGTGGAGAGGTGGTAGTACAGTGGAGAGGTGGTAGTACAGTGGAGAGATGGTAGTACAGTGGAGAGGTTGGTAGTACAGTGGAGAGGTGGTAGAGCAGTGGAGAGGTGGTAGTACAGTGGAGAGGTGGTAGAGCAGTGGAGAGGTGGTAGTACAGTGGAGAGGTGGTAGTACAGTGGAGAGGTGGTAGTACAGTGGAGAGGTGGTAGTACAGTGGAGAGTGGTAGTACAGTGGAGAGGTGGTAGTACAGTGGAGAGGTGGTAGAGCAGTGGAGAGGTGGTAGTACAGTGGAGAGGTGGTAGTACAGTGGAGAGGTGGTAGAGCAGTGGAGAGGTGGTAGTACAGTGGAGAGGTGGTAGTACAGTGGAGAGGTGGTAGTACAGTGGAGAGATGGTAGTACAGTGGAGAGGTGGTAGTACAGTGGAGAGGTGGTAGTACAGTGGAGAGGTGGTAGTACAGTGGAGAGGTGGTAGTACAGTGGAGAGGTGGTAGAGCAGTGGAGAGGTGGTAGTACAGTGGAGAGGTGGTAGTACAGTGGAGAGGTGGTAGTACAGTGGAGAGGTGGTAGAGCAGTGGAGAGGTGGTAGTACAGTGGAGAGGTGGTAGAGCAGTGGAGAGGTGGTAGTACAGTGGAGAGGTGGTAGTACAGTGGAGAGGTGGTAGTACAGTGGAGAGGTGGTAGTACAGTGGAGAGGTGGTAGTACAGTGGAGAGGTGGTAGTACAGTGGAGAGGTGGTAGAGCAGTGGAGAGATGGTAGAGTAGTGGAGAGGTGGTAGTACAGTGGAGAGGTGGTAGTACAGTGGAGAGGTGGTAGTACAGTGGAGAGGTGGTAGTACAGTGGAGAGTTGGTTAGTACAGTGGAGAGGTGGTAGTACAGTGGAGAGGTGGTAGTACAGTGGAGAGTGGTGGTAGTACAGTGGAGAGGTGGTAGTACAGTGGAGAGGTGGTAGTACAGTGGAGAGGTGGTAGAGCAGTGGAGAGGTGGTAGTACAGTGGAGAGGTGGTAGTACAGTGGAGAGGGTGGTTAGTACAGTGGAGAGGTGGTAGAGCAGTGGAGGAGGTGGTAGTACAGTGGAGAGTGGTAGAGCAGTGGAGAGGTGGTAGTACAGTGGAGAGGTGGTAGTACAGTGGGAGGTGGTAGTACAGTGGAGAGATGGTAGTACAGTGGAGAGGTGTAGTACAGTGGAGAGGTGGTAGTACAGTGGAGAGGTGGTAGTACAGTGGAGAGGTGGTAGTACAGTGGAGAGGTGGTATACAGTGGAGAGGTGGTAGTACAGTGGAGAGGTGGTAGTACAGTGGAGAGGTGGTAGTACAGTGGAGAGGTGGTAGAGCAGTGGAGAGGTGGTAGTACAGTGGAGAGGTGGTAGTACAGTGGAGAGGTGGTAGTACAGTGGAGAGGTGGTAGAGCAGTGGAGAGGTGGTAGTACAGTGGAGAGGTGGTAGTACAGTGGAGAGGTGGTAGTACAGTGGAGAGGTGGTAGTTACAGTGGAGAGGTGGTTAGTACAGTGGAGAGGTGGTAGTACAGTGGAGAGGTGGTAGAGCAGTGGATGAGGTGGTAGTACAGTGGAGAGGTGGTAGTACAGTGGAGAGGTGGTAGTACAGTGGAGAGGTGGTAGAGCAGTGGGAGAGGTGGTAGTACAGTGGAGAGTGTGGTAGTACAGTGGAGAGGTGGTAGTACAGTGGAGAGGTGGTAGAGCAGTGGAGAGGTGGTAGTACAGTGGAGAGGTGGTAGTACAGTGGAGAGGTGGTAGAGCAGTGGAGAGGTGGTAGTACAGTGGAGAGTATGGTAGTACAGTGGAGAGGTGGTAGAACAGTGGAGAGGTGGTAGGAGCAGTGGAGAGGTGGTAGTACAGTGGAGAGGTGGTAGTACAGTGGAGAGGTGGTAGAGCAGTGGAGAGGTGGTAGTACAGTGGAGAGTGGTAGTACAGTGGAGAGGTGGTAGTACAGTGGAGAGGTGGTAGTACAGTGGAGAGGTGGTAGAGCAGTGGAGAGGTGTAGTACAGTGGAGAGGTGGTAGTACAGTGGAGAGGTGGTAGTACAGTGGAGAGGTGTGTAGTACAGTGGAGAGGTGGTAGTACAGTGGAGAGGTGGTAGTACAGTGGAGAGGTGGTAGAGCAGTGGAGAGATTGGTAGAGTAGTGGAGAGGTGGTAGTTACAGTGGAGAGGTGGTAGTACAGTGGAGAGGTGGTAGTACAGTGGAGAGGTGGTAGAGCAGTGGAGAGATGGTAGTACAGTGGAGAGGTGGTAGTACAGTGGAGAGGTGGTAGTACAGTGGAGAGGTGGTTAGTACAGTGGAGAGGTGGTAGAGCAGTGGAGAGGTGGTTAGAGCAGTGGAGAGGTGGTAGAGCAGTGGAGAGGTGGTAGTACAGTGGAGAGGTGGTAGAGCAGTGGAGAGGTGGTAGTACAGTGGAGAGGTGGTAGTACAGTGGAGAGGTGGTAGCACATTGGAGAGGTGGTAGTACAGTGGAGAGGTGGTAGTACGTGGAGAGGTGGTAGCACAGTGGAGAGGTGGTAGTACAGTGGAGAGGTGGTAGAGCAGTGGAGAGGTGGTAGAGCGTGGAGAGGTGGTTAGAGCAGTGGAGAGGTGGTAGTACAGTGGAGAGGTGGTAGTACAGTGGAGAGGTGGTAGTACAGTGGAGAGGTGGTAGTACAGTGGAGAGGTGGTAGAGCAGTGGAGAGGTGGTAGAGCAGTGGAGAGGTGGTAGAGCAGTGGAGAGGTGGTAGTACAGTGGAGAGGTGGTTGTACAGTGGAGAGGTGGTAGAGCAGTGGAGAGGTGGTTAGTACAGTGGAGAGGTGGGTAGAGCAGTGGAGAGGTGGTAGTACAGTGGAGAGGTGGTAGTACAGTGGAGAGGTGGTTAGAGCAGTGGAGAGGTGGTAGTACAGTGGAGAGGTGGTAGTACAGTGGAGAGGTGGTAGAGCAGTGGAGAGATGGTAGGTAGTGGAGAGGTGGTAGAGCAGTGGAGAGGTGGTAGAGCAAGTGGAGAAGGTGGTAGTACAGTGGGAGAGGTGGTAGAGCAGTGGAGATGGTGGTAGAGCAGTGGAGAGGTGGTAGTACAGTGGAGAGGTGGTAGAGCAGTGGAGAGGTGGTAGTACAGTGGAGAGGTGGTAGTACAGTGGAGAGGTGGTAGAGCAGTGGAGAGACTGGTAGAGCAGTGGAGAGGTGGTAGAGCAGTGGAGAGGTGTGGTAGAGCAGTGGAGAGGTGGTAGAGCAGTGGAGAGGTGGTAGAGCAGTGGAGAGGTGGTAGAGCAGTTGAGAGGTGGTGGAACAGTTGAGAGGTGGTGGAACAGTTGAGAGGTGGTGGAACAGTTGAGAGGTGGTAGAACAGTTGAGAGGTGATAGAACAGTTGAGAGGGTGATAGAACAGTGAGAGGTGATAGAACAGTTGAGAGGTGATAGAACAGTTGAGAGGTGATATAACAGTTGAGAGGTGATAGAACAGTTGAGAGGTGATAGAACAGTTGAGAGGTGGTAGAGCAGTGGAGAGGTGATAGAACAGTGGAGAGGTGGTAGAGCAGTGGAGAGATGGTAGGCAGTGGAGAGGTGGTAGAGCAGTGGAGAGGTGGTGAGCAGTGGAGAGGTGGTAGAGCAGTTGGAGAGGTGGTAGAGCAGTGGAGAGGTGGTAGAGCAGTGGAGAGGTGGTAGAGCAGTGGAGAGATGATAGAGCAGTGGAGAGGTGGTAGAGCAGTGGAGAGGTGATAGAACAGTGGAGAGGTGATAGAACAGTGGAGAGGTGATAGAACAGTGGAGAGGTGATAGAACAGTTGAGAGGTGATAGAACAGTGGAGAGGTGATAGAACAGTTGAGAGGTGATAGAACAGTGGAGAGGTGATAGAACAGTGGAGAGGTGATAGAACAGTGGAGAGGTGATAGAACAGTGAGAGGTGATAGAACAGTGGAGAGGTGATAGAACAGTGGAGAGGTGATAGAACAGTGGAGAGGTGATAGAACAGTGCTGAGGTGATAGAACAGTGGAGAGGTGATAGAACAGTGGAGAGGTGAGATAGAACAGTGGAGAGGTGATAGAACAGTGCTGAGGTGATAGAACAGTGGAGAGGTGATAGAACAGTGCTGATGGTGATAGAACAGTGGAGAGGTGATAGAACAGTGGAGAGGTTATAGAACAGTGGAGAGAGGTGATAGAACAGTGCTGAGGTGATAGAACAGTGGAGAGGTGATAGAACAGTGGAGAGGTTGATAGAACAGTGGAGAGGTGATAGACAGTGCTGAGGTGATAGAACAGTGGAGAGGTGATAGAACAGTGCTGAGGTGATAGAACAGTGGAGAGGTGATAGAACAGTGTTGAGGTGATAGAACAGTGGAGAGGTGATAGAACAGTGCTGAGGTGATAGAACAGTGGAGAGGTGATAGAACAGTGGAGAGGTGATAGAACAGTGCTGAGGTGATAGAACAGTGGAGAGGTGATAGAACAGTGGAGATATGATAGAACAGTGGAGAGGTGATAGAACAGTGCTGAGGTGATAGAAACAGTGCTGAGGTGATGAAACAGTGGAGAGGGTGATAGAAACAGTGGAGAGGTGATAGAACAGTGGAGAGGTGATAGAACAGTGGAGAGGTGATAGAACAGTGCTGAGGTGATAGAACAGTGGAGAGGTGATAGAACAGTGCTGAGGTGATAGAACAGTGGAGAGGTGATAGAACAGTGGAGATATGATAGAACAGTGGAGAGGTGATAGAACAGTGCTGAGGTGATAGAACAGTGCTGAGGTGATAGAACAGTGGAGAGGTGATAGAACAGTGGAGAGGTGATAGAACAGTGGAGAGGTGATAGAACAGTGGAGAGGTGATAGAACAGTGCTGAGGTGATAGAACAGTGCTGAGGTGATAGAACAGTGGAGAGGTGATAGAACAGTGGACAGGTGATAGAACAGTGGACAGGTGATAGAACAGTGGACAGGTGATAGAACATTGGAGAGGTGATAGAACCGTCTCTCTGGTTGGTCCAAGTTAAGTATTTTACTTAGAATGGTATAAAATAGCAACAATTAAGACACACGAGCAACAGTTAGGTATCTTTGCTGCTGAGACGTTTCGCCCACACAGTAGGAGAAACCATGACCAGGGAGTTAAACTCTTCTCCATGCTGAGGGACTGACCACCTCAAATCCTTTTTCTCCAAGTTTGATGGACTGATTACATCATCTTCATTTCACTACTACACCTGCTGCCTCTGTATTTGACTGAAGAAGTCTACAGTGTAGGCGAAACGTTGCAACAATAAAGATACCCAACTGTTGCACATGTCTTAATCTTCAACTGGATTGTGATCCATTATAAGTTGGGTGGATGAATCGACCCCTGCAACCACAAATAGGCGAGTACACACACACCACACACACACACACACACACACACACACACACACACACACACACACACACACACACAAACCTAGGAATAGCGTTCCGACACCGTAATTTAATAAGGAATCGTTCAAGACACTGTACACTGTGTACGTCAGGCCCATATTGGAGTTTGCAACACTTGTATGGAACCCACACCTGGCCAAACACGTCAGGAAATTAGTACAAAGGTTTGCAACAAGACTAGTCCCTACGAGGAGAGGTTAAGGGAAATCAACCTGACGACACTGGAGGACACGAGGGACAGGGGAGACATGATAATAATACATAAAATACTGAGGGAATTGACAAGGTGGGTAGGAAGAGGAAGTTCCAGAGATAGGTCACAGCAACAAGGGGGTCACAGCTGGAAGTTGAAAACTCAGATGAGTTACAGGGATGTTAGGAAGTATTTCTTCAGTCACAGAGTTGTTAGGAAGTGGAAGAATCTGGAGAAGATATAGTGGAGGCAGGATCCATACACAGCTTTACGAAGAGGTTCGATAAAGCTCTTAGAACAGGGAGAGAGTGGACCAAGTAACGACCAGGGAAGAGGTGGGGGCCAGGAGCTATGACTCGACACTTGCAACCACAAATAGATGAGTACACACACAAACACTTAAAGCCCACTTTTCCACTTACCCCTACGTACACTTAAATCTCACTTACCCCTACGTACACTTAAATCTCACTTACCCCTACGTACACTTAAATCTCACTTACCCCTACGTACACTTAAATCTCACTTACCCCTACGTACACTTAAATCTCACTTACCCCTACGTACACTTGAATCTCACCCCTACGTACACTTAAATCTCACTTACCCCTACGTACACTTAAATCTCACTTACCCCTACGTACACTTAAATCTCACTTACCCCTACGTACACTTAAATCTCACTTACCCCTACGTACACTTAAATCTCACTTACCCCTACGTACACTTAAATCTCACTTACCCCTACGTACACTTGAATCTCACCCCTACGTACACTTAAATCTCACTTACCCCTACGTACACTTAAATCTCACTTACCCCTACGTACACTTAAATCTCACTTAATCTCTCACGTAATATCAAAATGTACTGAAGACTTCACGTAATAATTTTATGCACCCATCCTGACGAGCCAGTCTAAGTGCTGCTCCTCAAATTTTTGCCTCGACTTAATTTTAAGAACCAGTACGGAAACCTCTCAGCCGTCTCCCGAGGTTTCTTTCCAGCCTGGCAGCCCAGCCTAGGGCCAAGCTTCCCATGTCAGACCGCCTGGTCCACCAGGCTGTTGGTACTAGTGGCAGACAGGTCTACACAGAAAAGAGAACTTAGAAAGGACTTACACTCTAGACAAGACAATAACATTGGTACTTATGTGAGGCAGATGAGATGTCAACCAGGGTAATGATGCGTCACTCACCTGCAACCAAGAAATACATGAGTCAATACACTTCAAATACACTTAAGAGGCCATACAACCACTTGAAATACACTTAAAAGGCAATATAATAACTAATAATATACTTAAGAGGCCATACAATCACTTACAATACAACCACTTCTAATATACTTAAGAACAGTGGATTTTTCATATTCTGAAATCACCTGTTTATTGTGATCTTATTGCAATTTAAAAAACATTTTGAAAGGAGGGAAAACTGCAGCAGGCTTTTTGGCCCATAATAAGCAGGTCTTTCAAACCAAAAAAAGTTTTGGCCCGTATTCCCTCACGTCAGCTGCTTTTAAATTCTATATCCAAAATCTCACAGTCAGGTGAAATTTTATTGTATGTTTTGTGGGGGTGGGAAATCCCGATATAAGGACCCCGTATAATGGTTTGTTTTAAAAAGACAACGTTTTGGTGGTGGTGGTGGTGGTTTTGGTGGTGGTGGTGTGGTGGTGGTGGTAGTGGTGGGGGTTTGGGGGTGGTGGTGGTGGTGGTGGTATGGTGGTGGTGGTGGGGTAGTTTGGGAATGGGGGTGGTGGTTGTAGTGGTGCGGGTAGTTTGGGGGTCGTAAGGGGGAGTGGGGGTCGTTGTGGTAGTTTGGGGGTCGTTGTGGTTGTGGTGGGTAGTGGTGGGGGCATTTGGTTGTGGTGGTCGTTGGGGGGGGGGGGTGGGAGGGGGGGTTTTAAAATTTTGGGGGTTTTGGCAAGGGGGTTTGACCTCGGGGTTGGTAGGTGGAGGGGTTGGTGGGGGGCCCCTACCCCTACCCCCCTCATAAAAAAAAATACCCCCCAAACAATAAAATAATAATAACTTATAAATAAATCCATTCTACAACCATTCAAATTTTTAAATTTTGTTTTTTTAAATTTGAAATCATTTTTTGGTTTTTAAATTTGCTGGGGGGAAACCCAGAGGCAAGGGCTTTTGGGGGTTTTAAACCAAACGTGTGGCTTTTTCCACATTTCCTTTTAAAAAATTTTTTCTTATTCAAGCATTTTTTTATTTTGTGGGGGTAAATTGTTTTAAAAATTTTGGTTTTTTTTTAAAAAAATTTGGGGGTTTTTTGGGGGGGGGGGGGGTTTTTGGGGGGGGTTTGGGGGGGGGTTTTTTTTTTGGGGCTATTTTTTTTTTTGCGGGGGTTTTTTTGGGGAAATTTTTTTGGGGGTAGGGGGGGTGGGGGGGGGGGGGGGGTTTGGGGGGGGTTTTTTTTGGGGGGGGGGGGGGGGGGAAAGTGGGGGTTGGGGGGCATTTTTTTACCCCGGGGTTTTTGTATGGGGGGGGGGTTTTTTGTTTTGGGTTAATGCTTTGGGTTTTTGTTTAGGTTTGGGGTTTTGTGGTGGTGGTAGTGGTGAGGTAGTGGTAATGGTGGTGGTGGTCGTAGTGGTCGCAGTGGTAGTGGTGGTCGTAGTGGTAGTGGTGGTCGTAGTGGTAGTGGTGGTCGTAGTGGTAGTGGTGGTCGTAGTGGTGTCGCAGTGGTGGTGGTCGTAGTGGTAGTGGTTGGTCGTAGTGGTAATAAAACATAGCTGAGGAATTGGCAAGGGAAGGTTGCCCTCAGCTTAATACTGAGTCAGGTGCAGAGTTTGATGTTCACATCAAATCTACAACCATCACATCACTACAACTCGACCACCATATCGACCACCTCCCCAACTCACCCACACACTCACCACACCAGACTCACCCATCCCAACTACACACTAACCACCAACCCATCACTACCACCCATCACCCCACCCACTCAACCCATCACTACCCCCCTTCCCCCCCACTCACTCCCATCAACCACCCTCTCACCACACACTCACTCACCCACCTCATCACACCACCCACCATCAACCACACTACTCCCACCACCCACTACCCCCCACCATCAACACTCACCACCCATCACCCACCATCACCACCATCACTCCACTCACCACATCACTCACCCACAGCCACCCTCACTCACACCACCACTCACCCACCACCACCTCACCACACTCATCCCACCACATCACTCACCACCACTCCACTCACCCACCATACCACCCACTCATCAACCACCCACTCACTCACCACCCATCCATCACCCACTCACCCACTCACTCACCCACCCACTCACCCACCACCCCCCATAAACCACCCACTCACTACCAACTCACCCACCACTCACCACACTAAATACCCACTCACCACCACTCACACTCACCAATCACTAAATCACCACCACTCACCACCACTCACTCACCACCCAACCACCCACTCACTCACCCACCACTCTCCCAACCCACTCACCACCCACTCACCCACTCCCCACCCACCACTCAACCACCACCACTCCTCACCCACCCACTCACCACTCACCACACACTCACCTCCACCACACTTCACTCACCCACTCCACTCACCACCATCACCACCATCACTCACCCACCCCTCACCCCCTCACTCACACCCCACACTCACTCCACCACTCACCACCCATCCATCCCCCACCCACCCTACCCACCCATCCCACCACAACTCACCACCCAATCACCCACCACACTCCCCATCACCACCCACCCAACCCTCACTCACACCCCACCAATCAACCACCCAAACTCACACCCACCACCCACTCCTACTCACCCACCCTCACCAACCCAACTCCTACCCATCACCCACACCCACCCTCCACTCACACCCACCCACTACCCACCACTCACCCCACCCACCTACTCACCCACCACTCACCCACCACTCACCCACCCATCACCCACCCACTCCACACACCCACTCCCTCACCACTCACTCACACCCCTACTCACTCACCCACTACCCACCCACTCACTCACCCACTCACTCACCCACCCACCCACTCACCCACCCACTTACTCAAACCACCACTCACCCACCCACTCACCCACCCACCCACTCACTCACCCACCTCACTCACACCACCCACTCACTCCCCCACCCACCCATCACTCACCCACCTACTCACCCACCCACTCACTCACCCACCTACTCACACCCACACCCCCCCACTCACCCACCCACTCACTCACCCACCCACTCCCCACCCACTACTCCCCCACCCACTCACCACCACTCACCCATCCACTCACCCACCCACTCATCACCTACCCACTCACTCACCACTCAACCACCCACTCACCTACCCACTCACCCACCCACTCAACCACTCACTCACCCACTCACTCACCACCACTCACCCACCCACCCACTCACTCACCCACCCACTCAACCATCCACTCACCAATCACTCACCCACCCACCATCACTCACCCACCTACTCACCCACCCACTCACTCACCCACCTACTCACCCACCCACTTACCCACTCACTCACCCACCCACTCACTCACCCACCCACTCACTCAACCCCACTCACCCGCCCACTCACTCACCCACTCACCCCCCACTCACCCACCCACTCACCACTCCCACTCAACCACCCACTCACCCCCCCACTCAACCACCCACTCACCACCCACTCACCCACCCACTCACCCCCCCACTCACTCACCCACCCACTCACCCACACTCACCCACCCACTCACTCACCACCCACTCACTCAACCACCCACTCACTCACCCACCCACCACTCACCCACCCACTCACCCACCCTCACTCACCCACCCACCCACTCAACCACCCACGCACCCACTCACTCAACCACCCCTCACTCACCCCCCCACTCAACCCCCCACTCACCCCCCACTCACCCACCACTCCCCCACCCACTCACCCACCACTCATTCACCCACTCACCCACCCACTCAACCACCCACTCACTCACCCACTCACTCACCCACTCATCCACCCACTCACCCACACACTCACTCACCCACCCACCCACTCAACCACCCACTACCCACCCAACCACCCACTCAACCACCACTCACTCACTCACCACCCACTCACTCACCCACCCACTCACTCACCCACTCACCCACCCACTCACTCACTCACCCACCTACTCAGCAGTATTTAGTTATCCCCGACAAAGGGGGAATCCTTCAACAGTGATGGGATGATCTTTCTTACCATCAAGGTTGTTGACAATATCTTGTAAACAGGTTACTTGTGCTCCTGACCTGTGTTTTACCTGTGACTGGTTTCTCCAGTTCTTCTGACCCCCACAGCCTGTCCTCAGGTCATGGTTGGTGGGGCTTGACCACCTAGTCAACCAGATTGATTGATCTAGCGGCACACAGGTCCACACAACCTGGTTGATCCGGCACTTGCAATAGAAAATTTTCCAGCTCCCTGCAAACCTCTACCTTCATCCCGGCAGTATTTCTGATACCCTGTTGTTAGTGTGTTGAGGAGTCTAGGGCCACGCATGCTCACACAGTATTTTCTAACTGTATTCCTGTCTTCACTACTCTTCATTGGGTTTATCCCACACTTCCTCTCATGTCACTCCAGTAAGTCACAATGTATACCTGGAGGGTGTTCCAGGGGTCAACGCCCCCCACGGCTGTATATGAGAGAGCTGTCTCATATACAACCTACCCAACATTCTCCACCTGACTCAACACACTATACATAATTATTTCTACCAGTACATGTACAAGGTATACACACCATAGCTGACATCAATGACATACTACTATATAGAAAGCCGTTTGTTATGCTGAGTATTTCCCGCAAATAAGGTCAGTTTTTGTCCCAGGATGCGACTCACACCAGTCGACTAACACTCAGGTACTGATGGTGAACATAGACAACCGGTGTAAGGAAGCACGCCCAATGTTTCTACCCTCGCCGGGAATCAAACCCGGACCCCTCGCCGTGTGAAGTGAGAGCCTTAGCCACCAGGCCACGGGGCATCGTGTACTCTTTACCCATTTAGATCTGTTTGTAACTTGATAAAGCCCACTGTGTACGGTAAGTCAGCTTCACAGTTACCATACTAGTGTATCATCCTACTGACTCTGGAAGGTGCGCACTGTAGCTGCTGTGTGTACGTCCCAATACGCCACATCTATTTCACCAATATCTTGAAAATGCACACTCGGAACGGCTTCAAACTTGCCTACCTGAGTCTTGCAACTTTAAGGAATATGCAAGATGAATTTTGTCGGTCTGGTAATATCGACAAGATGTGAGAGAAGACACTTGTGTACAGTGCAAGACATTAGAGGAGAAGTGTAGCCACGACTGGCCTCTTCAGTCACTCGTGGCGAAACGTTGCCTTTATTAAATGTCCTGACCTATACGTAAGTGCCTTTTTCGACACACATTTGCGAATTCATAAACACAGTTCCTTCTTGAGCGAATGTGAGTTGGACCTGCCTAGCACCGGCCAGTAGGCCTCCTACAGTGCTCCTGTTTCTGATCTTTCGTATATGTCAGTTGAAAATGGTATAAAATACCGACAAGTTGAAGATTAAGATACATGTGCAACATTTCGCCACACAGTGACTTCATCAGTCCAATACAAAGCAGGAAGGTATAAGGAGAGGAGGAGTGTGAGGTAATCAGTCCCTCAGCCTTATACCTTCCTGCTTTGTATTGGACTGATGAAGCCACTGTGTGGCGAAACGTTTCCTCAATAAAAATTCCCATATTTTCCATAAGTGTCTCAGTTCTTCAACTTTCAAAACTATTTATCAAATGTGTAACAGTTGAGTATCTTTATTGTTGCAACGTTTCGCCTACACAGTTGGCGTCTTCAGTCAGATACAGAGGCAGCAGGTGTAGTAGTTTTTATTTATTTATTTATTTATTTATTTATTTATAATTTGAGCACACTTACAGAGGTACAAAAAAAAATACAGATAAGAGCAGCATGCCAAAGCCACTTATACTATGCATAGCATTACGGGCTGGCTTAAAATTAACTTAAGATTAACTAAGCAATGATGAAATCAGTGAAAAACATTAATGTAAACTGATTACTATAAAGCACAGTGAGTATTACAAAGACAGGTCATATGGTTGCATGCATTGTTGTAAATTCAGTAGAATGGAGTATTCTGTTAGGTAGTGAATTTAAAAAATAATAAAGTTAGATTGGGTTTTAGGTTTAACATTTATGTGATATAATTGTGAGAAACATTTAAGATATACAATTTATAAGGTTCAGTTATTCAGTATTTATTTGGTTTTGGGTGAGTAAGTGATCTTTGAGAAGAGACTTGAATTTATAAACAGGTAGTGTTTCTTTTATATTTACAGGTAATGAATTCCAGATTTTAGGGCCTTTATGTGCATTGAGTTTTTGCATAGCGTGAGATGGACACGAGGAATATCAAGAGTGATCTGTGCCTTGTGTTGTGGTCATGTTTTTGTTGGGGGTTGGGCAAGGGAGGGTTTTGAGGGGAGGGTTTAAATCAGAGTTGGTGTTCATGTATGTAATGGGTTTGCAGTAATAAGTATGGATGTTTTTAGGGTTTGAGTGGGGTTGAGTGTATTGAATAGGGGGGTGGAGTGTGCTCCCTGTAGTGAAAATTTTTGTTTTTCTTTCTAACTGACCCTTTTTGGGGAAATTTAGTGGTCTGGAGGGGTTATTGTTGTTGGGGCCCATGCAAAAATTCCCATAGGTGAGTTGGGGGGGAAATTTAAGAGAGTGATTTTGGGCCGGGAAAGGGCTGGACTGGGGGTTTTTTAGTACCGTATCTTCGATGGGATGCCTACAGTTTTGGGAAAATTTTTTCTTGGGAAAATTTTTTTTGTATATGTTTTGAAATTTGAGCCTATTATTTGGTGGTTTCCTAAAAATTTTTCCTCTGTTAGTTTTGTGATAGGGACCCGTTTTTTCCTTATTTTAAGGGGGACATCTGTAGCTTTGTTCCCCAAACTAAAAGGGAAGTAGGTTTTGTCAATGTTTATTTGTAATTTTTGTTAGTATCATCCAGGTAGTTTTTTTCTGAATTTGGGTTTTATTTCATTATTGGCTAGGGGGACTGGGGGGGGGGGGGTTGGGAAAAGGGCCCGAAATGTTTTTGTCATCAGAAAAATAGGGGTGGGTTTGAGAAAGGGGGAGAAGCATTTGGTAGGTCATTTATGTATAGGAGAAGAAAAGGGGGGGCCAAAGGGACTTCCCTGTGGGACCCCAACTGTAATTGGTTGTCCCAGAAGAGTTTGCCCATTTGCGAAAACACAAAATTGGGCTTCTTTTTGCTGAGGTATGATTTGGAGGTAGTTGGGGGGAGTGCCCCTTATACCTTAGTGTGTTTAATTTTACGTGGGCGGTCATGGTCAACTGTACCCAAAAGTTTTAACGTAAGTCAATGAAGATCCCCATTTGGGGACTTCTTTTTTTTTCTATTGCAGTGTATTAGGTTTAGCATGGAAATAATAGCATCATTAGTATTTTTATTAGGCCTGAATCCAAATTTGGGCCCGGGGGGTTGGTATTTTTTGGGGAGAAAAAGGTAGGAGTAGAATTCGTTTATGTTTTAATTTTTTCCGAGATTTTTGAAGAGGGGGTGAAAGTTGGATATTGGCCTTAGTTATTAACTCTGTTTGGTTCCTCCTTTGTGGATCGGGGTGACCCTTGCTATTTTGGAAAGGTAGGGAAGGTGGAGGTTTTCAATGGTTTTGTTAAAGAGGTTCCCTTTGATTGGTGATAGAACTGGACACTTTTTTGTATATTTAAAGGGTGGTTTAAAGGGATTTAAATCTCCTGCCCTTTTTTTTTAGTTTCGTTGATAATAAGGGGACTTCGTATGGGGTTTTTTCGGAGGGTAGGAAAAAGTTTTGTTCGGGGTAGTTGGGGGGGGGGGAGGTAGTCATTTGGTGGGGGGGGTTTAGGGTTGGGTTTTATTGGCAAGGTTTTGTCCTATAGTGGGGAAGAAAAATTGAGTCTGTTTCTGTTTCTGTTTTGGGGGGGGGGTGGGGTTCATCTGATTTTTCTAATTTTATTTTGCCCATTTGGGGATATCTTTTTTGTTTCCCCGAAATTTTTGATAGGGGTTTTTTAGGTCTTTTTTTTATCACCTCGTAAGTTGGATAAAACTGTTTTTATAATACAATTTTTTTCCTTCTTATCAGGCTGGTTAGGGTTTACGAGGAAAAGTTTTTTTTTGGGCTTGGTTAGGGGACCCTTTTTGTATGTTTTTAAAATTTGGGGTTTTGTAAATTTTTGGATTTGAAATGCTGGGGGGTTAGCCAGGGACTGTTCGTTCTTAGTGTTTATCTGTTAGTTTTTTTTTGGGAGTGCTTGTTAAGAGGTATTGAGTCTTTTTTAGAAAAAATTTTTAATTTCCCTTTGTCAAAATTTTTGTTTTGATTTTTATGCTCAGTGTGCCCAAACAATGTTTGAAAAAATGTTGTTGGGAAATTATTAATGGCTGCCTCATTGTGAAGTCGAAGGGGACTTTAGTAGTGTTTGGGGGGTAATTTACCAAGAGTTTTTTATGAGGAAAAAAGGGTAGTGGTTTGGTGGTATTTCTGTAATTATGCCTGATTTTAAAGGGGTATGGTGTTGGTCAGATGTGGCAAGTAGGGAAAAAACTAGTCTCTGTAATCTTGTGGTTTTGTTTCTGTTTGGGGCAAATTTCAGTTACTTTTTTGTGGGTTTTTGGGAAATTTAGTAAGGGGGGGGGCCTGGTCTTGCAGGAAAAATTTATTTGAAGTCCCCCGAGGTAGTAAAGGGGTTTTTGTTCTGCGTGCTCATTTTTATACTTTCCCAGGTTTTTCTAAAAAATTTGGGTAAAGTTTGATGTGGAACTCTGTAGAGGGTTTTTTCAATGTGGAGGTTTTTGTTGGTATTTGGATTTTTTTTTTTGGTATTTTTTATATTCCCCCTGTTCATCTTTGTGCAAAGTATTGTTTATACATTTCTAGTTGGGTTTGGGAGTTTTTGGGTGTGCCCCCCCTTGTTGGGGGTTTGGCCAAAAGTTGGTAAGGCTGGTAACCAGGTTTGGGATAGGGCATCTGTTTGTATTTAGGGGTTTAGCCAAGGTTTAGTTAGTGTAATGAGGGGCATTTCTGGCATGTAAGGGGGTTTTGTAATGCTATGAGGTATGTAAAAGCTTGCTTTAAAAAATCTGTATTGTAGTTAAAAATAGTTATGTTGGTTTTTTTTGGGACTGAGAAGGGCCCTTTTATTGTTCTGAGTGTAGTAATTACAGTAAATGTTTGATTTATTTAAGTCATTTAAAAAAAGAGGTTGGGATTTTGGAAACTTTTGTAATCCCTAAGAAATTTTTAGTGAATTTAAATTTTTGAATTAAATATAAAAAAAAGGTTTAAAAAGTTTTTAACTAAAAAATAGCCCAATTATATAAAAATGTAAAAAAATGAGCTAAGGTTAGTTTTTTTTTTTTTTTTTTTTTTTTTTTAAACTAAAAAAAAAGGAGGGCAAAATAAAAGGGATAGTACAAATAAAGTTATGATCAAATAATGGGAGCTTGGGAATATGATTGTAGGTAGTCCCATAAAATAAATGGGGCTTTGGGAAAATAAGGGAAAAAATTTTGAACTTGTTCTACTTTTGCACCCGGAATAGCCCTTGATTATTTTAACAATTGTGAATGTATAAGCTAGGGTAGTTATATAAAGCTAAAATAAAGGAGAAAATATATAAGGGACTAAAATTAAGTAATGGTAAACAAAGTTAAATGGACAGATGGTCACTATGAAATAATATTGGTTTAGGAGTAAGATCTATTTGTAATATTAGATAAATTGAGCAGTTTATTGCACAATAAAAGTAAAAAAAATGAGGTAGTTGGTACTAGCTAGCAAAAGATTAGTGAAATGAAAATAATGTAATCAGTCCATCAACCTTGTAGAAAAAGTATTTGAGGTGGTCAGTCCCTCAGCCTGAAGGACTGATGGTAGGGGGAGGGGGGGAAGAGGTGAGGAAGGTAGGGTGTGGGGGGGAGGAGGAAGTGAGGAAGGTAGTGAGTGAAGGAGGAAGCGGAGGAGTAATGTCGGAGAGGGAGGGGGAGGGGGGCTACACCACAGAGGTCAAGTTGGGGAGGTCAGCCAACAGAGGTCACCACCACTCTCACTTTTCAACCCCCTCCTCACCTCTCAACACCCCTCCCCACCACTCCTCCCCCACCCTCAACATCCATCCCTCTCCTCACAATTAACACCCCGGGCCCCTCCCCACCCTAAACATCTCCTCCCCTTACACTCAACACCCCCTCCTCATCACTCTTCCCTCACCCCCTCACCACAGAAGGTACTCACCTAATTTTGGTTGCAGGAGTCGAGACTCAGCTCCTGGCCCCACCACTTCACTGACTGCTACTAGGTCCTCTCTTCCTGCCCCATAAGCTTTATCAAACGTCGTCTTAAAACTATGTATGGTTCCTGCCTCCACTACGTCATGTGGGGGGGAGGGGGGGAGGGGGTTGAAGGACAGCTATAGGCCTTCCGTGTTGCAATAAACACATCTTCAGGAGCTTGCAATGTTGCAGACGTAAGTAGAAACTATATATATATATATATATATATTATATATATATATATATATATATATATATATATTTATATATAATATATATATATTATATATATATATAACAATTTTAAAGACCATTTACAGACCAGGTTATTACCATGTTAAGACCACTTTTTACACGCCACATTAAAGATTCAAAAACTACTTGTCAGCAGAGCCACAGTGAAGCCCCTCGCTCTCTCATATTATTTTCTAAAGTTATAGTACGATCTGTGTCTTAATGTTTATTATTATTAAAATTATATTATTACTGCTATTATTATTATTATTATATTCCCCGGGAGAGCGAAAACAGTAAGGGTGATACAGTGTCCAGCTGTACCACCTCACAGCTGGTCTTACCAGCTGTGAGGTGGCAGCTGGGGAGATGTAAGATAGTGGGGGGATACGTAAGCAACTTGCTTGCCCCCACTTGGGGGGGAGGATAGACAAAGGCAGTGAGTCCTGGCATAGACTGACATAATGAGGCATTTTGCACAGTTGTTGGGGGGGGGAGAGAGAGGGAGGAAGAAAGGCACTAAAAGGGCCGGTGGCCACACCCGGATGGGTGACTCACCACTGACCAAGAGGCAGTTGCAGGTGGTAGACACGGCCTCTCCTATGCGAAACAACAGCAGTCCCTATCTCACTGACGAATTACCGAGTCGTCAATGAGGGGAAGTAGTTGGCGTCTCACCTAGGGTAGAACGCACTAAGGTCGTCCTGCGCGCACAGGTGTTTGTGGGGGGAAAATACACAGGTGCACCTTGCCCCCCCTGCACCCCCTTCACCTACACCTTGGGCCCATTTAAACCTCCCTCTTCACAAAGTTTGCACTTGCCAATTCGGGAAACAAAATAACAATGTAAAACAGTGCCGGGATCAAGAGGGCAGGCGGCCGGATCACAGAGGCAAGACAGTCCCAGCACACAGACGACAAAAAAAGGGTGCCGGGTTAAAGAGATGTCAAATTATTTTTTTTCATTCAAAGGTTTTTGTGATTACTGCATAAGATAAACTCGAATTGACTGAAGGAGCAGTTTAGGGGGGGGCACGGGGGAGGGGTGTGGCAGCAGTTTTTGAAAGTCAAGGTGTGGCAGCATGTACAAGTCAAGGTGTGGCGCATTGTGACAAGTACAAGGTGTGGCACAGTTGAAAATTACAAGGTGTGGCAGCGGGTTTGAAAAGTAAAAGGTGTGGCAGCAGTGGACAAGTACAAGGGTGGCAGCAGTGGACAATAAAAGGGGTTGGCAGCAGTGTGACAAGTAAAAGGGTGGCAGCGGTGACAAGTACAAGGGGTGGCAGCAGTGTGACATACAAGGTGTGGCAGCAGTGGACAAGACAAGGTGTGGCAGCAGTGTGACAAGTCAAGGTTGGCAGATGTGACAAGTAAAAGGTGTGGCAGCAGTGTGAAAAGTACAATTTGGGGGAAGAGGGGACAAGTACGGGTTGTGGCAGCAGTGTGACAAGACAAGGTTGGCAGCATGTGCAAGAAAAGGGTTGGCGCAGTGGCAAGTCAAGGTGTGGCAGCAGTGTGACAAGTACAAGGTTGGCAGCATGTGACAATTACAAGTGTGGCAGCAGTGTGACAAGACAAGGTGTGGCAGCAGTGGAAAATACGGTGTGGCAGCATGGACAATCAAGGGGGAGCAGTGTGACAGTAAAAATTTGGGGCAGCAGGGACAATTACAAGGGGGGCAGCGTGTACAATAAAAGGGGGGGCAGCATGTGACAAACAAGGTGTGGCACGTTTTGACAAAAAAGGGTTTTGGGCAGCAGTTACAAGTAAAAGGTGGGCAGCATGCGACGTACAAGGTGTGGCAGCAGTGCGACAAGTACAAGGTTGGCACAGTGCGACAAGTCAAGGTTGTGGCAGCAGTGTAACAAGTAAAAGTTGCATCTGTGACGAGTACAAGGTTGGCGCATGTGACAAGTAAAAGGTGGGGCACTTGTGAAAATTCAAGGGTGGCAGCAGTGTGACAATACAAGGTGTGGAAAGCAGTGTAAAAAGTACAAGGTGGGCGCATTGTGACAAGTAAAAGGGGTTGGCCCCATGTGCAAGTACAAGGGTGGCAGCATGTTGGCAAGACAAGGGGGCACAGTGGAAAATACAAGGTGGGCACATGGGAAATACAAGGTGTGGCAGCAGTGAAAACAATAAAAAGGGTTTGGCGCAGTGAGACAAGTACAAGGTGGGAAAGAGCAAGTAAAAGGAACAAGATGACAAAAAATAAAATTTTTATACTCTTTTTGTGTTTTGATTTCACAATAATTTAAAGGGTTCTTGTCTAAGTACAACATTTATGCCCCAAAGTGAGTGCTACTCTCACCAGTTTTTTTTGGGTTTGTTTCATATTATAATCAAGATATCTGAGGAGTAATACGGTCGGGTGGGACAGCATTCGTCAGGCTGAACACTCAACAAAATCGTCCAATGGCCCTCAGTTTAAAGTTCCTCTTTCAACTTTTCATAAAACCCTTACTTCCGGGAGTAACGCTTTCCCACGAGAAGACTGAAAACGTGGTTCCTTACATCCCAGACCCCTGACACCCCGAGGAAGGTGAAGGAAATTTACAACCCGGGCGAGCCTACGACCATGTCAGCCCGACAAGCCCTTCGGGTATTAATGTTGACAGAAAACCTCCCGTACACGAAATGTTAAGACCTTCTCCCAAAGGGAAACATAACGGGACATTGCCCACACATCACATCTCCCATTCTCTCATTTTTTAAAAAAAGAATAGAGGAAAAAACCCAAGATTGTCGAAATTCTCCGACTATTTTAACCAGCCCTTAAATATTTCCCAAAACCTACAGTACCAAAAACGTAAAATACTTACACTATCACATCACAATAGAATCTCTCCACACACAAATGCTTGGAGAATATTTAAAATTTAAATCTATTCTGTAACAGCCAACCCTAAGGCCCCTTAATTTATTATTATTATTATTATTATTTTTATTAAAATTGTTTTTGTTTTTTATTACTGAAGTCTTTTGTTTTTAATAATCAAGAGGGGTTTTATAGCGTGTGTTCTGTGTGTTTGCCCGTGATCACACAATTTCACAGCAGTGTTCTGCCGTGACTTACAGTTTCACGGGTGTCTGCCCCGTGATCTTTCGTGTTCACAGTGTGTTCTGCCGGATCTTTCAGTGTTCACATGTTTTCTGCCAGGATCTTTCAGGTTCACAGTGTGTTTTGGCCCCGTGAAAATTTCATTTTACAAACATTGTTTTCAGTGATCCCACAAATGTTCACAGTTTTGTTCTGGCATTGACACCAGTGTTCACAGCATGTGTTCTGCCAGGATCCACAAGTTCGCAGCATGTTTCTGCCCGGGGTTCCAAGTGTTCACAAACGTGTGTTCTGCCGTATCTCATGTTTTTCCCGGTGTGTTTGCCGTGATCAACAAAGTTGCGCTTGTTTTGCCATGATTCCCCGTGTTTTACAGCGTGTGTTCTGCCATGATCTCATGTTCACAAACGTGTTTCCCAGGATACACGGTTGCGCATGTGTTCTGCCCGTGATCACAGGTTCTGCCAGGGTCTCAGTGTTCGCAAACGTGTGTTCAGCCCTGTCACAGTGTTTCCCCGTGAACCCCCAAGTGTTTGCCAATGACCCATGTCACAGCGTGTGTTTTTGCCGTGAAAACAGTGTTCTGCCATTTATACACGTATTCGCCAGTGTCCCCAAAATGTTCTGCCGTGATCCAGTGTTCTGGCGTATCACACATGTTCAAAACGTGTGTTGGCATGATCAACATTTTCAACACGTGGTTTGGGATATCACACAGTGTTCAAGCGGTGTTCTGGCAGTGATCACACTGTTCACGCGTGTGTTCTCGCGTGAAACGTTTACCCGCGTGTTTTCTGGCGTGATCCCGGTTCTGGCATGATCACACAGTGTTTTGGCGGACCACCGTGTTTGGCAGTGTCACACGTGTTCTGGCGTGATCACACAGTGTTTGGAGTGATCACAAGTGTTCTGGCAGTGTCCAGTGTTCTGGCAGTTTTATCACATTTTTCTGGCAGTTCCACAGTTTCTGGCAGTGACCACAGTGTTCTGGAGTATCACCATGTTTGGCAGTGATCACACAGTGTTCGGCAGTGATCACCAGTGTTCTGGCGGATCACACAGGTTCTGGCAGTGATCACACAGGGTTCTGCAGTGACACAGTGTTTTTGGGGTGATCACAAGTGTTCTGGCAGTGAAACGTGTTTTGGCAGTGACACACAGTGTTTGGCAGTGCACAGTGGTTTTCAGTGATCAAGTGTTCTGGCAGGATCAACAGGTTTTGGCATGATCACACAGTGTTCTGGCAGTGATCACAGTGTTTTTTTGGCAGGCACACGTTTCTGGCAGTGTCCAGTGTTCTGGCAGTGTCACACAGTGTTCTGGCAGTTTCAACAGTGTTCTGGCAGTGACACAAGTGTTCTGGCCCCTGACCACAGTGTTCTGGCGGATCACACAGGTTTTGGCAGTGATCACACGTGTTTTTTGGGGATGATCACAGTGTTTTTGGCAGTGTCACACAGTGTTCGGCAGTGATCACAATGTTTTGGCAGTGATCACAAGTGTTTTTGGGAGTGATCACACGGTTTCTGGCAGTGTCACACAGTGTTCTGGCAATTTTCACACAGTGTCTGGCAGGATCACACACGTTCGGCAGTGATCACATGTGTTCTGGGGTGATCACAAAAGTGTTGGCAGTGATCACAGTGTTCTGGGCAGTGATCACAACAGTGTTCTGGCAGTGATCACAGGGGTTTGGCAGTGTCACACAGTGTTCGGCAGTGACCACAGGTTCTGGCAGTGATCCACAGTTTCTGGGATGTAAAGGTTTGGCAGTGTCACACAGTTTCTGGCAGTGTCACGTGTTTTTGGGAGTGTCACAGTGTTTCGGCAGTTCACACAGGTTCTGGCAGTGTCAAGTGTTTTTGCAGTGACACACAGTGTTCTGGCAGTGTCACTTGTGTTTTGGCAGTGATCACACAGTGCGGGATGTCACACGGTTTCTGGCAGTGATCACAGTGTTCGGCGTTCCAGTTTTCGGGTGATCCACAGTGTTTGGCAGGATCACAGTGTTTTTGGCAGGATCACACAGTGTTCTGGCAGTGATCACACGTGTTTTGGCAGTGATCACATAGGTTTTTGGCGTGATCACCATTTTTTTGGGAGTGATCCATGTTCGGCATGTCAAAAGTGTTCTGGCAGTGATCACACAGTGTTCTGGCAGGGTCAAGGTTTTGGGGAGTGACACACAGTGTTTGGCGGATCACATGTGTTCTGGCAGTGACACAAGTGCTGGCAGGACCACAGTGTTCTGGCAGTGATCACAGTGTTCTGGCAGTGATCACAGTGTTCTGGCAGTGATCAAGTGCTCAGTGCACAGGTTCGGGAGTGACACACAGTTTCTGGCAGTGATCAAGGTTTTTGGCATGTCACACAGTGTTCTGGGAGTGATCACACAGTGTTTAGGCAGTTGAACACATGTGTTCGGCAGGCACCGTGTTCGGCATGACACACAGTTTCTGGCGTGATCACAGGTTTTTTGGGAGTGATCACAGTGTTCTGGCATGATCACACAGTGTTCTGGCAGTGTCACAGTGTTTTTGGGAGTGTCACCGTGTTTGGGAGTGACACCAGTGTTCGGGAGTGATCACACAGTGTTCTGGCAGGTTTACACAGTGTTCTGGCAGTGACAACAGTGTTTCCAGTGATCACACAGTGTTCTGGCATGCCCACATGTTCTGGCAGTGATCACAGTGTTTGGCAGTGATCACTGTTTTTGGCAGTGATCAACGTGTTCGGCAGTGATACACAGTGTTCTGGAGTGATCACAAAGTGTTCGGGCTTTTTCACACGTGTTTTTTGGGGTGACACACGTTTGGAGTGATCACATGTTCGGCAGTGTCACAGTGTTCGGGGTGATCACACAGTGTTCCGGGAGTGTCACACAGTGCCAGTGATACACAGTGTTCTGGCAGTGATCACAGGGCGGCAGTATCCGTGTTCTGGCAGTAACACCAGTGTTCTGGCTGATCACACAGTGTTCTGGAGTGATCAACTTTCTGGGAGTGATCACCCATGTTTTTGGCATGACCACAGGTTCCGGCAGTGATCACACGTGTTCGCAGTGACACACAGTGTAAGCTGCGGCATTTAGGGGGGGGGGGGGCAGTTATTAAAGGAAAAACTAGATCATCTTTTCCTCATAAGAAAAAGTGACCAATACACCTGCTGACAACAGCACCTGGGGGGCCCACCCCTGGACCTCACTAACACCTGCTGCTAACAGGGCTGTGGCCTCACCCCGTGACCTCACTACACCCCCCTGCAAATAACAGCCCTGGCTGGACCTCACCCCCGTGACCTCACTACACACCTCTGACTAAAAGTCCTGGCGTGACCCCACCCCTGGCCTCACTAAACTCTGACTAACAGACCTGGCTGTGAACCCCACTACACACCTGCTGACTAACAGAACGGGGTGACCCCACCCCGTGACCTCACTCACACCTGCTACTAACATACCTGGGGTGACCTCACCCCTGTGACCCCACACACCCGCTGACTAACAGTACCTGGCTGTGCCCACTACACACCTCTGACAAAAGCCCCTGGCTGTGCCTCACCCCTGTGCCTCACTACACACCTGCTGACTAACATACCCTGGCTGTGACCCACCCCTGTGACCTCACTACACACCTGTGACTAACAGTACCTGGGTGTGACCCACACACACCTGCTGACTAAAACACGGGGTGACCTCACCCCGTGACCTCACTACACACCTGTGCTAAAAGACCTGGGTGTGACCCCTACACACCTTGGGCTAACATATGGGTGTGACTTCACCCCCGTGACCCACTCCACCTGCTGACTAACAGCCCTGGTGTGGCCTCACCCTGTAACCCATACCACCTGCGACTAACAGCACCTGGGTGGGCCTCCCCCTGTGACCTCACTACAAAACCCCTTTACTAACAGCACCTCTGTGGCTCACCCCTGTGGGCCTCACTAACACCGCTGCTAACAGACCTGGCTGTGAATTACCCCTGTGACCTCACAAAAACACCCGTGACTAACAGTACCCGGCTGTGGCCTCACCCCCCGTGACCTCACTAAAAACCCCTGCTGATAACAGCACCCTGGGCCTCACCCCGTGACCCCACACACACCTGCGACTAAAACACCTGGCTGTGGCCTCACCCCCGTACCCCCCTACACACCTGCCTAAAACAGCACCGGCTTGGCCTCACCCCTGGACCTCCTACACACCTGCGACAAAGCACCTCTTGGCCTCACCCCTGTGACCTCACAAAACACCTTGACAACAGCACTGGTGGGCCCCACCCCGTGACCTCACTACACACCTGTGACTAACACACCGGTGTTTGGGTCACCCCTGGACCTCACTACACACCGCTGATAACAGCACCTGGCTGTGGCCTCACCCCTGGACCCACTACACACCGCTGACTAACAGTACCTGGCTGTGACTTCACCCCTGTGCCTCACTACACACCGTGACTAACAGTACCTGGGTGTGGCCCCACCCCTGTGACCTCCTACACACCTGCTACTAACAGTACCTGGGTGTACTTCACCCCTGTGACCTCCCCTACCACCTGCTGACTAACAGTACCCCGGCGTGACCCCAACTACACCCTGCTGAAACAACCCCTTTCGGGGCTTCACCCCTGTGACCTCACTACACACCTGTGACTAACAGCCGGCTTGGGGCCTCACCCCTGTGACCTCACAAACCCCCGCGACTAACAGTACCTGGCGTGACTTCACCCCCGTACCTCACAACACCCCGCTGACTAACAGCACCCCGGCGTGGCCTCACCCCTGGACCTCACACAAAACCTCTTTACAACAGTACCCGGGTTGGCTTCACCCCCGGACCTCACTACACACCTCGCTAAAATACCTGGTGGACCCACTACACACCCGACTAACATACCTGGGTGTGACCCATACACACCCGCTGACTAAAAGACTGGTGGACCTCACCCCCTGTGACCTCATACACACCTGCTGACAAAAATACCGGCTGTGACCTCACCCCCGTACCTCACTACACACCCTGAAAACATACCTGGCTGTGCCCCACCCCTGTACCCCACAATCCCGACTAACTTTTCCGGCTGTGACACACAAAAACCCCGCTACCCCCCCCCAAAACCTCTGACCAACACCGCTGACCCCCACCCCACACCTCTGACCTAACCCCTATGACCCCCACCCAAAAACCCTGACCAAAAACCCCGCACCCCCACCACACACCCGACCCAACACCTGCTGACCCCCCCCACACACCTCTGACCCAACACCGCGACCCCAACCCCACACCTCTGCCTAACACCTCTGACCCCCCCCACACACCTTGACCTAACACCGCTGACCCCCACCACACACCCCCGACCTAAAAACCCCCCCCCACCCCCACCACAACCCTGACCAAAAACCTGTGACCCCCACCACACACCTCTGACCAACACCGCTGCCCCCCACCAACACCTCGACCTAACACCTGCTGACCCCCACCACACCCCGACCAAAAACCTGCTGACCCCCACCCCACACTCGCCTAACACCCGTGACCCCCCAACACCTCTGACCTTAAACCTGCGACCCCCACCACAAAACCCTGACCAACACCCGCTGACCAACCTTATAAAGGTGAGTACCAGTCTGTACAGTTTTTGATTATGTTAGGGGAAAGTGCCTTTTTTGCCACGTTCCCCCCGTGGGGGTGGGGTTAGCCAGGTGTGGGGTGGGTGGGGGGCCAGGGGTGAGGGTGGTGTATGAGCGGGGGTGTGAGTTGTGGTTAGCCAGGGGTTTTGAGTATGTGGGTGTAGCAGGTGTGTGAGGGGGGGGGGGTTTAGCCAGTGTGTGAGGGGGGTGTTTGGGGGTCCCGGGGTGTTGAGGGGGGTGTGGGGGGTAGCCAGGTGTGTGAGGGGGGGTGGGTGTGCCAGGTGTGTTGTGGTGGGGTGTAGCCAGGTGTTTGAGGGGGGGGTGGGGTAGCCAGGTGTGGAGGGTGGTGTGGGGTGCCCGGTGTGTGGGGTGGTGTGGGTGAGCCAGGTGTGTGAGGTGGTGTGGGTGTAGCCAGGTATGTGAGGGTGGTGTGGGTGTAGCCAGGTGTGTGAGGGTGGTGTGGGTTTTAGCCAGGTGTGTGAGGGTGGTGTGGGTGTAGCCAGGTGTGTGAGTGTGGTGTGGGTGTAGCCAGGTGTGTGAGGGTGGTGTGGGTGTAGCCAGGTGTGAGGGTGGTATGGGTGTAGCCAGGTGTGTGAGGGTGGTGTGGGTGTAGCCAGGTGTGTGAGTAGTGTGGGTGCCAGGTGTGTGAGGGTGGTGTGGGTGTAGCCAGGTGTGTGAGTGTGGTGTGGGTGTAGCCAGGTGAGTGAGGGTGGTGTGGGTGTAGCCATGTGTGTGAGGGTGTAGCTAGATATGTGAGGGTGTAGCCAGATATGTGAGGGTGCAGCCAGATATATGAGGGTGTAGCTAGCTATATATGAGGGTGTAGTCCGATATGTGAAGGTGTAGCCAGATATATCAGGGTGTAGCCAGATATGTGAGGGTGTAGCCAGATATATGAGGGTGTAGCTAGCTATATATGAGGGTGCAGCCAGATATATGAGGGTGTAGCCAGATATATCAGGGTGTAGCCAGATATGTGAGGATGTAGCCAGATATGTAAGGGTGTAGCCAGATATATGAGGGTATAGCCAGATATGTGACAGTGTAGCCAGATATGTGAGGGTGTAGCCAGATATATGCGGGTGTAGCCAGATATGTGAGTGTGTAGCCAGATATATGAGGGTGTAGCCAGATATGTGAAGGTGTGGCCAGATATATGAGGGTGCAGCCAGATATGTGAGGGTGTAGCCAGATATATGCGGGTGTAGCCAGATATGTGAGGGTGCAGCCAGATATATGAGGGTGTAGCCAGATGTGTGAAGGTGTAGCCAGATATATGAGGGTAGCCAGATATATGAGGTGTAGCCAGATATATGAGGGTGTAGCCAGATATGTGAAGGTGTAGCCAGATATATGAGGGTGTAGCCAGATATGTGAGGGTGTAGCCAGATATATGCGGGTGTAGCCAGATATGTGAGGGTGTAGCCAGATATATGAGGGAGTAGCCAGATGTGTGAAGGTGTAGCCAGATATATGAGGGTACAACCAGATATATGAGGGTGCAGCCAGATATGTGAGGGTGTAGCCAGATATATGAAGGTGTAACCAGATATGTGAGCGTGTAGCCAGATATATGAAGGTGTAGCCAGGTGTGTGAGGGTAGTTAGGGTGTAGGCAGGTGTGTGAGGGTGTAGCCAGGTGTGGCAGGACACACGTCGCGGTCTTAGCTCCAGGTAAACATGACACACGGCTAGACACTGATGCGCTGGAGTGAACAAAATCACGCTACTAAACTCCTGATGTCTGACACAACACTTGCCTCTGTAAATCTCAGTGACTCGTACATTTTCTTTTACCAAAAAAAAAAAAATCTACAAAATATCATGTCTGTTTTAAGAAATTTTGGGAAAAAAGTATCAGTGATTAAAACAAGAGACTATCAGTGTTCCTGACGAAAAACAAGAGAATATCAGTGTTCCTGACGAAAAACAAGAGAATATCAGTGTTCCTGACGAAAAACAAGAGACTATCAGTGTTCCTGACGAAAAACAAGAGACTATCAGTGTTCCTGACGAGAAACAAGAGACTATCAGTGTTCCTGACAAAAACAAGAGACTATCAGTGTTCCTGACGAAAAACAAGAGACTATCAGTGTTCCTGACAAAAACAAGAGACTATCAGTGTTCCTGACGAAAAACAAGAGACTATCAATGTTCCTGACGAAAAACAAGAGACTATCAGTGTTCCTGACGAAACACAAGAGACTATCAGTGTTCCTGACGAAAAACAAGAGACTATCAGTGTTCCTGACGAAACACAAGTGTAAACAATACCCACTGACAGATGGAAAACTTTTCCAAGGGCCGCGCACCAAGTTGCAAATTATAAACTCCCTCAGCAGTTTACGCTGACAGTTGTAAACAAAACTGAAAAAGAAAAAAATTAATACCGCGTAAAACACGCAGGAAAATATTACCCGACAGGAGTTACACATTACTGTGTTACAATTTAGAGCCTTAAAATAAGAGGAAATACAGTAGATCTTTCTTATTTAGCAAAACTGGATACATCAGCAGTGTGCTGCTATCTTATTGTAGTGTCATACACCAGCCTCAGCTGAGAGACTTCGGTAAGGCGATGAGGATATCGTCAAGTCTTCCACTATGGGTTCACTAGCTACGATACTTTCAAAGGTTTCCTTACAACTTACAATACAACTTGATTTTCTTCTGTAAACAAAATGTTGACATGTAACCCATGTCAATGGCTTTCTTTTGTTAAGCACAAAAGAAAGCCACTGACATGGGTTACATTCCAGTAGAGCTGCAGTTACTGTTGGGCAGTGACGATACCGTCAGGTCTTCAACTATGGGTTTAGCAGCTACGATAGCGTCAAAAGTTTCCTTCCAGCACAGCTGGAAGGAGGAAACAGGAAGACCCCCTCTTGTTTTCCCCGTCTCAGGGCTGTCTTGGTCCTCACACAGCGGTGCTCAAGGATATCAAGAACACTGTAACAGTGAAGGACCTACGGTGCACCAACAAATCAAATAATGTGAAAAAAAAAAAATTACAGATAACAAGTAAGCCTAAGACTCCATACGAACACCAGGGACTTGTTACAGCGGAGTTATCAACTTTCCACAGAATTGTTAAGGACTGGCCACAGAGTTGTTAAGGACTGGCCACAGAGTTGTTAAGGACTGGCCACAGAGTTGTTATGGACTGGCCACAGAGTTGTTATGGACTGGCCACAGAGTTGTTAAGGACTGGCCACAGAGTTGTTAAGGACTGGCCACAGAGTTGTTATGGACTGGCCACAGAGTTGTTATGGACTGGCCACAGAGTTATGGACTTCCAAAGAGTTGTTATGGACTTGTCACAGAGTTTTGGACTTGCCACAGAGTTTTGGACTTGCCACAGATCTGTTATGGTCTTGTCACAGAGTTCTGAACTTGCCACAGAGTTTAAACATTAACTAATCAAATACTAGACTCTTTCAACCTGATAGGCATTAATACCAAACCTCAGTACGAAAAAAAAAACTGAGTTGGGAATACAATCCTTTGTGAAAAATCAAGATTAAGTGAAAATTTCGTTGGTCTGAGCACCGCGCTGACCACACCATGTTGTTGGTCAGAGCACCGCGCTGACCACACCATAAGCTTTCAAAGGTCAACCTTGAAGCTCGTCCAGCGCTGAAGGTCGCCACCACCCGGCCAGATGACACCAATGATGATAACTGATGTGTTCCATACAATATATCATCAATTATGATATTTATGTGAGTACTGTAGGAAAATAATTTTTAATCTTTATAGAGAATAAACTTTGAATACGTCAGAAAACGGAGTGCTCCCTAAAACTGCCAACACAGGGCCAACTAACATATATAGTATATATACAGTATATATATATATATATATATATAATATATAGAGAGAGAGAGAGAGAGAGAGAGGGGAGAGAGAGGGGAGAGAGAGAGAGAGAGAGAGAGAGAGAGAGAGAGAGAGAGAGGAGAGAGAGAGGAGAGAGAGAGAGAGAGAGAGAGAGAGAGAGAGAGAGGAAAGGTTTAATAATAAGATATTACAAAGACCCCAATGGAAATAAGTCGCCTTGAGTTTTTGGGTTGCCTTGGGTATCTTACACTATGTATGATAAGTGTACTTATGTGTACCTGTGCTTAAATAAACTTACTCAATGTTTCGCCCATACAAGATATAAGTGACTCGCGAGGGAGTTTGTTACAAAGGCTTTGTTAAGTTTTCTGTAACAGGAACTGGGACGAGGTAACAGAAAACGGGGCGCTACACTGTACGTCACACTAAAACTGAAACCGAATAAAACGAAAAGATTTTTTCTTTATTTTGCTGTTTCAGAATTTTCTCAGTCATTTTTAATAATAATAATAATAATAATAATAATAATAATAATAGACACTAGATATTTATGTTATATTTGTGGTAATAAGGTTTGGTGCAGCCTTAATGATCTTCGTGCAGTCGATGGGTTTTAAACCCCATTCACCAACCATCCCATATGGAAAAGCGCTTTCAAGGACGTTTTTTTTTCAAGAACGGACAGCCCTGTGGCCCGGTCCCAGACCAGACCTCCTGGTTCCTGTCCTGATCGATCACCATGTTAGTACCCGCTGACAGCACAACGTATGCAGCACAACATGGCTGATCAGGAACTGTTTTGATGAATATGTCGAGTTCCTTTTTGACAGCCGGGAATTTGTTGGTAACCACCCCTTATATATGAAGGGGGGGAGGGGGTACTGAAGAGTCGTGGTCCTTTTACACTTACCGAGTTCTCTCTGTGTACCCACAGCTTCCTTCTTCCCTTCAGGTATCCTGCATCATCTGCCAAGCCTCTTGTGTTCATAAGTAGTAATTTCTGTGTGCAGGTTTGGGACCAATTCCTTCAGTTTCTTCCAAGTGTAGATTATGATGTATCTTTCTCACTTGTGTTCTAAGTAGTACAGTTCTGTGGACTTCAAGTGTTCCCAGTAATTTAGGTGCCTAACTGAGTTTATACAAGCTGTGAAGGGTCTCTATGTTTTCCAGCTCAGCAATTTCGCCTGCGTTGGAGGAGGCCGTTAATATACAGCAATATTGCAACCTAGAGAGAATGATTGACCTGAAGAGTATCATCACTGGCTTGGCACCTTTTGTTTTGAAGGTTTTAGTTATCCACGCAACTGCGATAATAACACTATTGAGTTCCTTAAACGCAAAATTACATTATCACTCCCAGGTTTCCCACATTTAACTTACCTTCCGTTGAGTGATCGTGTTTATATTTCCTCCATTCTTCCCTAGCGTAGTAAATGAAATATTTCCTCACTGAACATATTAGCTCAGAGATTCATTGTGTCCTCTATGGATGACACTCTTATACAAATACTAGTATCGTCTGCAAAGGATGATGCAATGCTATGTCCCTGTGTATGTCAGATATGAGAATGAGAAAGAAGAGTGGGGCGAGTACTGTGCCTTAGGGAGCACAACTTTTCACTGTATCAGTCCTTGATTTCACTCTGTTTACTATTACTCTTTGAGTTCTATTTGTGAGGAAGTTGAACATTCATCTGCTTACTTTCCCAGTTGTTCATTTTGCACGCATTTTCTGTACATGTAAGTAACAGCAGTACATGTATACACACACACATGTAACAGAATAGCATGTGTACACACATGCAACAGTACAATATGTGTGCACACGTGTAAGTCACACTACACAATGTGTTCACACATGTAAGTCACACTACGTCATGTGTACACACATGTAAGTCACACTACGTCATGTGTACACACATGTAAGTCCCACTACGTCATGTGTACACACACGTAAGTCACACTACGTCATGTGTACACACATGTAAGTCACACTACGTCATGTGTACACACACGTAAGTCACACTACGTCATGTGTACACACATGTAAGTCACACTACGTCATGTGTACACACATGTAAGTCACACTACGTCATGTGTACACACATGTAAGTCACACTACGTCATGTGTACACACATGTAAGTCACACTACGTCATGTGTACACACACGTAAGTCACACTACGTCATGTGTACACACATGTAAGTCACACTACGTCATGTGTACACACATGTAAGTCACACTACGTCATGTGTACACACATGTAAGTCACACTACGTCATGTGTACACACATGTAAGTCACACTACGTCATGTGTACACACACGTAAGTCACACTACGTCATGTGTACACACATGTAAGTCACACTACGTCATGTGTACACACATGTAAGTCACACTACGTCATGTGTACACACATGTAAGTCACACTACGTCATGTGTACACACATGTAAGTCACACTACGTCATGTGTACACACATGTAAGTCACACTACGTCATGTGTACACACATGTAAGTCCCACTACGTCATGTATACACACATGTAAGTCACACTACGTCATGTGTACACACATGTAAGTCACACTACGTCATGTGTACACACATGTAAGTCACACTACGTCATGTGTACACACATGTAAGTCACACTACGTCATGTGTACACACATGTAAGTCACACTACGTCATGTGTACACACATGTAAGTCACACTACGTCATGTGTACACACATGTAAGTCACACTACGTCATGTGTACACACATGTAAGTCACACTACGTCATGTGTACACACATGTAAGTCCCACTACGTCATGTGTACACACAAGACCACAAAATATAAATAATAATTAGGAGAGGTTTTGTTCATCCTTGACGGAATAATTTCCTCTATAGAGCCTGGAGTCCAGAGTCAAGGTCTAGAGTCCAGAGCCAAGGATCTAGAGTCCAGAGTCAAGGGTCTAGGGTCCAGAGTCAAGGGTCTAGAGTTCAGAGTCAAGGGTCTAGAGTTCAGAGTCAAGGGTCTAGAGTCCAAAGTCAAGTCCAGAGTCAGTCTAGAGTCAAGAGTCAGGTTCTATCTCGTCCTCTTCCAGGTTCATTAAAATCATCTTTTTCTTAGTTTTTCCTTCTTCACACCTTCTTAATACTTCTTTAAGTCTCCGCACAACCCACCTTGAACATTCTTCATGTATTACGAGATTCAATCAGGTTGGACCAACGACACGGCAAGATAGTTAACTCTCTCTTATTACTTATATCTTGATATTTTTATTCTATCTTTGTACATTTTCTAACCAGTTTTCATTGGTACACTAAGAGAAAACACCATAAGTGTCCGGGGCCCAAGACTGTTCAACAGCCTCCCACCATGCATAAGGGGAATTACCAATAGGCCCCCCTGGTTACCTTCAAGAGGGAGCTGGACAGATACTTAAAGTCGGTGCCGGATCAGCCGGGCTGTGGTTCGTACGCTGGACTACGTGTGGCCAGCAGTAACAGCCTGGTTGATCAGGCCCTGATCCAATGAGAGGTCAGGTCGTGGAGCGGGCCGCGGGGGGGTTGATCCCCGGAATACCCTCCAGGTAACCAGGGTTCTTGTCTGGTGTAGCCAAGCTCTCCATCTCATTCACGTGTTCCCTCTGGAAGGAACTTTTCGACGCTTATTCAACGTCCCAGTATTGGTATAACGTTCAGGCTTGGTTATGTACAGGATATCTACGTTCCCTTGGTTCCTAAATCAAGTTCCTTCGATCGCTAGCGCACTCAACTCACACACTGAGGTCCGGAGTTCGAATCTCCTCCGGTACGGCTGGAAAAACATTAGGGACGTGTTTCCATAAGATATCTGCTGTCCCTGTTCACCCATTAATATAAAATGGGTACCTGGGTGTTAGTGGACTGTTGTGGGTCGCATCCCGAGACATAACTGCCCCAATTTGCCCGAAATTCTTTTTAAAAAGGGGGGTTTTCTAATAGTATATGTCACGATGTCAGCTTGGTCTGTATACCTTGTACATGTACTACTGTAGAAATAAAAAATTTATTATTATTACTTTTTTAATTATTTTATTTTTTATTATTATTATTTTTTATTTTATTAAAAATTATTTTATTAAAAACCGTCTTTTTCCTTTCTTCGATCTCGTTCCCAGTGCTTTTTTTTTTTTAAAGGGTTTTGTGGTTTGATCTCTCTTTTTTCCCCACCCGATTTTAAATGTTTACTCTGACTTTTTTTTTCCCTGTCCATGCCAAAACATTCATGGCTGACAACCATGCACAACATTCATGGTGACAACCACACAACATTCGGTGACACTACCTGAAAACATTCGGGCGACACTCCATGACAACATTCATGGCTGACATACCATGCCAACATTAGGCTACACTCCATGAAACTTTTCAGGGTGACATACCAGCACAAATTCATGGCTGACACTACCATGCACAACATTCATGGCTGCACTACCATGCAAAAACATTCATGGCTGACACTACCACACAAAATTCAGGGCGACCACCATGCACAACATTCATGGCTGACACTCCCAATGCAAACATTATGGCTAAACTACATGCACAACTTTCATGGCTGACACTACCTGACAACATTCATGGCTGACACACCATGCACAACTTTCCCAGGGCTGACACACCAGCACAACATTCATGGCTACACTACCAGCACAACTTTCATGGCTGAACTACCTTTGTACAACATTCTGCTGACACACCAGCACAACATTCAGGGCTGACACTCCATGTAAAACATTCAGGGCTGACACTACCATGCCAACTTTCATGGCGGGACACTCCCATGCACAACATTCAGGGCTGACACTACCATGTCAACTTCATGGCTGACACTACCTGCAAAACATTCATGGCTGACACCCCATCAAAACTTCATGTGAATTTTTTGATTTTAACAATGACGATGTAACAGAAGAGTCCCCCATAAAGTGGCCTTGTCCTTTTTATCTAACAAACGTCATCATGTTTTCAGTTGATAAAAAACGTTACTGAGTGAACCAAAATGATGGCTTTGTTAGTGTTGATGTTTGCTCTACCAGGTATACCAGCAGTGTTGTGTTGTGTTTGTCTCTACCGGTATAAGCAGTGTTATGTTGATTTTAGTCTCTCCCGGGTCAACCAGTACTGTTATGTTGTTTTGGTCTCTACCAGGTCTACCATAGTGTTAGGTTAAATGTCAGTCTATACCAGGTCTCCAGCAGTTTAGTGTGATGTCACTCGCCCAGTCTACCAGCAGTGTTAGGTTGAGTCATCCTACCAGGTTACCAGATGTTGTTTTAATGTCAGTCTCACCAGGTCTACCAGTAGTTTTAGTGTTGATCAGTCTCTCCCCAGGTCTCCAGCAGTGTTAGTTTTGAGTCAGTCTCGCCCCAGGTCTACCAGCTTTTTTAGTTTTTGATGTCAGTCTCCCCGGGTCTACCGCATTGTTAGTGTTGATGTCATCCACATCTCCAGTAGTGTTATGTTGTGTCAGTCCTACGGTCTACCAGTAGTGTTATTTATGTCAGTCCTACCAGGTCTCCCATAGTTTTAGTTTTTGTGCCCGTCTCTACCAGTCTACCGTAGTGTTAGTTTTGTGTCAGCCACCAGGTCTCCCATAGTGTTAGTGTTGATGTCGTCTCTACCGGGTCTACCAGTAGTGTTATGTTGATGTCTCTCTACCAGGTCTACCATAAACCCATTGTGAAGTGTGAAACCCCTGCGCACACGCGGACCTGACCTTGCCCATCCCTCCCACCAAAAAAAAACAGCCCTGACATTACTAGGGGTTTTCACCTTTTTCCTACTGATAAGGGCCACGGGGGTCCAAACATTTTCCAGTTAAAACACATGTTATTGACACAACAATAATATTACCTAGTATCACAATTTAATACATTAAACATCTACTGTTAAGATTGGGTTACACGATTTATAACTCTTACCGAGTTATAACTACTTACACCGAGTTATAACTCTTACATGAGTTATAACTATTACATGAGTCATAACTACTTACACGAGTATAACTAATTACACGAGTGTATAACTACTTACACGATTATAACTACTTACACGGTTATAACCTACTTACACCGAGTTATAACACTTACACGAGTTATAGCTTAATGAGTCATAACTACTCGAGTCCATATCTACTTACACGAATGATATAACACTTACACGAGTTATAACTTACTTAACACGAGTTATAACTACTTACACGAGTTATAACTACTTACATAAGTCATAACTACTTAACACGAGTATAACTACTTCACGGTTATACTAACATTACACGATTAAACTACTACACGAGTTATAACTACTTACATGAGTCATAACTCTTACATGAGTTATAAACTTCTTACATGATATAAAATGTACATGAGTTTATACTTTTCCATGAGTCATAACTACTTACCACGAGTTATAACTACTTCATGAGTTATAACTATTACAGGTTTATAAACTTACATACGAGTTATAAAATACTTACACGATTTATAATATACTTATAACAGTTATAACTACTTACAAGAGTTGCATAACTACTTTAACGAGTTATAACTACTTACATGAGTGTTATTACTTACATCTAGTTATAACTACTTACAGTGCATAACCTACTTACATGAGTTTAACATACTTACACAGTTATAACTACTTACAAGAGTCATAACTAACTTACATGATTATAACTTACTTACACACGAGTTATAACTACTCTACAATCCATAACTACTTACATGAGTATAACTACTTACACGAGTTATAGCTACATACAAGATCATAACTAACTTACATGAGTTATAATTATTACACGAGGTTATAAACTACTTTACACGATTTTAACTACTTACACGAGTTATACTACATACAAAGTCATAACGTTACTTACATGAGTTATAACTACTTACACGAGTTATGACTACTTACAAGAGTCATACTACTACATGAGTTATAATTACTTACTAAGTTATAACTACTTACTTGAGTCATAATTACTTACATAAGTTATAATCTACTTACAGAGTCCTAACTACTTACACGAGTTATAACTACTTACATGAGTTATAATTACTTACATAAGTTATAACTACTTACAAGAGTCATAACTACTTACACGAGTTATAACTACTTACATGAGTTATAATTACTTACATAAGTTATAACTACTTACAAGTCATAACTACTTACACGAGTTATAACTACTTACAAGAGTCATAACTACTTACATGAGTTATAATTACTTACACGAGTTATAACTACTTACAAGAGTCATAACTACTTACATGAGTTATAACTACTTACACGAGTTAATAACTACTTACATGATGTTATATACTACATACATGGTCGAACACTACATGAGTTAATAACACTTAAACACGAGTTATTAACTACTTACATGAGTTATAACTACTTACACGAGTTATAACTACTTACATGAGTTATAACTACTTACATGAGTTATAATTACTTACATAAGTTATAATTACTTACACGAGTTATAACTACTTACACGAGTTATAACTACTTACACGAGTTATAACTACTTACATGAGTTATAACTACTTACATGAGTTATAACTACTTACATGAGTTATAACTACTTACACGAGTTATAACTACTTACACGAGTTATAACTACTTACACGAGTTATAACTACTTACAAGAGTTATAACTACTTACATGAGTTATAATTACACGAGTTATAACTACTTACACGAGTTATAACTACTTACACGAGTTATAACTACTTACACGAGTTATAACTACTTACAAGTTATAACTACTTACATGAGTTATAACTACTTACAAGAGTTATAACTACTTACACGAGTTATAAAACCCAAGTCGCGTGTATAACAAGCCTAAAGACAGTGAGTTATATATTTAAGTGTAAGAGTTTCGACGGGGTTTCAACCCTGGAGGAATAATAACCCAGGAAACCCAGGGAAGCCCAGCAGGATGGCTTATTTTTCCTCTCTGGGTGGAAGGCTTTTCCACTGAACTATGAGTCACCAGTAACAGTTTAATGTTATGATAAACAATGTTCACAGTGTTCAAGTGTATGAAGATGAACGCTTCTACGTGTTGAGGGACTGATCACCTCATCTTTAAACCATACCACGGGTGGGGATAGAACCCTGCGGTCAGAGAGTCTCAAAACTCCAGACCGTCGCGTTAGCCACTGGACCAGCTAGCCACAATAAGATTCGTCCAACTAGCTGTGGCTAGCTGGTCCAGTGGCTAACGCGACGGTCTGGAGTTTTAGAGACTCTGACCGCGGGTTCTATCCCCACCCGTGGTATGGTTTATTTGCAATCGTGTCATTACGATTTCGTGAGTCACCTCATCTTTACCTCTCTGCAGTGCTTCTGTCTCCAGTTCAGTCACCTGACTCACATCTGTGTTCGACTGAAGAAGCCTGCTGTGTAGGAGGATTGTTTCGGAAAAAACTTACCAAACTGTTACACATGTAAACAAGCCAAGGAACAGGCCGGGGTTAAACCCGTGAGGATTGAGGCCCAAGACACCAGGCCATGAGTTCACTCCCCACCAGTTCCCTGGTTTGTTTACAATGGCGTTATTACGCTTTCGTGAGTCATGGTGCACATGTGTCTCACTTGTCGTGAGTCATGGTGCACATGTGTCTCACTTGTCGTGAGTCATGGTGCACATGTGTCTCACTTGTCGTGAGTCATGGTGCACATGTGTCTCACTTGTCGTGAGTCATGGTGCACATGTGTCTCACTTGTCGTGAGTCATGGTGCACATGTCTCACTTGTGAGTCATGGTGCACATGTGTCTCACTTGTCGTGAGTCATGGTGCACATGGTCTCACTTGTGAGTCATGGTGCACATGTGTCTCACTTGTCGTGAGTCATGGTGCACATATGTCTCACTTGTGAGTCATGGTGCACATGTCTCACTTGTGAGTCATGGTGCACATATGTCTCACTTGTGTAGTCATGGTGCACATGTGTCTCACTTGTCGTGAGTCATGGTACACATGTGTCTCCTTGTGTGAGTCATGGTGCACATGTGTCTATAGTGGGTATGGAACCAAATAATGGTATGGAAACAATAATGGGGTACGAGACCATCTGGAGTATGGAACTTGATTCTGAACACAGCGATCTACAACTTTGAGTCATTACATGGCTCATATGTCGCGAGTATGATGATGATGATGTTGATGATGATGATGATATGATGATGATGATGATGATGATGATGATGATGAGTGAATGATGATGATGATGATGATGATGATTTCCACAGTCTGGTGAGCGGGTGACACATACTGGGATGGGTGTGGCTTGACTTGACTAGCTTGCGCAGTGGCTTGTCCGTGTAGGTGACCCGGACACTGCCTGCATGGACCAGTAGCCACTTCTGCAGTGCTCATCTTTCATGTTTTATGTAAAATGTTAAGGGGTCATGGTAGCATTCTATATGTTTTACAAATAAATTGCAAAGTCCAGCTGTCTGTGGTTTTACCACCCCAGGATGCCACCCATTACCTGTCGTTAACACTTAGGTACCTAATTACTGTCATGGCGAACAAGGATAGTAGTGTAAGGTGACTATCACCCAGGTACCTACTTACTGCTAGGTGTATCAGGGGCAGCATGGTGTAAGGTGACTATCCCAGGTACCTACTTACTGCTAGGTGAACAAGGGCAGCAGGTGTAAGGTGACTAACACCCAGGTACCTACTTACTGCTAGGTGAACAGGGGCAGCAGGTGTAAGGTGACTAACACCCAGGTACCTACTTACTGCTATGTGAACAGGGGCAGCAGATATAAGGAAACACGCTCGACGCTTCCACCCGTGCCGGGCAATCGGAACCACGGACCCCTGGATATGTGAGCCGAGCACTTTACCAAGCAACCAAGCTTCCGGCAGGACTGGAGTCACTATTACCTCACACTCAACAACGCTGCCCTTATTATAATATACAACTTTTTTTTCTTCAGACTCGATACTCAGTGACGAATTAATCTTTGAATGGGTTACATATATCTTTATATACAAGTATTGAACGAGGTGCGAGAGTAATAACAACTAACGTTGATATTTGAACGTTCGTATGAGTAACGAGGGGAGTGGGGAGGACGCCCCACAGACCCCAGTGCTAAGCGAAACTCAGAACCCTCCAGCCCTGAGAGTGTTCCAGCAGCACAGTGATTCATGTGATGGTACGAAGCTGAAGCAGGAGTAAGACAAGACTATCAACGCCTGTTAGAAGTAGGAGAAACACAGCAGAGATGCATCAACATAGAAAAACAGAACAGTAGTGGGAAAGCACGAACAAGGAGAGGCTAGCCAAAACAGTAAGTTAGGCAACAACAGTAGAGGAGAACAAGAAGACAACAAAAGTAGGAGACAGCAGTAGGAAGACAACAACAGTACCAGATATAACAACAGTAGAGAGGCAACACATAGGAGAAACAACACAGTAGGTGAGGCAACAACAGTAGGAGACGCAACAACAGTAGAAGACAACAGTGGAAGGTAACAACAGTAGAGAGGCAACAGCAGTATGAAGACAACAACAGTAGAAGAAACAACAACTGTAGGGAAGCAACAACATGTAGGAAGACAACCACAGTAAAGAGAACTAACAGAGCAGTGAAGAGACAACAACAGTAAGAAGAGTACAACACAGTAGAAGAGACAACAACAGTAGAAGATACCAACAGTAGGAGAGAACAAACAGTAGCGAGACAACAACAGTAGAAGATACCAACAACAATAAGTGGCAACAACAGTAAAGAGACAACAACAGTAGGAGACGGCAACAACATTAGGATAGACAACAACAGTTAAGAGACAACAATTTTTAATGGCAACCAACATTAGAAGAGTCAACAACTGTAAAGACAACAACAGTAGGAGAGACAACAACATAGGAAGACAACAACAGGGAGGAGAGGACAACAACAGTAGGAGAGGCAACAACATGTAGAGAGGTACAACAGTAGGAGAGGCAACAAACAGTAGGAGACAACAGTAGGAGAGACAACAACAGTAGGAAAGGCAACAGCAGAAGGAAGAGTACAACAACAGTAGGAGAGACAACAAACATAGAGAGGCAACAGCAGTAGGAGAGACAACAACAGTAGGAGAGGCAACAGCAGTAGGAGAGACAACAACAGTAGGAGAGGCAACAGCAGTAGGAGAGACAACAGTAGGAGAGACAACAACAGTAGGAGGGCAACAACAGTAGGAGAGACAACAACAGTAGGAGAGACAACAACAGTAGGAGAGACAACAACAGTAGGAGAGACAACAACAGTAGGAGAGACAACAACAGTAGGAAAAAAGGAGGCAACACAGTAGGAGAGACAACAAAGTAGGAGAGACAACAACAGTAGGAGAGACAACAACAGTAGGAGAAGGCAACACAGTAGAAGAGGCAACAACAGTAGGAGAGACACAACAGTAGGAGAGAGCAACAACAGTAGGAGGAGACCAACAACAGTAGGAGAGCAACACAGTAGGAGAGAACAACAGTAGGAGAGGCAACACAGTAGGAGAGACAACAACAGTAGGAGAGCAACAAGAGTAGGAGAGACAACAACAGTAGGAGAGCAACACAGTAGAAGAGCAACAACAGGAGAGACAACAACAGTAGGAGAGACAACAACAGTAGAAGAGGCAACAACAGGAGAGACAACAACAGTAGGAGAGACAACAACAGTAGGAGAGACAACAACAGTAGGAGAGACAACAACAGTAGGAGAGACAACAACAGTAGGAGAGACAACAACAGTAGGAGAGACAACAACAGTAGCCACACAAACTAAGTAGGTGCAGGAACCAAGGAGACAGCAGTAACATGTTGATCAAAATGATCAATCAGGCAACACCAGGACTCAGAGACTCACAGAAAACACAATTCTGTGAGCAGGTGCAGCAGCAGCAGCAGTAACAGCAGAACAAGCAGGCGCAGCAGCGGGAACAGCAGGTACAGCAGCTGCTGCACCATCATTCTAGCACAGGTCAGGGGCGCTGGGTGAATATTATTTCCAGTGGATAGAGAAACTTGCAACCCCAGCCACTCCTTGACACCCTGGGGGAGACTGAGTGACCCCCAGCCACACCTTGACACCCTGGGGGAGACTGAGGTGACCCCCAGCCACTCCTTGACACCCTGGGGGAGACTGAGGTGACCCCCAGCCACTCCTTGACACCCTGGGTGAGACTGAGGTGACCCCCAGCCACTCCTTGACACCCTGGGGGAGACTGAGGTGACCCCCAGCCACTCCTTGACACCCTGGGGGAGACTGAGGTGACCCCCAGCCACTCCTTGACACCCTGGGGGAGACTGAGGTGACCCCCAGCCACACCTTGACACCCTGGAGGAGACTGAGGTGACCCCCAGCCACTCCTTGACACCCTGGGTGAGACTGAGGTGACCCCCAGCCACTCCTTGACACCCTGGGGGAGACTGAGGTGACCCCCAGCCACTCCTTGACACCCTGGGGGAGACTGAGGTGACCCCCAGCCACACCTTGACACCCTGGGTGAGACTGAGGTGACCCCCAGCCACACCTTGACACCCTGGGGGAGACTGAGGTGACCCCCAGCCACTCCTTGACACCCTGGGGGAGACTGAGGTGACCCCCAGCCACTCCTTGACACCCTGGGGGAGACTGGGGGACCCCCAGCCACTCCTTGACACCCTGGAGGAGACTGAGGTGACCCCCAGCCACACTTGACACCCTGGGGAGACTGAGGTGACCCCCAGCCACTCCTTGACACCCTGGGGGAGACTGAGTGACCCCCAGCCACACCTTGACACCCTGGAGGAGACTGAGTGACCCCCAGCCACTCCTTGACACCCTGGGGGAGACTGAGGTGACCCCCAGCCACTCCTTGAACACCCTGGAGGAGACTGAGGTGACCCCCAGCCACACCTTGACACCCTGGGTGAGACTGAGGTGACCCCCAGCCACTCCTTGACACCCTGGGGAGACTGAGGTGACCCCCAGCCACACCTTGACACCCTGGAGGAGACTGAGGTGACCCCCAGCCACTCCTTGACACCCTGGGGGAGACTGAGGTGACCCCCAGCCACACCTTGACACCCTGGAGGAGACTGAGGTGACCCCCAGCCACACCTTGACACCCTGGGTGAGACTGAGGTGACCCCCAGCCACTCCTTGACACCCTGGAGGAGACTGAGGTGACCCCCAGCCACTCCTTGACACCCTGGGGGAGACTGAGGTGACCCCCAGCCACACCTTGACACCCTGGAGGAGACTGAGGTGACCCCCAGCCACACCTTGACACCCTGGGGGAGACTGAGGTGACCCCCAGCCACACCTTGACACCCTGGGTGAGACTGAGGTGACCCCCAGCCACTCCTTGACACCCTGGAGGAGACTGAGGTGACCCCCAGCCACTCCTTGACACCCTGGGGGAGACTGAGGTGACCCCCAGCCACTCCTTGACACCCTGGAGGAGACTGAGGTGACCCCCAGCCACTCCTTGACACCCTGGGGAGACTGAGGTGACCCCCAGCCCACACCTTGACACCCTGGGGAGACTGAGGTGACCCCCAGCCACTCCTTGACACCCTGGGGAGACTGAGGTGACCCCCAGCCACACCTTGACACCTGGAGGAGACTGAGGTGACCCCCAGCCACACCTTGACGCCCTGGGGGAGACTGAGGTGACCCCCAGCCACACCTTGACACCCTGGGTGAGACTGAGGTGACCCCCAGCCACTCCTTGACACCCTGGAGGAGACTGAGGTGACCCCCAGCCACACCTTGACACCCTGGGGGAGACTGAGGTGACCCCCAGCCACACCTTGACACCCTGGGGGAGACTGAGGTGACCCCCAGCCACTCCTTGACACCCTGGGGGAGACTGAGGTGACCCCCAGCCACACCTTGACACCCTGGAGGAGACTGAGGTGACCCCCAGCCACACCTTGACGCCCTGGGGGAGACTGAGGTGACCCCCAGCCACACCTTGACACCCTGCTTGAGACTGACGTGACCCCCAGCCACTCCTTGACACCCTGGAGGAGACTGAGGTGACCCCCAGCCACACCTTGACACCCTGGGGGAGACTGAGGTGACCCCCAGCCACACCTTGACGCCCTGGGGGAGACTGAGGTGACCCCCAGCCACACCTTGACACCCTGGGTGAGACTGAGGTGACCCCCAGCCACTCCTTGACACCCTGGGGGAGACTGAGGTGACCCCCAGCCACACCTTGACACCCTGGAGGAGACTGAGGTGACCCCCAGCCACACCTTGACGCCCTGGGGGAGACTGAGGTGACCCCCAGCCACACCTTGACACCCTGGGTGGAGACTGAGGTGACCCCCAGCCACTCCTTGACACCCTGGAGGAGACTGAGGTGACCCCCAGCCACACCTTGACACCCTGGGGGAGACTGAGGTTACCCCCAGCCACACCTTGACGCCCTGGGGGAGACTGAGGTGACCCCCAGCCACACCTTGACACCCTGGAGGAGACTGAGGTGACCCCCAGCCACTCCTTGACACCCTGGGGGAGACTGAGGTGACCCCCAGCCACACCTTGACACCCTGGGTGAGACTGAGGTGACCCCCAGCCACACCTTGACACCCTGGGGGAGACTGAGGTGACCCCCAGCCACACCTTGACACCCTGTGTGAGACTGAGGTGACCCCCAGCCACACCTTGACACCCTGGTGGAGACTGAGGACCCCCAGCCAACCTTGACACCCTGGGTGAGACTGAGGTGACCCCCAGCCACACCTTGACACCCTGGGGAGACGAGGTGCCCCCAGCCACCACCTTGACACCCTGGGGGAGACTGAGGTGACCCCCACCACAACCTTGACGCCCTGGGGGAGACTGAGGTGACCCCCACCAAAACCTTGACACCCTGGGAGACTGGGGTTTGACCCCCAGCCACTCCTTGACACCCTGGGGGAGACTGAGGTGACCCCCACCCACACCTTGACTCCCTGGAGGAGATGAGGTGACCCCCACCACACCTTGCCCCCTGGAGGGATGGGTGACCCCACCACTCCTTGACCCCCTGGGTGGGGGACTGAGGGACCCCCACCCCACCTTGACCCCCGGGGAGGAGATAGGTGACCCCCCCCACCTTGACACCCGGGGGACTGAGGTGACCCCCAGCCACCCTTTGACCCCCTGGGTGGACTGAGGTGCCCCCCACCACCCCTTTGCCCCCTGGGTGGACGAGGTGCCCCCAGCCACACCTTGACACCCTGGAGGAGACGAGGTACCCCCAGCCACAATTTGACACACTGGGGAAAATTTTATGTGACCCCCATCCACCCCTTTGACACCTGGGAAAGATTTAGGTACCCCAGCCTTTAGTATACAAAACCAGTCCTAACCTGATTCACACCAGTCATCACTCACCCCGATTCACAGAAGTCACTCATATTTGACGAGGTAAAAAAACAGCCCTCACACCTGATTCACAAAGTCACTCAATTTGACAGAGGTCAAACACCACCACTCACAACCTGATTACACCTTTCACCACACCTAACGACACCAGTCAATCACACCTAGCGAAGTACAAACCCCAGTCACCACATTGAAGAAGTACAAAACCAGTTACCAACTTGACGAAGACAAACACCAGTCCCACACCGACAGAAGTACAAACCCAGTCACTCCACTTGACAGAAGTACAAACCCCCAGCACTCACACTTGACAAAAGTAAAAAACCCCCGGCACTCACACCGACAGAATACAAAACCAGTACTCAACCGACAGAAGTACAAACACCAGTCCTCACACCTGACGAAGTACAAACCCCGTCACTCACCCCTGACAAAAGTACAAACCAGTCACTCACGCCTGACGGGAGTACAAACACCTCACTAACCGCGACACCAGCACTCAACTAGCGAAGTACAAACACCAGTCACTCACACCTGACAGAAGTACAAACACCAGTCACTCACACCTGACAGAAGTACAAACACCAGTCACTCACACCTGACAGAAGTACAAACACCAGTCACTCACACCTGACAGAAGTACAAACACCAGTCACTCACCTGAGCAGAGTACAAACACCAGTCACTCACACCTGCAGAGTACACACAGTCACTCACACCTAGCAGAAGTACAAACACCAGTCACTCACACCTAGCAGAAGTACAAACGCGTCACTCACACCAGTCACTCACACCTAGCAGAAGTACAAACACCAGTCACTCACACCTGACGCACACCAGTCACTCACACCTAGCAGAAGTACAAACACCAGTCACTCACACCTGACGCACACCAGTCACTCACACCTGACGCACACCAGTCACTCACACCTAGCATAAGTACAAACACCAGCATCACTCACACATCAGTACAGTCACATACACACCACTCACACCTAGCAGAATACAAACACCAGTCACTCACACCTGACGCACACCAGTCACTCACACCTAGCAGAAGTACAAACACCAGTCACTCACACCTAGCAGAAGTACAAACACCAGTCACTCACACCTAGCAGAAGTACAAACACCAGTCACTCACACCTAGCAGAAGTACAAACACCAGTCACTCACACCTACTCATACCAGTCACTCACACCTAGCAGAAGTACAAACACCAGTCACTCACACCTAGCAGAAGTACAAACACCAGTCACTCACACCTAGCAGAAGTACAAACACCAGTCACTCACACCTAGCAGAAGTACAAACACCAGTCACTCACACCTAGCAGAAGTACAAACACCAGTCACTCACACCTAGCAGAAGTACAAACGCCAGTCACTCACACCTAGCAGAAGTACAAACACCAGTCACTCACACCTAGCAGAAGTACAAACACCAGTCACTCACACCTAGCAGAAGTACAAACACCACTCACACCTAGCAGAAGTACAAACACCAGTCACTCACACCTAGCAGAAGTACAAACACCAGTCACTCACACCTAGCAGAAGTACAAACACCAGTCACTCACACCTACTCATACCAGTCACTCATACCTAGCAGAAGTACAAACACCAGTCACTCACCCCTAAATCAACACGTCACTCACACCTAGCAGAAGTACAAACACCAGTTCACTCACACCTACTCAGAAAGTACAAACACCATCACTCACACCTACTCATACCAATCACTCACCTAGCAGAAGTAACAAACACACAGTCACTCACACCTAGCAGAAGTACAAACACAGTCCTCACACCTACTCACCACCACTCACACCTAGCAGAAGTACAAACACCAGTCACTCACACTAGCAGAAGTACAAACACAGTCACTCACACCAGCCAAAACCTCACACACCTAGAAGAAGTACAAACACCAGTCACTCACACCTAGCAGAAGTACAAACACCAGTCACTCACACCTAGCAGAAGTACAAACACCAGTCACACACACCTAGCAGAAGTACAAAACACCATGTCACTCCACCTAACTCATACCAGTCACTCAGACCTAGCAGAAGTACAAACACCAGTCACTCACACCAGCCACTCACACCTAGAAGAAGTACAAACACCAGTCACTCACACCTAGCAGAAGTACAAACACCAGTCACACACCTACTCATACCAGTCACTCACACCTAGCAGAAGTACAAACACCAGTCACTCACACCTACTCATACCAGTCACTCACACCTAGCAGAAGTACAAACACCAGTCACTCACACCTGACAGACAGGTTGAGATGAACATAACTGTGCTAGCAGAGACGTCAAGACCTGTGTCCACAAAGGCCACTTGAACGTCCACTTACACAAGGACTATAACAGGACTCACAAGACCTGTGTCCACAAACACCACATTGAACTTACAAGCAAGATAGTGTTACTATGCATGACTACTAGCTGGCTGGACTACTTCCGTGACACTAGAACGTTAACAGGAATGCTAAACTATCCTGTGCTAGTCCCGGAGGATAGCTATATGCTGCAGGGAGGGACGAGGGGAAGGGAAGAAGGGAGGGTGAAAGGAAGGAGGAAGAGGGAGGACAGGGAAGGAGGGAGAAGAGGAGAGAGAAGGGAGAAGAAAGGAAAAGAAAACGAACAGGGAGTTAAGACCAAATTATAGTTACAACAGCAGAGTTATGATTCCCGGGTCTTGTATAATTATTATATTATTATTATTATCAAGGGAACATTTATATCGATGTGGTTTACCTAAGCTCGCCTATCATCCTTCACTTGTCTTGTGTTCGAGGTTGATAGTCCCTATCACTTACAAAACTGCCAGTGATGTCAATCTCCAGCACCTTCCTGAACGAATCAAGTCAAAATGTCTCCGTGGAACATTAAGATCTCCAGAGGCCTTATTTACCTCCTTTGCTGGTGCCATGGATGTCCTGGTATAGCTTAATGAAGCTCCGTTGCAAGATATATATTCTCCACAGGTCTCCTCTTTGAAAATAAATTAATTTTTATAGAAGGCGTAATTCATGTGTGTTACTCCGTAATACTTTCAAGAATAAAGAGGAAAGAGAGATACTAGAGGAAGGTAAAGTGTATAATGACTGTAGGTTAGGTTAGGTTAGATTAGGTTAGGTTAGGTTAGGTTAGGTTAGGTTAGGTTAGATATAATTGATCAGGAAAGAGACCAAATGTTTCCTGACAGAGGGTTGTACTTGCCTGGATGGCAAGTCAAGTACAGTCACCAAAACGACATCAATTGTGGGTGCTGGGAGAGACAACAGTGCATAAGTTGGAGCATTTATAAAGTCACACTGTGTGACTTTGTATATGGTCCAAGTCGGACCGAAACATCGTAAGCTTCTCTATGTGCGGGTTATCTGTGTATGGATGAGTGGAGATGGAACGGTGCTACAGCTGCTAAGATGAGTGGGTGGAGTGGTGCCATCAACCACAAAGATCACCAGGGTGGAGGTGGGTGGGTTGACATCAATACATGAGTAAGGTTACATCAATTATGCACCAGTCACACATTAAACACTCCAACCACTACCACTTAACGTACTTGTTTCATTCACTATAATTATCAACTGTATCTCAAACTACTGTCACTTACTCACTGCATCACAAAACTCTGTTCACTGTACTCCTCCCTCCTCACTGCATCACAGCGTGCTATGTTCACTGTACTCATGCCTCTCCTCACTGCATTCACAACACTACTGTTCACTTGAACTCACTGCCTCTCCTCACTGCATCACAACATACTGTTCACTGTATCACTACTTCACTCACGCATACAACATATAAGTGTACTGTACCTGTATCATTTAGTCTTGGCTAACTATCGACTTATTCAAGGGGATACAGAGAGTGCGTACTAGCTCTAGGAGCCATAGTATAGGTCTCTCCCCCAGGATCCACTTACACTAGAGACTAACTCAAGGTACCATTACGCTGGTGAAAGGGAGGTGTTAGAGAGCTCGCTCTTAATAACAAACTCTACTCATCATTCTACCAAACAATCAAAAGGTATAACAATATCCGACAGGTATGGTGGGTAAGACATCAATAGGCAACAGTTAGGCAACTTATTCCGAAACGTTCACCCTACACGAGTAGCTTCTTCAGTCGAACTACAGAAAGTAGGCCAGGAACAGTAGAAATGTGAAACGATGTAATCAGTCCATCACCCTTGAACAATTTTGAGGTTGTCAGTCCTCAGCCTGGAGGGACTGACTCCAGGCCGAGGGACTGACAACCTCAAATTCTACGACTTCAAGGGTGATGGACTGATTACATCGTCTTCACATCTCTACTGTTCCTGCCTACTTTCTGTATTCGACTGAAGAAGCCTACTGTGTAGGCGAAACGTTTCGGAATAAAGTTGCCTAACTGTTGCCTATGTGTCTTACCTACCTACCCAAACTAGTTGACTAACTGCTGGTACCAAGTGCTAGGTACCTAGTGCTAGGTAAACAGGTGCCACAGTGTTTCAATAGTGTCACAGTGCTTCTAGAAAGTGCCAGAGTTCAAGAGTGCCACATTGCTTCAAGAGTGCCACATTGCTTCAAGAGTGCACCAGAGTGCTTCAAGAGAGTACCTTACAGAGTAGGTGAGAGTAACTCACAGGTGGCACCCTCCCACACACCTTGAGAGCCAAGGCTGCCAATTAGCACCTGAAGCCCCCGACCCAGCACACACACTCACCTCCAGACATCAAACGTTCACAACTGAACGTTCCATCGTTTTCCCAGCCTCCTTCGCTGCCAGACGTACCGTTCACAAGTTTTAAGTTACTTAAACGTTTTAGGGAAGTTTAATCACTCTTAGTCTGTTAACTTATATAGCAAAAACGTAAGTGTTTAAAAGTTGACAATGTGAAGAAGGTGGAACGATTAACGCATTACAACGTAACCTTCAACTGTCAATCAGGTACACCTGTCAATCAGGTATACCTGTCAATCAGGTACACCTGTCAATCAGGTATACCTGTCAATCAGGTACATCTGTCAATCAGGTATACCTGTCAATCAAGTATACCTGTCAATCAGGTACACCTGTCAATCAAGTATACCTGTCAATCAGGTACACCTGTCAATCAGATACACCAGTGTTGTTGTCAACGGCGGTATCCAGTGCTGCTGTCAACGGTGGTAACCAGTGCTGTTGTCAATGGTGGTATCCAGTGCTGTGGCCAACGGTGGTAACCAGTGCTGTTGTCAACGGTGGTATCTAGTGCTGTTGTCAACGGTAGTATCCAGTACTGTTGTCAACGGTAGTATCCAGTGCTGTTGTCAACGGTGGTATCCAGTGCTGTTGTCAACGGTGGTATCTAGTGCTGTTGTCAACGGTAGTATCTAGTACTGTTGTCAACGGTAGTATCCAGTGCTGTTGTCAACGGTGGTATCCAGTGCTGTTGTCAACGGTGGCATCCAGTGCTGTGGTCAACGGTGGTAATCAGTGCTGTTGTCAACGGTGGTATCCAGTGCTGTAGTTAACAGTGGTATCCAGTTTTGTCAACGGTGGTAACCAGTGCTGCGGTTAACGGTGGTATCCAGTGCTGCTGTCAACGGTGGTATCCAATGCTGTTGTCAACGGTGGTATCCAGTGCTATTGTCAACGGTGGTATCCAGTGCTGTTGTCAACGGTAGCATCCAGTGCTGTTGTCAACGGTGGTATCCAGTGCTGTTGTCAACGGTGGTATCCAGTGCTGTGGTCAACGGTGGTAATCAGTGCTGTGGTTAACGGTGGTATCCAGTGCTGTTGTCAACGGTGGTATCCAATGCTGTTGTCAACGGTGGTATCCAGTGCTGTTGTCAACGGTGGTATCCAGTGCTGTTGTCAACGGTGGTATCCAGTGCTGTTGTCAACGGTGGTATCCAGTGCTGTGGTCAACGGTGGTAATCAGTGCTGTGGTTAACGGTGGTATCCAGTGCTGTTGTCAACGGTGGTATCCAATGCTGTTGTCAACGGTGGTATCCAGTGCTGTTGTCAACGGTGGTATCCAGTGCTGTTGTCAACGGTGGTATCCAGTGCTGTTGTCAACGGTGGTATCCAGTGCTGTTGTCAACGGTGGTATCCAGTGCTGTGGTCAACGATGGTAACCAGTGCTGTTGTTAACGGTGGTATCCAGTGCTGTTGTCAACGGTGGTATTCAGTGCTGTTGTCAACGGTGGTATCCAGTGCTGTTTTCAACCGTGGTATTCAGTGCTGTTGTCGACGGTGGCCTCCATTGCTGTTGTCAACGGTGGTATCCAGTGCTGTGATCAACAGCGGTATCCAGTGCTGTGAACAACGGTGATATCCAGTGCTGTTGTCAACGGTGGTATTCAGTGCTGTTGTCAACGGTGGTATCCAGTGCTGTGGTCAACGGTGGTATCCAGTGCTGTTGTCAACGGTGTTATCCAGTGCTGTGATCAACGGCGGTATCCAGTGCTGTGAACAACGGTGGTATCCAGTGCTGTTGTCAACGGTGGTATTCAGTGCTGTTGTCAACGGTGGTATCCAGTACTGTGATCAACAGTATCAAAGACCTTTCTTATATCACTGTAAAGTCTAACACGGTTTACTCACCAGTGCTGAGTAAACCGTGTCCAGCATTCTTATTACGGTACCACCGGTACTTAGACCTAAACGAAAACTGACAAGGCATAAAATACATTATATTAACCGGGCAGACTAGGCACTCAAATATTTCTGACAGTAAAGAATAACAAGGAACAATAACCTAGGTGAGGGTTATTTGTGTTATTTTTCACAGTACTGGAAGACTAGTCTGTGTATTACAAACACAAATTGAATCACCACCACCAATTGTGAGTTCATTACCTTTGTAAATTGTGAGTTCATTACCTCTGTAACTTGCTCAGCTATCAAAACTTTGAGTCCAGTCCCTGGACCAATTATGTACCTCTGTAATCTTTTAACTACCGCCCACAGGATGGGTATGGGGTGCATAATAAACATTAAACTAACACCATCTCTGTGGATGGAGTGTTATCCGGGCCTCTCCTTCAGAACATCTGGAAAAAGAGTCGATCTTCAAGTGATTTGTTGATAACTCTCGTAACAGCTGTCTTTGTGTGCGTGTGCGTGTGTGTTAGTTACCATTTTGTCCTAGGCACATGTCGATTAGACACTAGGCCTGTGTGTGTGTGTGTGTGTGTGTGTGTGTGGTGTGTGTGTGTGTGTGTGTGTGTGTGTGTGTGTGTGTGTGTGTGTGTGTGTGTGATTGTTGGGGTCTCAGTTGTTCTACTGGCAGGATTTTAAGAGAGTTTGTTACTTACACTGTTACCGCAACGGAGGACAAGACACGGGTGCAACAATTGGTTATGTTTATTCCGAAATGTTTCGCCTACACAGCAGGCTTCTTCAGTCAAGTACAGAAGAGTCAGCAGAGGCAGTAGAGACGTAAAGGCGATGTAATCAGTCCATCACCCTTGAAGACGTAGTTCTGAGGTGTTCCAGGCTGAGGACTGACCACCTCAAAACTACGTCAAGGGTGATGGACTGATTGCATCGTCTCTATATCTCTACTGCTACTGCTGACTCTTCTGTACTCGACTGAAGAAACCTACTGTGTAGGTGAAACGTTTCGGAATAAAGATACTTAACTGTTGCACATGTGTCTTACTTGTCAACTTGTCGCTACTGTTTATAATAATAACGACCTGAAGGTTGTTACGAGACAAGTAGGAAGAGTTAGGATAGTGGACTGTCAAATGGCTGTAAGTGGTATGTTGACAGCAGCTGACTGTCAGATTGTTACAGATGTTAGTTATATGTGAATGGTTCCTCAAGACTGGTCTCAGACCAGACCTACTTGGAGTCTACCCAGAGGGTCTTCCGAGGGGGTTACCGACCCCCGCGGTCCGGTCCCAGGCCAGGCCTCCCGGTGGATGGAAGGCTGTTGAATAGTCTTGGGCTCCATGCACTTACTGTGTTGTCTAAGATTACCCAAGGTATTCTTGCTTTTCACTGGGGGCATATTGCATCGACTGCCCAGCCTTTTTTGCTTTCGTACGGATTTTTGTGTAGGACCAAGCCTTCTAGGTGTAAATTATGATGTATCTTTCTCAGCTGCCTCCCAAGGAGTACATTTCAAAGGACTTCAAGCATTCCCAGTAAATCAGGTGTTCCACTGAACTTATATGTACAGTGAACGTTCTCTATATATTCTCCAGATTTGCAATTTCGTCTGTCTTCAAATAACTGTTATGTATAGTAGCAGTCCAGCCTAGAGATCTCCAGCTATTTAAATTATGTAGGCTAAGAGCTGTTATCCTAACTCAAGTTATTTCAAAACCCAGTCCTGTTGTGAGATGCGACCCACAACAGTCAAGTAACACCTGGGTACCTACTTACTACTAGGTGAACAAGAGCAACGGGTGTAAGGTAACATGCCAAATGTTTGACATTGCTGTGATCCTTGAAGGTGAGATCCTCTGACTGTCTCATGTAAATCCTAGTATCGTCTACAAAGGAAGACACGGTGCTATGGCTTACATCTTTGTCTACGTCAGGAATGAGGATGAGGGAAATGATGGGGTTGAGTACTGTGTCTTGTGGAGTACAGCTTCTTACTGTGGCAGCCTCCGACTTAACTCTGCTTACTTTTTGTGTTCTCTTTTGTTACAAACTTAAAAATTTATCTCCCCACTCTTCTAGTTCCTCCTTTCGCACGCATTTCGTGCGCTATTACACCATGATCACACTTGTCGAAAGACTTTTGCAGAGTCTGTGTACACTTCTTCCAGAGCATCCAAGACCCTGTCACAGTGATCCGGTAGATATGAGAGGCAGGAGCGACCTGCCCTAATACCCATGCTGCCCCGGGCTGTGCAATTGTTGGGAAACCAAGTGGTTGGCAATCCTGCTTCCTAGAATCCTTTCAAAGATTTATATAATAGGGGACGTTAGTGCTATCTGTCTATAATTGTTTATTGCCAGAAGACCTGGTCTCAGACCAGAAGACCTGGTCTCAAACCAGAAGACCTGGTCTCAGACCAGAAGACCTGGTCTCAAACCAGAAGACCTGGTCTCAGACCAGAAGACCTGGTCTCAGACCAAAAAGCCTGGTCTGAGACCAGAAGGCCTGGTCTGAGACCAGAAGGCCTGGTCCTAATCATGGTTTTCTAGGCTGGAAAGGAAATATATACAATCTCAAGAACTATTAAGAAGGACACAGGAAAGTAAAGGTGTGTGGTAACTTCTGCAATGATAGTTTGAACATATTCTTGTTATATCCACATCCTTCTGTCCCATACCCTTCCGTCCCATACCCTTCCGTCCCATACCCTTCCGTCCCATACCCTTCCGTTCTATGCCCTTCCGTCCCATGCCCTTCTGCCCCATTCCCTTCCGCCCCATGCCCTTCCGTGCCATGCCCGGGTATGCAGGTGACTGACTCAGTGCCCTGTGATGACATTCACGCAATCTTTGTGTGGTGGTGTTGCCAGTGTAGTACAGTTAAGTCCCCCACCGTGTACACTCAGTGTAAACACACAGTATATACGCAGTATATAAACTGTATACACATTGTACACTGACATACACCAGTATAGAACCTCCCTGGAAGGTTCTCCATGTTACAACACAAACAGTATAGAACCTCCCTGGAAGGTTCTCCATGTTACAACACAAACAGTATAGAACCTCCCTGGAAGGTTCTCCATAATTACAACACAAACAGTATAGAACCTCCCTGGAAGGTTCTCCATGTTACAACACAAACAGTATAGAACCTCCCTGGAAGGTTCTCCATGTTACAACACAAACAGTATAGAACCTCCCTGGAAGGTTCTTCATGTTACAACACAAACAGTATAGAACCTCCCTGGAAGGTTCTCCATGTTACAACACAAACAGTATAGAACCTCCCTGGAAGGTTCTCCATGTTACAACACAAACAGTATAGAACCTCCCTGGAAGGTTCTCCATGTTACAACACAAACAGTATAGAACCTCCCTGGAAGGTTCTCCATGTTACAACACAAACAGTATAGAACCTCCCTGGAAGGTTCTTCATGTTACAACACAAACAGTATAGAACCTCCTGGAAGGTTCTCCATGTTACAACACAAACAGTATAGAACCTCCCTGGAAGGTTCTCCATGTTACAACACAAACAGTATAGAACCTCCCTGGAAGGTTCTCCATGTTACAACACAAACAGTATAGAACCTCCCTGGAAGGTTCTCCATATTACAACACAAACAGTATAGAACCTCCCTGGAAGGTTGTCCATGTTACAACACAAACAGTATAGAACCTCCCTGGAAGGTTCTCCATGTTACAACACAAACAGTATAGAACCTCCCTGGAAGGTTCTCCATGTTACAACACAAACAGTATAGAACCTCCTGGAAGGTTCTCCATGTTACAACACAAACAGTATAGAACCTCCCTGGAAGGTTTCCATGTTACAACACAAACAGTATAGAACCTCCCTGGAAGGTTCTCCATGTTACAACACAAACAGTATAGAACCTCCCTGGAAGGTTTCCATGTTACAACACAAACAGTATAGAACCTCCCTGGAAGGTTCTCCATGTTACAACACAAACAGTATAGAACCTCCTGGAAGGTTCTCCATGTTACAACACAAACAGTACAGAACCTCCCTGGAAGGTTCTCCATGTTACAACACAAACAGTATAGAACCTCCCTGGAAGGTTCTTCATGTTACAACACAAACAGTATAGAACCTCCTGGAAGGTTCTCCATGTTACAACACAAACAGTATAGAACCTCCCTGGAAGGTTCTCCATGTTACAACACAAACAGTATAGAACCTCCCTGGAAGGTTCTCCATGTTACAACACAAACAGTATAGAACCTCCCTGGAAGGTTCTCCATGTTACAACACAAACAGTATAGAACCTCCCTGGAAGGTTGTCCATGTTACAACACAAACAGTATAGAACCTCCCTGGAAGGTTCTCCATGTTACAACACAAACAGTATAGAACCTCCCTGGAAGGTTCCCCATGTTACAACACAAACAGTATAGAACCTCCCTGGAAGGTTCTCCATGTTACAACACAAACAGTATAGAACCTCCCTTGAAGGTTCTCCATGTTACAACACAAACAGTATAGAACCTCCCTGGAAGGTTCTCCATGTTACAACACAAACAGTATAGAACCTCCCTGGAAGGTTCTCCATGTTACAACACAAACAGTATAGAACCTCCCTGGAAGGTTCTCCATGTTACAACACAAACAGTATAGAACCTCCTGGAAGGTTCTCCATGTTACAACACAAACAGTATAGAACCTCCCTGGAAGGTTCTCCATGTTACAAACAAAACAGTATAGAACCTCCCTGGAAGGTTCTCCATGTTACAACACAAACAGTACAGAACCTCCCTGGAAGGTTCTCCATGTTACAACACAAACAGTATAGAACCTCCCTGGAAGGTTCTCCATGTTACAACACAAACAGTATAGAACCTCCCTGGAAGGTTCTCCATGTTACAACACAAACAGTACAGAACCTCCCTGGAAGGTTCTCCATGTTACAACACAAACAGAGACACTAACCTCAACAAAACAGGAAAGTAGCAGTCTGGAGTGCACGAGGTGAGAGGTAGTAGACAGTACAGGACGTCTGTGCACTCCGAGTGATGATGGACACAGTACAAGACTTCTGTATCTTTGGAGAGGTGGTGGACAGAGTACAGGACATCTGACTGTACACTCTGAGAAGTGGTGGACAGAGTACAATACCTCTGCAGCACTTTCTGTACACCCGTCCATAAACTACACATACACTAATGTACACATCTTGAAGTGGCACGTCCCCTACACTAATTGGTACACACACACACAAACACGTACACAGACACAGAGGTTATATGTACACGCAGGGAAGAGACCCACGTGGGTCGAGTGTACTGGAGAAGTGAGCAACTAGTGGAGACCTGCCAGTACACACACACACACTGACGCACACACACACCTGGTGGTTGACACACACACACACATACACTGGAGATTCCAATATGTTACCTGTGACGATCATACACATACATCCCGTCATACACACGTGTATGCTCACAGCCACGACACTTCACCCAGAGACAAAACGATACAAATAAAAAACAGAACTAAAATTAATTACATTATAAGTCACTGGGTGGCAACTTGATTCCAACTTTCACTCCAGAACACAACGAACGTAAGAATTCCTTCATTGTTCGTTCATCATGAGCGTCACCAGAATGGTTCGTTCACGATACACAAAAAAGGGTGGACAGGCTGCACCGGGTTACCACTGGCTATACTGCCACTACAGCACTGCTGAATCAATGACATGGCCGTGGGCGGCCTTAGACGTGGGTGTGGGTGGACTGGGAGGTGAATGAATAGGCTGAAATGGGCGTGAGTAGTCCGAGACCTGGGCGTGGGCGGCCCGATACGCTGTGCGTGGAGGAGATGGAAGGCGTGAGGCAAGGCGTGGAGGGAGGGAGGGAGGGAAGGTGTGGAAGGAAGGAGGGGAAGGAGAGGAAGCAGGGGAGGGAAGGAGGGGAGGGAGAAGGACGGGAGGGAGAGGTGAGGGAGAGCAAGGGAGCGAGAGGAAGGGGGGGAAGAGAGAGTCAGGAGGTGAGAGAGGGAGAGGGAGGGAAAGGAAGGAGGGGGAGAGGAAGAAAGGGGAAGGGGAAAGGCTGAACATGGGAAAGTAAGGCGAGAGATGGGAGAGGTGTGAGTATATATAATTCTGAGTAACACAGATATATCAGTGGATAACTAACAAAAAAAGGCACAATACCGTGACTGGAACAATACACAAATAACCTACACATAGGAGAGAGGAGATTACCACGACTTTTCCGTCCGACTTGAACCATTTACAATGTCACACTGACAGACTGACGTTCAGTGTACACCTGTGCTGACAGACTGACGTTCAGTGTATATATATATATATATATATTATATATATATATATATATATATATATATATATATATGTCGTGCCGAATATGTAAAACTGGTCAATTAGCAAGAACTCATTTAAAATTAAGTCCTTTCTGAAATTTTCTTTTATACGTTTAAAGATATATTTTTTCATTAATGTTAATGTAAAAATTTTTAATTTTGCTCCAAAAGAATCTTAGAAAACTTACCTAACCTTATTATAACAAGAACAATTTTTTTAGCCTAACCCAACTAAATATATTTTAGATTTGTTTACAATAATTTAATACTAAACAAACACAGTGAAATATATTTTTTTCGTTAGGTTCAGAATGATTTTGGCGAAATTATTGCATACACAAATTTTCACTTGTCCTATATGGCAAGATGAGCGTTGCTATTTAAGCCAAGATCGAAAGTTCTGCCTATTCGGCACGACATATATATATATATATATATATATATATATATATATATATATATATATATATATATATATATATATATATATATATATATATATATATTATATATGAGAGAGAGTGGGTGAGATGTTATCAACAAATTTTGTTGAAAATAAGAAAAAAGTTTTGGAGTGAGATTAACAAGTTAAGGAAGCCTAGAGAACAAATGGATTTGTCAGTTAAAAATAGGAGAGGAGAGTTAGAGGTATTGGGAAGATGGAGGGAATATTTTGAGGAATTGTTAAATGTTGATGAAGATAGGGAAGCTGTGATTTCGTGTATAGGACAAGGAGGAATAACATCTTGTAGGAGTGAGGAAGAGCCAGTTGTGATTGTGGAGGAAGTTCGTGGGCAGTAGGAACATCATATTGTTTACCGTTGCCACTGAAACTTTGTTTATATCTTCTTGGAGGTTAACCGCGTCCTCAGCGATGACAGCCTCATGAGATCCTAGTATCATCCGCAAAGGATAAATACGGTGCTGTGGTGTATATCTTGTTTATGTCTGATATGAGGATAAGGAATAAGATGGGGGCGAGTACTGTGCCTTGTGGAACAGAGCTCTTCACTATGGCAGCTCCGATTTAACTCTGTTGACCACTATTTCTTTGTGTACGATTGTTAGGAAGTTGAAGATCCATCTCCCCACTTTCCCAGTTATTCCTTTAGCACGTATTTTATGGGCTATTACGCATGATCGCATTGTCAAATGCTTTTGCAAGTCTGTGTATATTACATCTGCATTCTGATTTTTTCCAGTGCATCCAAGGCCATGTCATAGTGATCCAGTAGTTGTGAGAGGCAGGAGCGACCTGCCCTGAACCCTGTTGTCCTGGATTGTGCAGATTTTGGGGAATCCAGGTGATTTGCAATCCTGCTTTTAGGCAAAGGGGACAAAAGAGAGTGCAAAAATTATAGGGGGATAAGTCTGTTGAGTATACCTAGTAAGTGTATGGTAGAGTTATTATTGAAAGAATTAAGAGTAAGACGGAGAATAGGATAGCAGATGAACAAGGAGGCTTTAGGAAAGGTACGGGGTGTGTGGACCAGGTGTTTACAGTGAACATGTAAGTGAACAGTATTTAGATAAGGCTAAAGAGGTCTTTGTGGTATTTATGGATTTGGAAAAGGCGTTATGACAGGGTGGATAGGGGGGCAAGTGGCACATGTTGCAGGTGTATGGTGTAGGAAGTAGGTTACTGAAAGCAGTGAAGAGTTTTTATGAGGATAGTGAGGCTCAAGTTAGAGTATGTAGGAAAGAGGGAAATTATTTCCCAGTAAAAGTAGGCCTTAGACAAGGATGTGTGATGTCACCGTGGTTGTTTAATATATTTTATAGATGGGGTTGTAAGAGAAGTAATGCGAGGGTCTTGGCAAGAGGCTGGAGTTAAAGATAAAGAATCACACATAAAGTGAGTTTGTCACAGTTGCACTTTGCTGATGACACTGTGCTCTTGGAGATTTGAAGAGAAGTTGCAGAGATTGGTGGATGAATTTGGTAGGGTGTGCAAAAGAAGAAAATTAAAAGTGAATACAGGAAAGAGTAAGGTTATGAGGATAACAAAAAGATTAGGTGATGAAAGATTGGATATCAGATTGAGGGGAAGGAGTATGGAGGAGGTGAATGTATTCAGATATTTGGGAGTGGACGTGTCAGCGGATGGGTCTATGAAGGATGAGGTGAATCATAGAATTGATGAGGGGAAAGGGTGAGTGGTGCACTTAGGAGTCTGTGGAGACAAAGAACTTTGTCCTTGGAGGCAAAGAGGGGAATGTATGAGAGAATAGTTTTACCAACGCTCTTATATGGGTGTGAAGCATGGGTGATGAATGTTGCAGCGAGGAGAAGGCTGGAGGCAGTGGAGATGTCATGTCTGAGGGGCAATGTGTGTGTGAATATAATGCAGAGAATTCGTAGTTTGGAAGTTAGGAGGAGGTGCGAGATTACCAAAACTGTTGTCCAGAGGGCTGAGGAAGGGTTGTTGAGGTGGTTTGGACATGTAGAGAGAATGGAGGGGAAACAGAGTGACTTCAAGAGTGTATCAGTCTGTAGTGGAAGGAAGGCGGGGTAGGGGTGGCCTAGGAAAGGTTGGAGGGGAGGGGGTAAAAGGAGGTTTTGTGTGCGAGGGGCTTGGACTTCCAGCAGGCATGCGTGAGCGTGTTTGATAGGAGTGAATGAGACAAATGGTTTTTAATACTTGACGTGCTGTTGGAGTGTGAGCAAAGTAACATTTATGAAGGGGTTCAGGGAAAACCGGCAGGCCGGACTTGAGTCCTGGATGATGGGAAGTACAGTGTCTGCACTCTGAAGGGCGGGGTGTTAATGCTGCAGTTTAAAAACCGTAGTGTAAAGCACCTTCTGGCAAGACAGTGATGGAGTGAATGATGGTGAAAGTTTTTCTTTTCGGGCCACCCTGCCTTGGTGGAATCGGCCAGTGTGATAATAATATATATATATATATATATATATATATATATATATATATATATATATATATATATATATATATATATATGCAATAAGATCACAGTAAACAGGTGATTTCAGAATATGCAAAACAACCACTCTGAAAGAATAGAGAAATTCCAAGCGCTTTCGTGACTACTCACATTATCAAGGAACTATGAAAGTAAAGCATCCAAGGAAGCTATATAAGGGGTCAGGCCAGCACCTCACTATCAGATCCCACAACGGTTAAACACCTGATGCGCGCCGGCCCAACTGGACAGGTCCTTTGCACAACTCATCAACAAACTATTCTACCCAAGAAAATTTAAAAATTATTATTTGTCCAGTGTATTATTAAATTCTTCCCAAATTCTATTAATTATAAATGGATCTAATTTATATAAACCAAAGGAAATATTCATATTATTTTCAAAACTGCTTTTTATGAAACAAGATTCAATTATATTCCTGTCGACCATGGACTTGCTTGATACTACTTTCTCAACTTTTTTAAAATCAATTGGATGGTTAAAATCTCTTACATGAATAAATAGAGCATTGGAATCTTGTCCAGTTCTAATGCTATATTTATGTTGTTTTAATCTTAGTTCGAGATTTTTACCAGTTTGACCGTAATAAACTTTATCGCAAATTTTACAAGGAATCTTATAGACACATCCATCAGCATTTTGGGGGGAATTCTTTATCAAAAGTTTTTTTTACTGTATCAAGATTTTTGAATAAACTTTAATATTAAAAGTCTTAAGAAGAGAAGGCATATCAACCAAGTTTTCATGGTAAGGGAGAACCAACATATTTTTAGTTGAATAAGGCTGGTTGTCCCTTTTTGGATTGTAAAAAGTATTTCTAGCAACTTTAAAAGATTTATCAATTACATTTCTTGGGTATTTTAAATCATTACCTATTTCATAAATTTTTGGATATTTCCTCATCTATGAACTCAGGACTGCAAATTCGTAAAGCTCTCAAAAACACTGATGAGAAAACAGACAGTTTGACTATCTTGATGCGAGGAATAATAGTGGACATAGGAACAGTTATTTGTAGGTTTTCTGTAAATTTTAATTTGAATTCATTATTAGCCTTAATAATTAAAACATCTAGAAAAGGCAATGAGTTATTTTCTTCAAACTCAACAGTAAAGTTTATAGAATGGGCTAAGTTATTTAATTTTCCAAGGAAATGGTGTATATCTACATTTTTGGGCATAAGACACAAAATATCATCAATACATCTGCCCAAGTCTCTTTTACCCATTAGACTCCTTGACATGAGAGATCGTCCTTTTGATGATTTTATGAGAATTATTCTTCAGAAACATATTGAAATAACTAAAATACAGGAGAAGGAAGCATTCAAAATATTGAGAAACAAAAAATACTCTTTTAATCAGGCCATTCCATCAGAATGGAAACACAGTATGTTGGATCATTGCTATAATAAACTCAGAAGAATTTGTAATGAACTCAAGAGCAAAAAGTACAAAGAAAATTAGACATTTTAATTGAAAATAGTGATTGGACAAAGCATGCTAATAACAATTTTGTAATTAACTATCAGATGAAATTTTAGACAAACTACAACTGCTGCTCTAGGTTTTGGCTAAGTTTTGCAACTTCAAAAAAATTTAATAATGTTGAAATTGCAAAAGCCTTTTGTAACTTTGAGAAATTTTCTGATTTATCCTTTGATGAAATTAATATTAGTAAAGGAATGGTATATAGCTCTATGTTAAAACCAAACATTCCCAATTGCCCTCAAAGATTCTTTAAGTCTTATGATACACTTAATAACAATAAAAATTTGTGCCTTACTAAAGCAGACAAAATAAATGCAATAGTAATTATGAAAGAAAATGATTACCAAGAAAAAATGAATAATCTCTTAGATGATACTGAAACCTATTCTAAACTTATAAAAAATCCCCTAGAAACCGTTAACAGCAATTTCAATAAAACAATAAAACTTCTACTGAAAGGCAAAGATGAATTAGTCAAACAATTTACTTCCACTAATCCATCTTTACCTTACATGTATGGACTAATAAAAACACACAAACCAGGGAATCCAGTCAGACCAATTATTAGCTCCATAGGGTCAGTTTCATATAAATTATCCAAATGGCTTGTTGATATTTTGAGCCCTATTGTTGGCAAAATTTCTAACTTTAATGTTAAAAACAACATAGACTTGGTTGATAAATTAAGCTCCTTGACTGACTTAAATGATTTTAACATGGTTAGTTTTGATGTTACTTCCTTGTTTACGAAAGTTCCTGTTGATGATTTATTAAGTTTCTTATCTGAAGAACTCGTTAACTATGATTTACCATTACCAGTTCCTACTATCATTAAACTTATTAAACTTTGCATTGTTGATGCAAAATTTGTATTTAATGATAAGTTTTACACTCAGAAGTTTGGTATGGCAATGGGAAATCCTCTTTCACCTGTTCTTAGTAACCTATACATGGAATTTTTTGAAACAAGGTTACTTAACACAATCCTCCCTAATAGAGCTAAATGGTTCAGATATGTTGATGATATTTTGTGTCTTATGCCCAAAAATGTAGATATACACCATTTCCTTGGAAAATTAAATAACTTAGCCCATTCTATAAACTTTACTGCTGAGTTTGAAGAAAATAACCATTGCCTTTTCTAGATGTTTTAATTATTAAGGCTAGTAATGAATTCAAATTCAAAATTTACAGAAAACCTACAAATAACTGTTCCTATGTCCACTATTATTCCTCGCATCAAGATAGAGTCAAACTGTCTGTTTTCTCATCAATGTTTTTGAGAGCTTTACGAATTTGCAGTCCTGAGTTCATAGATGAGGAAATATCCAAAAATTTATGAAATAGGTAATGATTTAAAATACCCAAGAAATGTAATTGATAAATCTTTTAAAGTTGCTAGAAATACTTTTTACAATCCAAAAGGGGACAACCAGCCTTCTTCAAACTAAAATATGTTGGTTCTCCTTACCATGAAAACTTGTTGATATGCCTTCTCTTCTTAAGACTTTTAATATTAAAGTTGTATTCAAAAATCTTGATACAGTAAAAAAAACTTTTGATAAAAAATTTTCCCCCAAAATGCTGATGGATGTGTCTATAAGATTCTTGTAAAATTTGCGATAAAGTTTATTACGGTCAAACTGTAAAATCTCGAACTAAGATTAAAACAACATAAATATAGCATTAGAAACTGGACAAGATTCCAATGCTCTATTTATTCATGTAAGAGATTTTAACCATCCAATTGATTTTCAAAAAGTTGAGAAAGTAGTATCAAGCAAGTCCATGGTCGACAGGAATATAATTGAATCTTGTTTCATAAAAAGCAGTTTTGACAATAATATGAATATTTCCTTTGGTTTATATAAATTAGATCCATTTATAATTAATAGAATTTGGGAAGAATTTAATAATACACTGGACTCTCTCCAGGTAAACTCCAGGTAGAATAGTTTGTTGGTGAGTTGTGCAAAGGACCTGTCCAGTTGGGCGGCGCGCGTCCACGTGTTAACCGTTGTGGGATCTGATAGTGAGGTGCTGGCCTGACCCCTTATATAGCTTCCTTGGATGCTTTACTTTCATAGTTCCTTGATAATGTGAGTAGTCACGAAAGCGCTTGGAATTTCTCTATTCTTTCAGAGTGGTTGTTTTGTATATATATATATATATATATATATATATATATATATATATATATATATATGAGAAAGAGAGAGAGAAAGATGAGGCGTCACTACAGTGAAAAGACGTGAAAGGAGACACAAACAGAAAGCAAAGAACAAGAAAAAAGTGAAGAATAAAGGAAGAGAGTGAAGGTGAAGGAAGAGTGAGTGAGGAGAGAAGTTGATCGAGTTGGAACCAGAGTGAGAGAGCGTTAAGAGTGAGACGCAGGTGTCAAGCAACACTTTCAGTCACCAACAATGTGTCAAGCAACACTCTCAGTCCCCAACAATGTGTCAAGCAACACTCTCAGTCACCAACAATGTGTCAAGCAACACTCTCAGTCACCAACAATGTGTCAAGCAACACTCTCAGTCCCCAACAATGTGTCAAGCAACACAGTCTTGAGAGGCACAGTCAAGTTTGATCAGAGAAAAGTCAGGGAAACTCCAATTCCTTTGAAGGAGCAGCTTCTCCATCATCACAGAATCAAAGAAGACACAAACTAACGCCTCCCTTGTGGAAATTAACGGCACCTAAGTTCCCCGGTCTTCTAATAACATGTTCATTTTCCCACTATAATCTACCTTGTCAATAATTACTATCACATTTGCTTTGTTTCGTAAGGTGAAGTCCAGGAGCTTTACTTAATTCATGGTATAACTTAACAAATCCTTGATGACAACTGTGTTGTAGAGGTGTGAGCTGGGTTAACTTCTATACTATTACCTATACAAAACCCAGTGTAAAAGTGGGTTATCCTGGGTTATTTACACTTTGTATGACAACTGTACTTATGTGTACTTGTGCCTAAATAAACTTACTTACATAAGGGTGTCTCGCAGCTTGCTTGATAAAACACTCAGCTCACATACTGAGGTCCGTGGTTCGATCTCCGGTACGGGTGGAAACATTGGAGCGTGTTTCTTTAAGACACCTGCTGTCCCTGTTCACCTAGCAGTAAATAGGTACCTGGGTGTTATTCGACTGGCGTGGGTCGCATCCTGGGGACAAAATGGACCTAATTTGCCCGAAATGCTGTGCATAACAAGGGACTTTCTATTTAGTATGTCACTGATGTCAGCTATGGTTTGTATACCTTGTACATGTAGAAATAAAGATATTATTAACCATACCCCCGGCCGGGATTGAACCCGTGGCTAACGCGACGGGCTGGAGTTTTGAGACTCCATGACCGCGGGTTCAATCCCGGCCGTGGTATGGTTTGTTTGCAATCGTGTCATTACGATTTCTTGAGTCAAGTTAAAGATATTATTATTATTATCACTATTATTAAGTCACCCTGGGTATACAATACTGAAGGAGGAAAACGTAACATCCTCTAGCCACACCACAACATTCAACTCTTTAGCGACACATTCTTCTGCTCTCACCACCCCTACCACACATACATGCACTACACATACACATACAGACAGCATACACACACATACAGTATGATAACTTATGATATAAGATTACAACATTAAGACAAGTGGTTCTTCACACGTGAAGGTGACTAAGTGAAAGAAAACGTAAGTTAGGAAGACAATGTTGAAAGGAGAGACTTACTTAAAAAATACAATATAATAATAATAATAATATATTTCTACAAGTACATGACAGAACTTATACAGACCATGGCTAACATCAATGTCATACTATATAGAAAACCCCATGGTTATGCAGACCATTTCGGGCAAATTAGGTTAATCTTGTCCATCAACACCATGCCTAACTCTTCTAGGGTAGGGTAGGTGCCTGAGCCAGAGCTTGCAGCTCACAAAACTGTCATTCCCATTAGCCCCCTTGGGGCTGGGATGGCAGACCAGAGAGGCCTAGCTTCTCCCTACGAGCCCCGTGAGGGCGAGGAATGTGGCTAGGCCTGGGAACAGTTGGTCCCAAAGATGAGGGGGTACTTGTGCCTCCTCCCATGGGAGACTTAGGTTTCAGACACTTCCTAGACAGGGAGCCAAGGCCGGGCCACCACTTGGAAAAGGCCCGGGCCGGGAGAATACCGGCGAATCAAGAAGAAGAAGAAGAATCTTGTCCCCAAGATACGACCCACATCAGTCGACTAACACTCAGGTACCTACTTACTACCAGGTGAACAGGTGTCTTAATGAGGCACGTAAGTTCCCCGTCTTCTAATATTTTCATTTTCCCACAATAATCTACGTTGTCCATCATTACTTTCACATTTCCTTTGTCTGTTTCGCAAGGTGAAGTCCAGGATCTTTCCTTAATTCATGGTATAACTTAACAAATCTTAGAAGACAATTGTGTTACAGAGATCTGAGCTTTGCCATTCTCTAGAGGTTTGAGCTTTTCTCAGACCTCTAGAGAATAGAAAAAAAAGACAGAAGACAAAGGACCCATGAAAATATGAAGATTAGTAGAACCAGAAATGAGTATGCAGAGCTGAGGAGGAGGGAGACCAAGCGACAGTATGAGAATGACGTAGCATTGAGTCATATCTGACCCTAAGCTGTTGTACCGCCACATGAGGAGGAAAACAATAGTCAAGGATCAGGTAATCAGACTGAGGAAGGAAGGAGGGGAGATCACAACAAACATGTTTCAGTGGAGACTGAAAAGAATCCAGCAAACCGGGATAGAAGGGTAAACCAACAAGCGCTGGACACATTACATACAACAGAGGAGGAAGTGAAGAGCCTGCTAAGCGAGCTAGATACCTCTAAGGCGGTGGAACCGGACATCTCTGCGTGGGTCCTGAGAGAGGGAGCAGAGACACTATGTGTGCCACTAACACATCTATGGAAAACAGGGCGACTACCTGAGGTGTGGAAGACAGCAAATGTAGTCCCAGTCTTTAAACTACAGACCAGTGTCACTGACGTGTACAGGATGTAAAGTCATGGAGAAGATTATCAGAAGAGTGGTGGAGCACCAAGAAAGAAATGAGCTCATAAACAATAACCAGCACGGTTTCAGGGAAGTGAAATCCTGTGTCACAAACCTACTGGAGTTTTACGACAAGGTTACAAAAGTAAGACAAGAGAGAGAGAAGTGGATACAATGCATTTTCTTGGACTGCAAGAAGGCCTCCGACATAGTTCTGCACAAGAGATTTGTGCAAAAGTTTAAGGAGCATGCAGGAATAACAGGAGAGGCACTGCAATGGATCAAAGAATACCTGACAGGAAGGAAAACAACGAGTGACAGTACATGACGAGGTGTCAGAGTGGGAGCTTGTGATGAGCGGGGTTCCACAAAGGTCAATCCTAGGGCCAGTGCTGTTTCTGGTATATGTGAATGACATGATGGAAGGGATAGATTCAGATGTGTCCTTGTTTGCAAACGATGTGAAGCTAATGCGAAGAATTCAAGTGGATGAGGAACAGATGGGATTACAAAGGATCTGGCCAAGCTGCAAGCCTGGTCCAGCAACCGCCTCCTGGACTTTAACCCCACCAAATGAAAGATGAAAATTGGAGGTGAAACAAGATCGCAGACAAAGTACAGTCTAGGTGGCCAAAGACTGTAAACCTCACTCAAGGAAAAGGATCTTGGGGTGAGTATAATACCAAGCACATCTGAGGCGCAAATCAACTAAATAACTGCTGCAGCATATGGGCGCCTGGCAAGCCTAAGAATAGCGTCTTGACACTTGAGTAAGGAATCATTCAAGACTCTGTACACCGTGTATGTGAGGCCCATACTGAAGTATGCAACACCAATATGGAACCCAGAGCTAAAGGGTATGTCCTACGAGGAGAGGTTAAGGGAAATAAACCTGACGACACTGGAGGACAGGAGTGATGGGGATGGGGACATGATAACGACATATATGAGAGGAATTGACAAGATGGACAGAGACAGAATGTTTCAGAGATGTGACACAGCAACACGGAGACACAACTGGAAGTTGAAAACTCAGATGAGTCACAGGGATGTTAGGAAGTATTTCTTCAGCCATGGAGTTGTCAGGAAGTGGAACAATCTGGAGAGTGATGTAGTGGAGGCAGGATCCATACATAACTTTAAGAAGAGGTATGATAAAGCTCATGGGGCAGGAAGTGGACCTAGTAGCAGCCAGCGAAGAGGCGGGGCCAGGAGCTGTGACTCGACCCGTGCAGCCACATATCGGTGAGTACTTACACATACAAACTCTCAAAACTTAATATTTCAAGAAAAGAGTAGAGAGGAGTGAGGGAGAGGAGAGAGAGAGAAAAAACGGTGATGGAGGAAGAGGGAGTGAGAGGGGAGATTTAGTGAGAGGGAAGAGAGAGAAAAAGTGAGGGAAGGGCTGGAGGGACGGGGAAGGGGGAGGGGGTAAAGATGACACTGCGTCAGAAAAATGCCATGTAGTCTAGCGCACAGTGTGTAGGAGTGGGATTTCCGAACTTTTGATCGACAACATGGAGTCACACACCTGAGACAGTGGAGGGTCGGTCAGTTCTCTCATCCTATATGATGGAATATACCTTTGATGTGTTTCGAGGGTCTTCCTACTCTTGCAGTCCGGCCATGGGCCAGGCCCGTCTGATACTAGCCTGGCCAGCCAGGCTGTTGCTGCTGGTGGCCCGCTGCCCCGCATATCCATCACAGCCTGGTTGATCTGGCACCTGCTGAAGGTACTTGTCCAGTTTCCTCTTGTTGGCTTCTACACTTGTTCCAGCCGTGTTTCTGATACCTTCTGGTAAGATGGAAATATAAACACAAATGCAGTATAATGTGATCCTTTATTGACAACGTTTCACCCACGCAGTGGGCTTTTTCAAGTCACACACGTTGTCAATAAAGGATCACATTATACTGCATTTGTGTTTATATTTCCATTGTGTCGGTATTTTATACCATTTATTTCCATTCTGGTAAGATGCTGAAAAATCTGGGGCCACGGATGTTGACACAGCGTTCCCTTATTGTACCCACGACACCCCTGCTTTTAACTGGGTTTATTTTGTACTTCCTCCCATATCCCTCACCCCAGTATGTTGTTATGGCAGTGTGTAGGTTTGGGACCAGACCCACGAGTACTTTCCAGGTATATATTATCATGTATCTCTCCTCCGCTCGTGTGAGTATTCAAGACTTTAGGGCGTTCCCAATAATTTAAATGTTTTACTGGCTCTATGTGGGCCGTAAATATTCTCTACCTGTACAACTATCATATACAATATGACAACAGAACACTGCTGGTGTATACAATTTTTTGACAAGGTCACGTGGTGCAGAGGGGTGCCGCGTAGCACAGCAGTGAGTGCCTGTCCTGTACAACCACAGGTTTCAAGGTTCGAGTCTTGTTCTCTATCACGGCTGACTGAGAGATGACTTCAAGGAGTTCACTACCTAGCACTGGTAAGCCAGTGGTGGTAGCTGCCCTGGCCCACCATAACACCACTGGTACCCCACTATAGTGCCGGCACTAATAAACCCTTTATCTTGTGCCACTAACATGAATAAACAACAGTACTAGCAGCAGCAACAATAATAACAGCAGCGATAGCAGTGCAGCAACAACAGTAACATTACCATCAATAACAGTATTACTAGTAACAACAGTAGCAGCATCAACAGTAACACCAGCGTCAACAACAGTACTACTAGTAACAACAGTAGCAGCATCAACAGTAACACCAGCGTCAACAACAGTACTACTAGTAACAGCAGCAGCAGCATCAACAGTAACACCAGCGTCAACAACAGTACTACTAGTAACAACAGTAGCAGCATCAACAGTAACACCAGCGTCAACAACAGTACTACTAGTAACAACAGCAGCAGCATCAACAGTAACACCAGCGTCAACAACAGTACTACTAGTAACAACAGCAGCAGCATCAACAGTAACACCAGCGTCAACAACAGTACTACTAGTAACAACAGCAGCAGCATCAACAGTAACACCAGCGTCAACAACAGTACTACTAGTAACAACAGCAGCAGCATCAACAGTAACACCAGAGTCAACAACAGTACTACTAGTAACAACAGCAGCAGCATCAACAGTAACACCAGCGTCAACAACAGTACTACTAGTAACAACAGCAGCAGCATCAACAGTAACACCAGCGTCAACAACAGTATTACTAGTAACAACAGCAGCAGCATCAACAGTAACACCAGCGTCAACAACAGTACTACTAGTAACAACAGCAGCAGCATCAACAGTAACACCAGCGTCAACAACAGTATTACTAGTAACAACAGCAGCAGCATCAACAGTAACACCAGCGTCAACAACAGTACTACTAGTAACAACAGCAGCAGCATCAACAGTAACACCAGCGTCAACAACAGTATTACTAGTAACAACAGCAGCAGCATCAACAGTAACACCAGCGTCAACAACAGTATTACTAGTAACAACAGCAGCAGCATCAACAGTAACACCAGCGTCAACAACAGTACTACTAGTAACAACAGCAGCAGCATCAACAGTAACACCAGCGTCAACAACAGTACTACTAGTAACAACAGCAGCAGCATCAACAGTAACACCAGCGTCAACAACAGTACTACTAGTAACAACAGCAGCAGCATCAACAGTAACACCAGCGTCAACAACAGTACTACTAGTAACAACAGTAGCAGCATCAACAGTAACACCAGCGTCAACAACAGTACTACTAGTAACAACAGCAGCAGCATCAACAGTAACACCAGCGTCAACAACAGTACTACTAGTAACAACAGCAGCAGCATCAACAGTAACACCAGCGTCAACAACAGTACTACTAGTAACAACAGCAGCAGCATCAACAGTAACACCAGCGTCAACAACAGTACTACTAGTAACAACAGCAGCAGCATCAACAGTAACACCAGCGTCAACAACAGTACTACTAGTAACAACAGCAGCAGCATCAACAGTAACACCAGCGTCAACAACAGTACTACTAGTAACAACAGCAGCAGAATCAACAGTAACACCAGCGTCAACAACAGTATTACTAGTAACAACAGCAGCAGCATCAACAGTAACACCAGCGTCAACAACAGTACTACTAGTAACAACAGCAGCAGCATCAACAGTAACACCAGCGTCAACAACAGTATTACTAGTAACAACAGCAGCAGCATCAACAGTAACACCAGCGTCAACAACAGTACTACTAGTAACAACAGCAGCAGCATCAACAGTAACACCAGCGTCAACAACAGTATTACTAGTAACAACAGCAGCAGCATCAACAGTAACACCAGCGTCAACAACAGTATTACTAGTAACAACAGCAGCAGCATCAACAGTAACACCAGCGTCAACAAACAGTACTACTAGTAACAACAGCAGCAGCATCAACAGTAACACCAGCGTCAACAACAGTACTACTAGTAACAACAGCAGCAGCATCAACAGTAACACCAGCGTCAACAACAGTACTACTAGTAACAACAGCAGCAGCATCAACAGTAACACCAGCGTCAACAACAGTACTACTAGTAACAACAGCAGCAGCATCAACAGTAACACCAGCGTCAACAACAGTACTACTAGTAACAACAGCAGCAGCATCAACAGTAACACCAGCGTCAACAACAGTACTACTAGTAACAACAGCAGCAGCATCAACAGTAACACCAGCGTCAACAACAGTACTACTAGTAACAACAGCAGCAGCATCAACAGTAACACCAGCGTCAACAACAGTATTACTAGTAACAACAGCAGCAGCATCAACAGTAACACCAGCGTCAACAACAGTACTACTAGTAACAACAGCAGCAGCATCAACAGTAACACCAGCGTCAACAACAGTATTACTAGTAACAACAGCAGCAGCATCAACAGTAACACCAGCGTCAACAACAGTATTACTAGTAACAACAGCAGCAGCATCAACAGTAACACCAGCGTCAACAACAGTACTACTAGTAACAACAGCAGCAGCATCAACAGTAACACCAGCGTCAACAAACAGTACTACTAGTAACAACAGCAGCAGCATCAACAGTAACACCAGCGTCAACAAACAGTACTACTAGTAACAACAGCAGCAGCATCAACAGTAACACCAGCGTGAACAACAGTACTACTAGTAACAACAGCAGCAGCATCAACAGTAACACCAGCGTCAACAACAGTATTACTAGTAACAACAGCATGAGCCGTCGCAGCGTGTATGTGTGTTTGTAATGCAGCTCCCGGACACACCACTGCCAGCAGGCTCCTCTCTGTGGTCAACACCTGCAACTTGAGCGCCGTGATGCCTGCAAGAAGGAGCTCTGCCTGCACATGACAGCCTCATCTTGGACCTCAAGCTCATCTTGTGAGCGCCGCTCCACGTGAGGATGGATATCTTCCAACTCAAGATCTTTTGCACTCTCGTGCGTCGTCAGGAGTTACGCAATGTTGCAAGACTAGCAACACGTGATTGCATTGAATTGCAAGATCAATAAAACGTAAAGAGAACGTAAGATTTCACTTGTAATGTTTCGCTCTGTGTAGAGCTCTACACAGAGCGAAACGTCAGAAGCTGGTGATGAAGAACTGCAGCTGGTGAATGAAGCTTGTGAAGGAAGGCTGGAGGATTCCAGCCTTCCTAGAATCCTCCATCCCTCTCTGAAATCCTCCCTCCCTGGAATCCTCCCTCTCCCTGGAATCCTCCCTCTCCTTGGAATCCATCCTCTCCCTGGAATCCTCCCTCTCCCTGGAATCCTCCCTCCCTCCTTGGAATCCTCCCTCTCCCTGGAATCCATCCTCTCCCTGGAATCCTCCCTCTCCCTAGAATCCTCCCTCCCTCCTTGGAATCCTCCCTCTCCCTAGAATCCTCCCTCCCTCCTTGGAATCCTCCCTCTCCCTAGAATCCTCCCTCCCTCCCTGGAATCCTCCCTCTCCCTAGAATCCTCCCTCCCTCCCTGGAATCCTCCCTCTCCCTGGAATCCTCCCTCCCTCCCTGGAATCCTCCCTCTCCCTAGAATCCTCCCTCCCTCCCTGGAATCCTCCCTCTCCCTGGAATCCTCCCTCCCTCCTCGGAGGAAGGGAGGGAGATCGATGGAGTTGAACTCTTCTCCAGGCTGAGGGACTGACCACTTCAAATACTTTTCCTCTAAGGTTGATGGACTGATTACATCATCTTCGCTACTACACTGCTGCTCTGTATCTGAC
>NC_069444.1:8836817-8875023 GCF_026875155.1 Cherax quadricarinatus
GCCATGAATGTTGTACATGGTAGTGTCACCCATGAATGTTGTGCATGGTAGTGTCAGCCATGAATGTTGTGCATGGTAGTGTCAGCCATGAATTTTTGTACATGGTAGTGTCAGCCATGAATGTTGTGCATGGTAGTGTCAGCCATGAATGTTGTACATGGTAGTGTCAGCCATGAATGTTGTGCATGGTAGTGTCAGCCATGAATGTTGTGCATGGTAGTGTCAGCCATGAATGTTGTGCATGGTAGTGTCAGCCATGAATGTTGTGCATGGTAGTGTCAGCCATGAATGTTGTGCATGGTAGTGTCAGCCATGAATGTTGTGCATGGTAGTGTCAGCCATGAATGTTGTGCATGGTAGTGTCAGCCATGAATGTTGTGCATGGTAGTGTCAGCCATGAATGTTGTGCATGGTAGTGTCAGCCATGAATGTTGTGCATGGTAGTGTCAGCCATGAATGTTGTGCATGGTAGTGTCAGCCATGAATGTTGTGCATGGTAGTGTCAGCCATGAATGTTGTGCATGGTAGTGTCAGCCATGAATGTTGTGCATGGTAGTGTCAGCCATGAATGTTGTGCATGGTAGTGTCAGCCATGAATGTTGTGCATGGTAGTGTCAGCCATGAATGTTGTGCATGGTAGTGTCAGCCATGAATGTTGTGCATGGTAACAGGGAAAGAAAAGTCAGAGTACAGAACATTAACATCAGGGTGGGGAAGTAGAGAGATCAAACCACAAACCTTTAAAAAAACTTGCACTGGCAACGAGATCGTAAGAAAGGAAAGAGACAGTGTTAATAATAATAATAATAATAATAATAATAATAATAATAATAATAATAATAATAATAATAATAGTAATAATAATAATATGTTTATTTACTACAAGTACGTACATGTACAAGGTATACAGACCATAGCTGACATCAGTGACATACTACTATATAGAAAGCCCCTTGTTATACTGAGCATTTCGGGCAAATTAGGTCAGTTATGTCTCGGGATGCGACCCACAACAGTCCACTAACACCCAGGTACCCATTTTATATTAATGGGTGAACAGGGACAGCAGATATCTTATGGAAACACGTCCCTAATGTTTTCCAGCCGTACCGGAGGAGATTCGAACTCCGGACCTCAGTGTGTGAGTTGAGTGCGCTAGCGATCGAAGGAACTTGATTTAGGAACCAAGGGAACGTAGATATCCTGTACATAACCAAGCCTGAACGTTATACCAATACTGGGACGTTGAATAAGCGTCGAAAAGTTCCTTCCAGAGGGAACAAGTGAATGAGATGGAGAGCTTGGCTACACCAGACAAGAACCCTGGTTACCTGGAGTCTACCTGGAGGGTATTCCGGGGATCAACCCCCCCGCGGCCCGCTCCACGACCTGACCTCTCATTGGATCAGGGCCTGATCAACCAGGCTGTTACTGCTGGCCACACGTAGTCCAGCGTACGAACCACAGCCCGGCTGATCCGGCACCGACTTTAAGTATTTGGCCAGCTCCCTCTTGAAGGTAACCAGGGGCCTTTGAAGGTAACCAGGGGCCTATTGGTAATTCCCCTTATGCATGGTGGGAGGCTGTTGAACAGTCTTGGGCCCCGGACACTTATGGTGTTTTCTCTTAGTGTACCAATGAAAACTGGTTAGAAAATGTACAAAGAATAAAAATATCAAGATATAAGTAATAAGAGAGAGTTAACTATTTTGCCCTGTCGTTGATCCAACCTGATTGAATCTCGTTCTCACGAATTTAATAATAATTATTATTATTGTAATACATGAAGAATGTTCAAGGTGGGTTGTGAGGAGACTTAAAGAAGTATTAAGAAGGTGTGAAGAAGGAAAAACTAAGAAAAAGATGATTTTAATGAACCTGGAAGAGGACGAGATAGAACCTGACTCTTGACTCTGGACTTGACTTTGGACTCTAGACCCTTGACTCTGAACTCTAGACCCTTGACTCTGAACTCTAGACCCTTGACTCTGGACCCTAGACCCTTGACTCTGGACTCTAGATCCTTGGCTCTGGACTCTAGACCTTGACTCTGGACTCCAGGCTCTATAGAGGAAATTATTCCGTCAAGGATGAACAAAACCTCTCCTAATTATTATTTATATTTTGTGGTCTTGTGAATTGTTTCAGCGTCATGTGTGTACACATGACGTAGTGGGACTTACATGTGTGTACACATGACGTAGTGGGACTTACATGTGTGTACACATGACATAGTGTGACTTACATGTGTGTACACATGACGTAGTGGGACTTACATGTGTGTACACATGACGTAGTGGGACTTACATGTGTGTACACATGACGTAGGGGACTTACATGTGTGTACACATGACGTAGTGGGACTTACATGTGTGTACACATGACGTAGTGTGACTTACATGTGTGTACACATGACGTAGTGTGACTTACATGTGTGTACACATGACGTAGTGTGACTTACATGTGTGTACACAAAGACGTAGTGTGACTTACATGTGTGTACACATGACGTAGTGTGACTTACATGTGTGTACACATGACGTAGTGTGACTTACATGTGTGTACACATGACGTAGTGTGACTTACATGTGTGTACACATGACGTAGGTGACTTACATGTGTGTACACATGACGTAGTGTGACTTACATGTGTGTACACATGACGTAGTGTGACTTACATGTGTGTACACATGACGTAGTGTGACTTACATGTGTGTACACATGACGTAGTGTGACTTACGTGTGTGTACACATGACGTAGTGTGACTTACATGTGTGTACACATGACGTAGTGGGACTTACATGTGTGTACACATGACGTAGTGGACTTACATGTGTGTACACATGACGTAGTGTGACTTACGTGTGTGTACACATGACGTAGTGTGACTTACATGTGTGTACACATGACGTAGTGTGACTTACATGTGTGTACACATGACGTAGTGTGACTTACATTGTGTTACACATGACGTAGTGGGACTTACATGTGTGTACACATGACGTAGTGGGACTTACATGTGTGTACACATGACGTAGTGTGACTTACATGTGTGTACACATGACGTAGTGTGACTTACATGTGTGTACACATGACGTAGTGGGACTTACATGTGTTACACATGACGTAGTGGGACTTACATGTGTGTACACATGACGTAGTGTGACTTACATGTTGTGTACACATGACGTAGTGTGACTTACATGTGTGTACACATGACGTAGTGTGACTTACGTGTGTGTACACATGACGTAGTGGACTTACATGTGTGTACACATGACGTAGTGTGACTTACATGTGTGTACACATGACGTAGTGTGACTTACATGTGTGTACACATGACGTAGTGTGACTTACATGTGTGTACACATGACGTAGTGTGACTTACATGTGTGTACACATGACGTAGTGGGACTTACATGTGTGTACACATGACGTAGTGGGACATACATGTGTGTACACATGACGTAGTGTGACTTACATGTGTGTACACATGACGTAGTGTGACTTACATGTGTGTACACAGACGTAGTGGGACTTACATGTGTGTACACATGACGTAGTGGGACTTACATGTGTGTACACATGACGTAGTGTGACTTACATGTGTTAACACATGACGTAGTGTGACTTACATGTGTGTACACATGACGTAGTGTGACTTACGTGTGTGTACACATGACGTAGTGTGACTTACATGTGTACACATGACGTAGTGGGACTTACATGAGTGTACACATGACGTAGTGGGACTTACATGTGTGTACACATGACGTAGTGTGACTTACAGTGTGTACACATGACGTAGTGTGACTTACATGTGTGTACACATGACGTAGTGTGGACTTACATGTGTGTACACATGACGTAGTGTGACTTACATGTGTGTACACATGACGTAGTGTGACTTACGTGTGTGTACACATGACGTAGTGTGACTTACATGTGTGTACACATGACGTAGTGTGACTTACATGTGTGTACACATGACGTAGTGTGACTTACATGTGTGTACACATGACGTAGTGTGACTTACGTGTGTGTACACATGACGTAGTGTGACTTACATGTGTGTACACATGACGTAGTGTGACTTACGTGTGTGTACACATGACGTAGTGTGACTTACATGTGTGTACACATGACGTAGTGTGACTTACATGTGTGTACACATGACGTAGTGTGACTTTCATGTGTGTACACATGACGTAGTGGGACTTACGTGTGTGTACACATGACGTAGTGTGACTTACATGTGTGTACACATGACGTAGTGTGACTTACATGTGGGGTACACATGACGTAGTGTGACTTACGTGTGTGTACACATGACGTAGTGTGACTTACATGTGTGTACACATGACGTAGTGTGACTTACATGTGTGTACACATGACGTAGTGTGACTTACATGTGTGTACACATGACGTAGTGTGACTTACATGTGTGTACACATGACGTAGTGTGACTTACGTGTGTGTACACATGACGTAGTGTGACTTACATGTGTGTACACATGACGTAGTGTGACTTACATGTGTGTACACATGACGTAGTGTGACTTACGTGTGTGTACACATGACGTAGTGTGACTTACATGTGTGTACACATGACGTAGTGTGACTTTACATGTGTTTTACACATGACGTAGTGTGACTTACATGTGTGTACACATGACGTAGTGTGACTTACATGTGTGTACACATGACGTAAGTGTGACTTACATGTGTGTACACATGACGTAGTGTGACTTACATGTGTGTACACATGACGTAGTGTGACTTACATGTGTGTACACATGACGTAGTGTGACTTACATGTGTGTACACATGACGTAGTGGGACTTACATGTGTGTACACATGACGTAGTGTGACTTACGTGTGTGTACACATGACGTAGTGTGACTTACATGTGTGTACACATGACGTAGTGGGACTTACGTGTGTGTACACATGACGTAGTGTGACTTACATGTGTGTACACATGACGTAGTGTGACTTACATGTGTGTACACATGACGTAGTGTGACTTACGTGTGTGTACACATGACGTAGTGTGACTTACATGTGTGTACACATGACGTAGTGTTGACTTACGTGTGTGTACACATGACGTAGTGTGACTTACATGTGTGTACACATGACGTAGTGTGACTTACATGTGTGTACACATGACGTAGTGTGACTTACATGTGTGTACACATGACGTAGTGTGACTTACATGTGTGTACACATGACGTAGTGTGACTTACATGTGTGTACACATGACGTAGTGTGACTTACATGTGTGTACACATGACGTAGTGTGACTTACATGTGTGTACACATGACGTAGTGGGACTTACATGTGTGTACACATGACGTAGTGGGACTTACATGTGTGTACACATGACGTAGTGTGACTTACATGTGTGTACACATGACGTAGTGTGACTTACATGTGTGTACACATGACGTAGTGGGACTTACATGTGTGTACACATGACGTAGTGTGACTTACATGTGTGTACACATGACGTAGTGTGACTTACATGTGTGTACACATGACGTATGGACTTACATGTGTGTACACATGACGTAGTGGGACTTACATGTGTGTACACATGACGTAGTGTGACTTACATGTGTGTACACATGACGTAGTGTGACTTACATGTGTGTACACATGACGTATGGGACTTACATGTGTGTACACATGACGTAGTGGACTTACATGTGTGTACACATGACGTAGTGGGACTTACATGTGTGTACACATGACGTAGTGTGACTTACATGTGTGTACACATGACGTAGTGTGACTTACATGTGTGTACACATGACGTAGTGTGACTTACATGTGTGTACACATGACGTAGTGGGACTTACATGTGTGTACACATGACGTAGTGGGACTTACATGTGTGTACACATGACGTAGTGTGACTTACGTGTGTGTACACATGACGTAAATGTGACTTACGTTTTGTGTACACATGACGTAGTGTGACTTACGTGAGTGTACACATGACGTAGTGTGACTTACGTGTGTGTACACATGACGTAGTGTGACTTACATGTGTGTACACATGACGTAGTGTGACTTACGTGTGTGTACACATGACGTAGTGTGACTTACATGTGTGTACACATGACGTAGTGTGACTTACGTGTGTGTACACATAGACGTTTGTGTGACTTACGTGTGTTTTACACATGACGTAGTGTGACTTACATGTGTGTACACATGACGTAGTGTGACTTACGTGTGTGTACACATGACGTAGTGTGACTTACATGTGTGTACACATGACGTAGTGTGACTTACATGTGTGTACACATGACGTAGTGTGACTTACATGTGTGTACACATGACGTAGTGTGACTTACATGTGTGTACACATGACGTAGTGTGACTTACATGTGTGTACACATGACGTAGTGTGACTTACATGTGTGTACACATGACGTAGTGTGACTTACATGTGTGTACACATGACGTAGTGTGACTTACGTGTGTGTACACATGACGTAGTGTGACTTACGTGTGTGTACACAAAGACGTAGTGTGACTTACGTGTGTGTACACATGACGTAGTGTGACTTACGTGTGTGTACACATGACGTAGTGTGACTTACGTGTGTGTACACATGACGTAGTGTGACTTACGTGTGTGTACACATGACGTAGTGTGACTTACGTGTGGTGTACACATGACGTAGTGGGACTTACGTGTGTGTACACATGACGTAGTGTGACTTACGTGTGTGTACACATGACGTAGTGGGACTTACGTGTGTGTACACATGACGTAGTGTGACTTACATGTGTGTACACATGACGTAGTGGGACTTACATGTGTGTACACATGACGTAGTGTGACTTACATGTGTGTACACATGACGTAGTGTGACTTACATGTGTGTACACATGACTAGTGTGACTTACATGTGTGTACACATGACGTAGTGTGACTTACATGTGTGTACACATGACGTAGTTTTGACTTACATGTGTGTACACATGACGTAGTGTGACTTACATGTGTTACACATGACGTAGTGGGACTTACATGTGTGTGAACACATGACGTAGTGTGACTTACATGTGTGTACACATGACGTAGTGTGACTTACATGTGTGTACACATGACGTAGTGGGACTTACATGTGTGTACACATGACGTAGTGTGACTTACATGTGTGTACACATGACGTAGTGTGACTTACATGTGTGTACACATGACGTAGTGTGACTTACATGTGTGTACACATGACGTAGTGTGACTTACATGTGTGTACACATGACGTAGTGTGACTTACATGTGTGTACACATGACGTAGTGGGACTTACATGTGTGTACACATGACGTAGTGTGACTTACATGTGTGTACACATGACGTAGTTGTGACTTACATGTGTGTACAACATGACGTATGTGGACTTACATGTGTATACACATGACGTAGTGTGACTTACATGTGTGTACACATTTACGTAGTGGACTTACATGTGTGTACACATGACGTGTGTGACTTACATGTGTGTACACATGACGTAGTGTGACTTACATGTGTGTACACATGACGTAGTGTGACTTACATGTGTGTACACATGACGTAGTGTGACTTACATGTGTGTACACATGACGTAGTGTGACTTACGTGTGTGTACACATGACGTAGTGTGACTTACATGTGTGTACACATGACTTTGTGTGACTTACGTGTGTGTACACATGACGTAGTGTGACTTACATGTGTGTACACATGACGTAGTGTGGGCTTACATGTGTGTACACATGACGTAGTGTGACTTACATTGTGTGTACACATGACGTAGTGTGACTTACATGTGTGTACACATGACGTAGTGTGACTTACATGTGTGTACACATGACGTAGTGTGACTTACATGTGTGTACACATGACGTAGTGTGACTTACATGTGTGTACACATGACGTAGTTGTGACTTACATGTGTGTACACATGACGTAGTGTACTTACATGTGTGTACACAGACGTAGTGTGACTTACCATGTGTGTACACATGACGTAGTGGGACTTACATGTGTGTACACATGACGTAGTGTGACTTACATGTGTGTACACATGACGTAGTGGACTTACATGTGTGTACACATGACGTAGTGTGACTTACATGTGTGTACACATGACGTAGTGGGACTTACGTGTGTGTACACATGACGTAGTGTGACTTACGTGTGTGTACACATGACGTAGTGGGACTTACATGTGTGTACACATGACGTAGTGGGACTTACGTGTGTGTACACATGACGTAGTGGGACTTACATGTGTGTACACATGACGTAGTGGGACTTACATGTGTGGTACACATGACGTAGTGGGACTTACATGTGTGTACACAATGACGTAGTGGGACTTACATGTGTGTACACATGACGTAGTGTGACTTACATGTGTGTACACATGACGTAGTGTGACTTACATGTGTGTACACATGACGTAGTGTGACTTACATGTGTGTACACATGACGTGTGTGACTTACATGTGTGTACACATGACGTAGTGTGACTTACATGTGTGTACACATGACGTAGTGTGACTTACATGTGTGTACACATGACGTAGTGTGACTACATGTGTGTACACATGACGTAGTGGAACTTACATGTGTGTACACATGACGTAGTGTGACTTACATGTGTGTACACATGACGTAGTGGGACTTACATGTGTGTACACATGACGTAGTGTGACTTACATGTGTGTACACATGACGTAGTGGGACTTACATGTGTGTACACATGACGTAGTGGGACTTACATGTGTGTACACATGACGTAGTGGGACTTACATGTGTGTACACATGACGTAGTGTGACTTACATGTGTGTACACATGACGTAGTGTGACTTACATGTGTGTACACATGACGTAGTGGGACTTACATGTGTGTACACATGACGTAGTGTGACTTACATGTGTGTACACATGACGTAGTGTGACTTACATGTGTGTACACATGACGTAGTGTGACTTACATGTGTGTACACATGACGTAGTGTGACTTACATGTGTGTACACATGACGTAGTGTGACTTACATGGTGTACACATGACGTAGTGGGACTTACATGTGTGTACACATGACGTAGTGGGACTTACGTGTGTGTACACATGACGTAGTGTGACTTACATGTGTTTTACACATGACGTAGTGTGACTTACATGTGTGTACACATGACGTAGTGGGACTTACATGTGTGTACACATGACGTAGTGGGACTTACGTGTGTGTACACATGACGTAGTGGGACTTACATGTGTGTACACATGACGTAGTGTGACTTACATGTGTGTACACATGACGTAGTTTTGACTTACATGTGTGAACACATTGCGTAGTGTGACTTACATGTGTGTACACATGACGTAGTGGGACTTACGTGTGTGTACACATGACGTAGTGGGACTTACATGTGTGTACACATGACGTAGTGTGACTTACATGTGTGTACACATGACGTAGTGGGACTTACGTGTGTGTACACATGACGTAGTGTGACTTACATGTGTGTACACATGACGTAGTGTGACTTACATGTGTGTACACATGACGTAGTGGGACTTACATGTGTGTACACATGACGTAGTGGGACTTACGTGTGTGTACACATGACGTAGTGGGACTTACATGTGTGTACACATGACGTAGTGTGACTTACATGTGTGTACACATGACGTAGTGTGACTTACATGTGTGAACACATTGCGTAGTGTGACTTACATGTGTGTACACATGACGTAGTGGGACTTACGTGTGTGTACACATGACGTAAGTGGGACTTACATGTGTGTACACATGACGTAGTGTGACTTACATGTGTGTACACATGACGTAGTGTGACTTACATGTGTGAACACATTGCGTAGTGTGACTTACACGTGTGCACACATATTGTACTGTTACATGTGTGTACACATGCTATTCTGTTACATGTGTGTGTGTAATACATGTACTGCTGTTACTTACATGTACAGAAATGCGTGCAAAATGAACAACTGGAAAGTAAGCAGATGAATGTTCAACTTCCTCACAAATAGAGCTCAAAGAGTAATAGTAAACAGAGTGAAATCAAGGATTGCCACAGTGAAAAGTTGTGCTCCCCAAGGCACAGTACTCGCCCCACTCTTCTTTCTCATTCTCAAAATCTGACATACACAGGGACATAGCATTGCATCATCCTTTGCAGACGATACTAGAATTTGTATAAGAGTGTCATCCATAGAGGACACAGTGAATCTCTGAGCTAATATGTTCAGTGAGGAAATATTTCATTTACTACGCTAGGGAAGAATGGAGGAAATATAAACACGATCACTCAACGGAAGGTAAGTTAAATGTGGGAAACCTGGGAGCGATAATGTAATTTTGCGTTTAAGGAACTCAATAGTGTTATTATCGCAGTTGCGTGGATAACTAAAACCTTCAAAACAAAAGGTGCCAAGCCAGTGATGATACTCTTCAGGTCACTCATTCTCTCTAGGTTGCAGTATTGCTGTATATTAACGGCCTCCTCCAACGCAGGCGAAATTGCTGAGCTGGAAAACATACAGAGACCCTTCACAGCTTGTATAAACTCAGTTAAGCACCTAAATTACTGGGAGCACTTGAAGTCCACAGAACTGTACTACTTAGAACACAAGTGAGAAAGATACATCATAATCTACACTTGGAAGAAACTGAAGGAATTGGTCCCAAACCTGCACACAGAAATTACTACTTATGAACACAAGAGGCTTGGCAGATGATGCAGGATACCTGAAGGGAAGAAGGAAGCTGTGGGTACACTGAGAGAGAACTCGGTAAGTGTAAAAGGACCACGACTCTTCAGTACCCCCTCCCCCCCCTTCATATATAAGGGGTGGTTACCAACAAATTCCCGGCTGTCAAAAAGGAGCTCGACATATTCATCAAAACAGTTCCTGATCAGCCATGTTGTGCTGCATACGTTGTGCTGTCAGCGGGTACTAACATGGTAATCGATCAGGACAGGAACCAGGAGGTCTGGTCTGGGACCGGGCCACGGGGCTGTCCGTTCTTGAAAAAAAGACGTCCTTGAAAGCGCTTTTCCATATGGGATGGTTGGTGAATGGGGTTTAAAACCCATCGACTGCACGAAGATCATTAAGGCTGCACCAAACCTTATTACCACAAATATAACATAAATATCTAGTGTCTATTATTATTATTATTATTATTATTATTATTATTATTATTATTATTATTATTATTATTATTATTAAAAATGACTGAGAAAATTCTGAAACAGCAAAATAAAGAAAAAATCTTTTCGTTTTATTCAGTTTCAGTTTTAGAGTGACTACAGTGTAGCGCCCTTTTCTGTTACTTCCCAGTTCCTGTTACAGAAAACTTAACAAAGCCTTTTAAAACAAATCCCTCGCGATCACTTATATCTTGTATGGGCGAAACATTGGAAGTTTATTAAGCACAGGTACACATAGTACACTTATCATACATGTGTAAGATACCATGCAACCCAAAAACTCAAGGCGACCTTATATTCCATTCGGGTTTGTAATTTCTTATATTAAACCATTTCCTCTCTTCCTCCCTCTCACCCTCCTCTCTCCCTCTCTCCTCCCTCCCTCCTTCTCTCTCTCTCTCCCTCTCTCTCTCTTCTCTCAGCTCTCTCTCTCTCTCTTCTCTCTCTCTCTCTCTCTCTCTCTCTCTCCCTTCTCTCCTCCCTCTGCTCTCTTCTCTCTCTCTCTCTCCTCTCTCTCTCTCTCTCTATATAATCATATATATATTTATATATAATAATATATTATGATATATATACTGTATATACATAATGTTGTTGGCCTGTGTTGCAGTTTTAGCAGCACTCCGTTTTCAGACGTATTCCAAAAGTTTATTCTCTATAAGATTAAAAATTATTTCCTACAGTCTCACTAAATACATATGATAATCTGTATGGAACACATCGATAATCATCATTGGTGTCATCTGGCGGGTGGTGGCGACCTCAGCGCTGGACGAGCTTCAAGGTTGACCTTGAAAGCTATGGTGTGGTCAGCGTGGTGCTCTGACCAACAACATGGTGTGGTCAGCGTGGTGCTCTGACCAACAACATGTGTGTGGTCAGCGCGGTGCTCTGACCAACAACATGGTGTGGTCAGCGTGGTGCTCTGACCAACAACATGGTGTGGTCAGCGTGGTGCTCTGACCAACAACATGGTGTGGTCAGCGCGGTGCTCTGACCAACAACATGGTGTGGTCAGCGTGGTGCTCTGACCAACAACATGGTGTGGTCAGCGTGGTGCTCTGACCAACAACATGGTGTGATCAGCGTGGTGCTCTGCCCAAACAACATGGTGTGGTCAGCGTGGTGCTCTGACCAACAACATGGTGTGGTCAGCGTGGTGCTCTGACCAACAACATGGTGTGGTCAGCGTGGTGCTCTGACCAACAACATGGTGTGGTCAGCGTGGTGCTCTGACCAACAACATGGTGTGGTCAGCGTGGTGCTCTGACCAACAACATGGTGTGGTCAGCGTGGTGCTCTGACCAACAACATGGTGTGGTCAGCGTGGTGCTCTGACCAACAACATGGTGTGGTCAGCGCGGTGCTCTGACCAACACATGGTGTGGTCAGCGCGGTGCTCTGACCAACAACATGGTGTGGTCAGCGTGGTGCTCTGACCAACAACATGGTTGTGGTCAGCGGGTGCTCTGACCAACAACATGGTGTGGTACAGCGTGGTGCTCTGACCAACAACATGGTGTGGTCAGCGTGGTGCTCTGACCAACAACATGGTGTGGTCAGCGTGGTGCTCTGACCAACAACATGGTGTGGTCAGCGGGTGCTCTGACCAACAACATGGTGTGGTCAGCGTGGTGCTCTGACCAACAACATGGTGTGGTCAGCGTTGGTGCTCTGACCAACAACATGGTGTGGTCAGCGTGGTGCTCTGACCAACAACATGGTGTGGTCAGCGTGGTGCTCTGACCAACAACATGGTGTGGTCAGCGCGGTGCTCTGACCAACAACATGGTGTGGTCAGCCAAGGTTGACCTTTGAAAGCTTATGGTGTGATCAGCGTGGTGCTCTGACCAACAACATGGTGTGGTCAGCGTGGTGCTCTGACCAACAACATGGTGTGGTCAGCGTGGTGCTCTGACCAACAACATGGTGTGGTCAGCGGGTGCTCTGACCAACAACATGGTGTGTCAGCGTGGTGCTCTGACCAACAACATGGTGTGGTCAGCGTGGTGCTCTGACCAACAACATGGTGTGTCAGCGTGGTGCTCTGACCAACAACATGGTGTGGTCAGCGTGGTGCCTGACAACAACATGGTGTGGTCAGCGTGGTGCTCTGACCAACAACATGGTGTGGTCAGCGTGGTGCTCTGACCAACAACATGGTGTGGTCAGCGTGGTGCTCTGACCAACAACATGGTGTGGTCAGCGCGGTGCTCTGACCAACAACATGGTGTGGTCAGCGGTGCTCTGACCAACAACATGGTGTGGTCAGCGTGGTGCTCTGACCAACAACATGGTGTGGTCAGCGTGGTGCTCTGACCAACAACATGGTGTGGTCAGCGTGGTGCTCTGACCAACAACATGGTGTGGTCAGCGCGGTGCTCTGACCAACAACATGGTGTGGTCAGCGCGGTGCTTGACCAACAACATGGTGTGGTCAGCGTGGTGCTCTGACCAACAACATGGTGTGGTCAGCGTGGTGCACTGACCAACAACATGGTGTGGATCAGCGTGGTCTCTGACCAACACATGGTGTGGTCAGCGGGTGCTCGAACAACAACATGGTGTGACAGCGCGGTGCTCTGACCAACAACATGGTGTGTCACCAAGTGACTTTGAAAGCTATGTGTGATCAGCGTGGTGCCGACCAACAACATGGTGTGGTCAGCCAGGTTGACCTTTGAAGCTTATGGTGTGGTCAGCGCGTGGCCTGACAACAACTGGTGTGGTCCACGTGGTGCATGACAACAACATGTGTGGTCGCCGGTGCTCTGACCAAACACATGGGTGGTCAGCGCGGTGCTCTGAACAACATCATGGTGTGGTCAGCGCGGTGCTCTAGACAACTACATGGTGTGTCAGCGCGTGCTCTGACCACAACATGGTGTGGTCAGCGCGGTGCTCAGACCAACGAAATTTTCACTTAATCTTGATTTTCACAAGATTGTGATTCCAACTCAGTTTTCTTTTCGAACTGAGGTTGGATATTAATGGCCATCAGGTTGAAAGAGTCTGGTATTGATAGTTAATGTTTAACACTCTGTGGCAAGTTCAGAACTCTGTGACAAGACCATAACAACTCTGTGACAAGACCATAACAACTCTGTGGCCAGTCCATAACAACTCTGTGCCATCCTTAACAAAAAATGTGGCCGTCTAACTATGTGGCAGTCCATAACAACCTGTGGCCAGTCCTTAACAACTCTGTGGCCAGTCCTTAACAACTCTGTGGCCAGTCTTAACAACTCTGGGCCAGTCCATAACAACTCTGTGGCCAGTCCTTAACAGCTCTGTGGCCAGTCCTTAACAACTCTGTGGCCAGTCCTTAACAACTCTGTGGCCAGTCCTTAACAACTCTGTGGCCAGTCCTTAACAACTCTGTGGCCAGTCCTTAAACAACTCTGTGGCCAGTCCTTAACAACCAGTGGCCAGTCATAACAACTTCTGGCCATCCATAAAACTCTGTGGCCAGTCCTTAACAACTCTGTGGCCAGTCCTTAACAACTCTGTGGCAGTCCTAACAACTCTGTGGCCAGTCCTTAACAACTCTGTGGCCAGTCCTTAACAGCTCTGTGGCCAGTCCTTAACAACTCTGTGGCCAGTCCTTAACTCTGTGGCCAGTCCTTAACAACTCTGTGGCCAGTCCTTAACAACTCTGTGGCCAGTCCTTAACAACTCTGTGGCCAGTCCTTAAACAACTCTGTGGCAGTCCAACTCTGTGCCAGTCCATAACAACTCTGTGGCCAGTCCATACACAACTCTGTGGCCAGTCCTTAACAACTCTGTGGCCAGTCCTTAACAACTCTGTGGCCAGTCCTTAACAACTCTGTGGCCAGTCCTTAACAACTCTGTGGCCAGTCCTTAACAACTCTGTGGCCAGTCCATAACAACTCTGTGGCCAGTCCATAACAACTCTGTGGCCAGTCCATAACAACTCTGTGGCCAGTCCTTAACAACTCTGTGGCCAGTCCTTAACAACTCTGTGCCCAGTCCTTAACAACTCTGTGGCCAGTCCTTAACAACTCTGTGGCCAGTCCTTAACAGCTCTGTGGCCAGTCCTTAACAACTCTGTGGCCAGTCCATAACTCTGTGGCCAGTCCTTAACAACTCTGTGGCCAGTCCTTAACAACTCTGTGGCCAGTCCTTAACAACTCTGTGGCCAGTCCTTAACAACTCTGTGGCCAGTCCTTAACAGCTCTGTGCCATCCTTAACAACTCTGTGGCCAGTCCATAACAACTCTGTGGCCAGTCCTTAACAACTCTGTGGCAGTCCTTAACAACTCTGTGGCCAGTCCTTAACAACTCTGTGGCCAGTCCTTAACAACTCTGTGGCCAGTCCTTAACAACTCTGTGGCCAGTCCATAACAACTCTGTGGCCAGTCCATAACTCTGTGGCCAGTCCATAACAACTCTGTGGCCAGTCCTTAACAACTCTGTGGCCAGTCCTTAACAACTCTGTGGCCAGTCCTTAACAACTCTGTGGCCAGTCCATAACAACATCTCTGGCCAGTCCTTAACAACTCTGTGGCCAGTCCTTAACAACTCTGTGGCCAGTCCTTAACAACTCTGTGGCCAGTCCTTAACAACTCTGTGGCCAGTCCTTAACAACTCTGTGCCAGTCCTTAACAACTCTGTGGCCAGTCCATTACAACTCTGTGGCCAGTCCATAACAATCTGTGGCCAGTCCATAACAACTCTGTGGCAGTCCTTAACAACTCTGTGGCCAGTCCTTAACAACTCTGTGGCCAGTCCTTAACTCTGTGGCCAGTCCTTAACTCTGTGGCCAGTCCTTAACAACTCTGTGGCCAGTCCTTAACAACTCTGTGGCCAGTCCTTAACAGCTCTGTTGCCAGTCCTTAACAGCTCTGTGGAAAGTTGATAACTCCGCTGTAACAAGTCCCTGGTGTTCGTATGGAGTCTTAGGCTTACTTGTTATGTGTAATTTTTTTTTTTCACATTATTTGATTTGTTGGTGCACCGTAGGTCCTTCACTGTTACAGTGTTCTTGATATCCTTGAGCACCGTTGTGTGAGGACCAAGACAGCCCTGAGACGGGGAAAACAAGAGGGGGTCTTCCTGTATCCCACTTCCAGCTGTGCTGGAAGGAAACTTTTGACGCTATCGTAGCTGCTAAACCCATAGTTGAAGACCTGACGGTATCGTCACTGCCCAACAGTAGCTGCAGCTCTACTGGAATGTAACCCATGTCAGTGGCTTTCTTTTGTGCTTAACAAAAGAAAGCCATTAACATGGGTTACATGTCAACATTTTGTTTACAGAAGAAAATCAAGTTGTATTGTAAGGAAACCTTTGAAAGTATCGTAGCTAGTGAACCCATAGTGGAAGACTTGACGATATCCTCATCGCCTTACCGAAGTCTCTCAGCTGAGGCTGTTGTATGACACTACAATAAGGTAGCAGCACACTGCTGATGTATCCAGTTTTGCTAAATAAGAAAGATCTACTGTATTTCCTCTTATTTTAAGGCTCTAAATTGTAACACAGTAATGTGTAACTCCTGTCGGGTAATATTTTCCTGCGTGTTTTACACGGTATTAATTTGTTTCTTTTTCAGTTTTGTTTACAACTGTCAGCGTAAACTGCTGAGGGAGTTTATAATTTGCAACTTGGTGCGCGGCCCTTGGAAAAGTTTTCCATCTGTCAGTGGGTATTGTTTACACTTGTGTTTCGTCAGGAACACTGATAGTCTCTTGTTTTTCGTCAGGAACACTGATAGTCTCTTGTTTTTCGTCAGGAACACTGATAGTCTCTTGTTTTTCGTCAGGAACACTGATAGTCTCTTATTTTTCGTCAGGAACACTGATAGTCTCTTGTTTTTCGTCAGGAGCACTGATAGTCTCTTATTTTTCGTCAGGAACACTGATAGTCTCTTGTTTTTCGTCAGGAACACTGATAGTCTCTTGTTTCTCGTCAGGAACACTGATAGTCTCTTGTTTTTCGTCAGGAACACTGATAGTCTCTTGTTTTTCGTCAGGAACACTGATAGTCTCTTGTTTTTCGTCAGGAACACTGATAGTCTCTTGTTTTCGTCAGGAACACTGATAGTCTCTTGTTTTTCGTCAGGAACACTGATAGTCTCTTGTTTTTCGTCAGGAACACTGATAGTCTCTTGTTTTTCGTCAGGAACACTGATAGTCTCTTGTTTTAATCACTGATACTTTTTTTTTCCAAAATTTCTTAAAACAGACATGATATTTTGTAGATTTTTTTTTTTTTTTGGTAAAAGAAAATGTACGAGTCACTGATATTTACAGAGGCAAGTGTTGTGTCAGACATCAGGAGTTTAGTAGCGTGATTTTGTTCACTCCAGCGCATCAGTGTCTAGCCGTGTGTCATGTTTACCTGGAGCTAAGACCGCGACGTGTGTCCTGCCACACCTGGCTACACCCTCACACACCTGCCTACACCCTCACTACCCTCACACATCTGGCTACACCTTCATATATCTGGCTACACGCTCATATATCTGGCTACACCTTCACATATCTGGCTACACCCTCGCATATCTGGCTTCACCCGCATATATCTGGCTGCACCATCATATATCTGGCCACACCTTCACATATCTGGCTACACCCTCATATATCTGGCTACACACTCACATATCTGGCTACACCCGCATATATCTGGCTACACCCTCACATATCTGGCTATACCCTCATATATCTGGCTACACTATCATATATCTGGCTACACCCTTACATATCTGGCTACATCCTCACATATCTGGCTACACCCTGATATATCTGGCTACACCCTCATATATCTGGCTGCACCCTCATATATCTGGCTACACCTTCACATATCGGACTACACCCTCATATATAGCTAGCTACACCCTCATATATCTGGCTACACCCTCACATATCTGGCTACACCCTCACATATCTGGCTACACCCTCACACACATGGCTACACCCACACCACCCTCACTCACCTGGCTACACCCACACCACACTCACACACCTGGCTACACCCACACCACACTCACACACCTGGCTACACCACACACCCTCACACACCTGGCTACACCCACACCACCCTCACACACCTGGCTACACCCATACCACCCTCACACACCTGGCTACACCTACACCACCCTCACACACCTGGCTACACCCACACCACCCTCACACACTGGCTACACCCATACCACCCTCACACCTGGCTACACCTACACCACCCTCACACACCTGGCTACACCCATACCACCCTCACACACCTGGCACCCACACTACTCACACACCTGGCTACACCTACACTACTCACACACCTGGCTACACCCACACCACCCTCACACCTGGCTACACCTACACCACCCACAGGGCGGAACGTGGCAATAAAGGCACATTCCCGTCAACATAACTCAGAAACTGTACACTGACATGGTGACGTCACCGTATATGGTTAGGTCAGCAGGTGTTAGGTCAGAGGTGTGTGGTGGGGGTCAGCAGGTGTTAGGTCAGAGGTGTGTGGTGGGTGTCAGCAGGTGTTAGGTCAGAGGTGTGTGGTGGGGGTCAACAGGTGTAAGGTCAGAGGTGTGTGGTGGGGGTCAGCAGGTGTAAGGTCAGAGGTGTGTGGTGGGGGTCAGAGGTGTGTGGTGGGGGTCAGCAGGTGTTAGGTCAGAGGTGTGTGGTGGGGTCAGCAGGTGTTAGGTCAGAGGTGTGTGTGGTGGGGGTCAGCAGGTGTAAGGTCAGAGGTGTGTGGTGGGGGTCAGCAGGTGTTAGGTCAGAGGTGTGTGGTGGGGGTCAGCAGGTGTAAGGTCAGAGGTGTGTGGTGGGGGTCAGCAGGTGTGTTGTAGTGATGTCACAGCCAGGTACTGTTAGTCAGCAGGTGTGTAGTGAGGTCACAGCCAGGTACTGTTAGTCAGCAGGTGTGTAGTGAGGTCACAGCCAGGTACTGTTAGTCAGCAGGTGTGTAGTGAGGTCACAGCCAGGTACTGTTAGTCAGCAGGTGTGTAGTGAGGTCACACGGGTGAGGTCACACCCAGGTACTGTTAGTCAGCAGGTGTGTAGTGAGGTCACAGGGGTGAGGTCACAGCCAGGTACTGTTAGTCAGCAGGTGTGTAGTGAGGTCACAGGGGTGAGGTCACAGCCAGGTGCTGTTAGTCAGCAGGTGTGTAGTGAGGTCACAGCCAGGTACTGTTAGTCAGCAGGTGTGTAGTGAGGTCACAGGGGTGAGGCCACAGCCAGGTGCTGTTAGTCAGCAGGTGTGTAGTGAGGTCACAGGGGTGAGGCCACAGCCAGGTGCTGTTAGTCAGCAGGTGTATTGGTCACTTTTTCTTACTGATGTGATAAGATGATCTAGTTTTTCCTTCTAATATACTGCCCCCCCCCCCACACCCTCACTGCCGCAGCTTACACTGTGTGATCACTGCCAGAACACTGTGTAATCACTGCCAGAACACTGTGATCACTGCCAGAACACTGTGTGATCACTGCCAGAACACTATGTGATCACTGCCAGAACACTGTGTGATCACTGCCAGAACACTGTGTGATCACTGCCAGAACACTGTGTGATCACTGCCAGAACACTGTGTGATCACTGCCAGAACACTGTGTGATCACTGCCAGAACACTGTGATCACTGCCAGAACACTGTGATCACTGCCAGAACACTGTGTGATCACTGCCAGAACACTGTGTGATCACTGCCAGAACACTGTGTGGTCACTGCCAGAACACTGTGTGATCACTGCCAGAACACTGTGTGATCACTGCCAGAACACTGTGTGATCACTGCCAGAACACTGTGTGATCACTGCCAGAACACTGTGATCACTGCCAGAACACTGTGTGGTCACTGCCAGAACACTGTGTGATCACCGCCAGAACACTGTGTGATCACTGCCAGAACACTGTGTGATCACTGCCAGAACACTATGTGGTCACTGCCAGAACACTGTGTGATCACTGCCAGAACACTATGTGATCACTGCCAGAACACTGTGTGATCACTGCCAGAACACTATGTGATCACTGCCAGAACACTGTGTGATCACTGCCAGAACACTATGTGATCACTGCCAGAACACTGTGTGATCACTGCCAGAACACTGTGTGATCACTGCCAGAACACTGTGTGATCACTGCCAGAACACTGTGTGATCACTGCCAGAACACTGTGTCATCACTGCCAGAACACTGTGATCACTGCCAGAACACTGTGTGGTCACTGCCAGAACACTGTGTGATGACTGCCAGAACACTGTGTGATCACTGCCAGAACACTGTGTGATCACTGCCAGAACACTGTGTCATCACTGCCAGAACACTGTGTGATCACTGCCAGAACACTGTGTGATCACTGCCAGAACACTGTGTGATCACTGCCAGAACACTGTGATCACTGCCAGAACACTGTGATCACTGCCAGAACACTGTGTGATCACTGCCAGAACACTGTGTGATCACTGCCAGAACACTGTGTGATCACTGCCAGAACACTGTGTCATCACTGCCAGAACACTGTGTGATCACTGCCAGAACACTGTGTGATCACTGCCAGAACACTGTGTGATCACTGCCAGAACACTGTGTGATCACTGCCAGAACACTGTGATCACTGCCAGAACACTGTGTGATCACTGCCAGAACACTGTGTGATCACTGCCAGAACACTGTGTCATCACTGCCAGAACACTGTGTGATCACTGCCAGAACACACGCTGTGAACACTGTGTGATCACTGCGAGAACACACGCTGTGAACACTGTGTGATCACTGCCAGAACACACGCTGTGAACACTGTGTGATCACTGCCAGAACACACGCTGTGAACACTGTGTGATCACTGCCAGAACACTGTGATCACTGGCAGAACACTGTGTGATCACTGGCAGAATACTGTGTGATCACTGGCAGAACACTGTATGATCACTGGCAGAACACACGCTGTGAACACTGTGTAATCATTGGCAGAACACTGTGTGATCACTGGCAGAACACTGTGATCACTGGCTGAACACTGTGATCACTGGCTGAACACACGCTGCGAACACTGAGATCACTGGCAGAACACACGCTGCGAACACTGAGATCACTGGCAGAATACTGTGTGATCACTGGCAGAACACTGTATGATCACTGGCAGAACACACGCTGTGAACACTGTGTAATCATTGGCAGAACACTGTGTGATCACTTTCAGAACACTGTGATCACTGGCTGAACACTGTGATCACTGGCTGAACACACGCTGCGAACACTGAGATCACTGGCAGAACACACGCTGCGAACACTGAGATCACTGGCAGAACACTGTGATCACTGGCAGAACACATGCTGCGAACACTGTGTGATCACTGGCAGAACACACGCTGTGAACACTGAGATCACTGGCAGAACACACGCTGTGAACACTGTGGAATCACTGGCAGAACACATGCTGCGAACATTGTGTGATCACTGGCAGAACACATGCTGTGAACACTGTGTGATCACTGCCAGAACACACTGTGAACACTGTGGGATCACTGACAGAACACATGCTGTAAACACTGTAAGATCACTGGCAGAACACATGCTGTGAACATTGTGTGATCACTGGCAGAACACACACTGAACACACGCTATGAACACCTCTATGACTCATTAATAACAGAAGACTTCAGTAATAACAACAACAACAATAATAATAATAATAATAATAATAATAATAATAATAATAATAATAATAATAATAATAATAATAATAATAATAATAATTAAGGGGTCCTTACTGTGGTTGAGCTGTTACAGAATACTGTATAATAAATATTAAATATTCTCCAAACATTTGTGTGATGGAGATGATGTCTATTGTGATGTGATATGTGTAAGTATTTACGTTGTTTGTGTACTGTAGGTTTTGGGATATATTTAAGGGCTAGGTTAAAATAGTCGGAGAACTTCCGACAATCTTGGATTTCCCTCTATATCAGTTATTTTAAAAGTGAGAGAATGGGAGATGTGATGTGTGGGCAATGTCCTGTTATGTTTCCGTTGGTGAGAAGGTCTTAACATTTCGTGTACGGTAGTTGTACTGTCAGACATTAATACCAGATAGCGGCTTGTCGGCTGACATGAGTCTCTAGGCTCGCCGGATATGCTAATTGCTTCACCTTCCTCGGGACTGTCTAGGATCTAGGGATGTAAGAAACCACGTTTTCAAACAGTCTTCTCGTGGGAGAGACGTTTACTACCGGAAGCTAAGGTTGTATGAAAAGTTAGAAGAGAGGAACTTATAATCAGTGAGGGCCATTGAGACGATTTGTGTTGACGTGTATCAGCCTGACAGAAATCCTGTCCACCTCGACTGTGATTCCTCCTAGCAGATATCTTGATAATATAATCATGAAACAAACAAACGTGGTAGCAGAGTAGACACTCACTTGGGTAACATAAATGTTGTACTTAGACAAGAACCTTGAAATATATTGTGACATCAGAAACACAAGAAAGAGTATAAATTATATTTTCTGTCATCTTGTATACCTTGTACTTGTCACACTGCTGCCACACCTTGTACTTGTCACACTGCTGCCACACCTTGTACTTGTCACACTGCTGCCACACCTTGTACTTGTCACACTGCTGCCACACCTTGTACTTGTCACACTGCTGCCACACCTTGTACTTGTCACACTGCTGCCACACCTTGTTCTTGTCACACTGCTGCCACACCTTGTACTTGTCACACTGCTGCCACACCTTGTACTTGTCACACTGCTGCCACACCTTGTACTTGTCACACTGCTGCCACACCTTGTACTTGTCACACTGCTGCCACACCTTGTACTTGTCACACTGCTGCCACACCTTGTACTTGTCACACTGCTGCCACACCTTGTACTTGTCACACTGCTGCCACACCTTGTACTTGTCACACTGCTGCCACACCTTGTACTTGTCACACTGCTGCCACACCTTGTACTTGTCACACTGCTGCCACACCTTGTACTTGTCACACTGCTGCCACACCTTGTACTTGTCACACTGCTGCCACACCTTGTACTTGTCACACTGCTGCCACACCTTGTACTTGTCACACTGCTGCCACACCTTGTACTTGTCACACTGCTGCCACACCTTGTACTTGTCACACTGCTGCCACACCTTGTACTTGTCTCACTGCTGCCACACCTTGTACTTGTCACACTGCTGCCACACCTTGTACTTGTCACACTGCTGCCACACCTTGTACTTGTCACACTGCTGCCACACCTTGTACTTGTCACACTGCTGCCACACCTTGTACTTGTCTCACTGCTGCCACACCTTGTACTTGTCACACTGCTGCCACACCTTGTACTTGTCTCACCTGCTGCACACCTTGTACTTGTCACACTGCTGCCACACCTTGTACTTGTCACACTGCTGCCACACCTTGTACTTGTCACACTGCTGCCACACCTTGTACTTGTCACACTGCTGCCACACCTTGTACTTGTCACACTGCTGCCACACCTTGTACTTGTCACACTGCTGCCACACCTTGTACTTGTCACACTGCTGCCACACCTTGTACTTGTCACACTGCTGCCACACCTTGTACTTGTCACACTGCTGCCACACCTTGTACTTGTCACACTGCTGCCACACCTTGTACTTGTCACACTGCTGCCACACCTTGTACTTGTCACACTGCTGCCACACCTTGTACTTGTCACACTGCTGCCACACCTTGTACTTGTCACACTGCTGCCACACCTTGTACTTATCTCACTGCTGCCACACCTTGTACTTGTCACACTGCTGCCACACCTTGTACTTGTCTCACTGCTGCCACACCTTGTACTTGTCACACTGCTGCCACACCTTGTACTTGTCACACTGCCACACCTTGTACTTGTCACACTGCTGCCACACCTTGTACTTGTCACACTGCTGCCATACCTTGTACTTGTCTCACTGCTGCCACACTTGTACTTGTCACACTGCTGCCACACCTTGTACTTGTCACACTGCTGCCACACCTTGTACTTGTCACACTGCTGCCACACCTTGTACTTGTCACACTGCTGCCACACCTTGTACTTGTCACACTGCTGCCACACCTTGTACTTGTCACACTGCTGCCACACCTTGTACTTGTCACACTGCTGCCACACCTTGTACTTGTCACACTGCTGCCACACCTTGTACTTGTCACACTGCTGCCACACCTTGTACTTGTCACACTGCTGCCACACCTTGTACTTGTCACACTGCTGCCACACCTTGTACTTGTCACACTGCTGCCACACCTTGTACTTGTCACACTGCTGCCACACCTTGTACTTGTCACACTGCTGCCACACCTTGTACTTGTCTCACTGCTGCCACACCTTGTACTTGTCACACTGCTGCCACACCTTGTACTTGTCACACTGCTGCCACACCTTGTACTTGTCACACTGCTGCCACACCTTGTACTTGTCACACTGCTGCCACACCTTGTACTTGTCACACTGCTGCCACACCTTGTACTTGTCTCACTGCTGCCACACCTTGTACTTGTCACACTGCTGCCACACCTTGTACTTGTCTCACGCTGCCACACCTTGTACTTGTCACACTGCTGCCACACTTGTACTTGTCACACTGCTGCCACACCTTGTACTTGTCACACTGCTGCCACACCTTGTACTTGTCACACTGCTGCCACACCTTGTACTTGTCACACTGCTGCCACACCTTGTACTGTCACACTGCTGCCACACCTTGTACTTGTCACACTGCTGCCACACCTTGTACTTGTCACACTGCTGCCACACCTTGTACTTGTCACACTGCTGCCACACCTTGTACTTGTCACACTGCTGCCACACCTTGTACTTGTCACACTGCTGCACACCTTGTACTTGTCACACTGCTGCCACACCTTGTACTTATCTCACGCTGCCACACTTGTATTGTCACACTGCTGCCACACCTTGTACTTGTCTCACTGCTGCACACACCTTGTACTTGTTCACTCTGCTGCCACACCTTGTACTTGTCACACTGCCACACCTTGTACTTGTCACACTGCTGCCACACCTTGTACTTGTCACACTGCTGCCATACCTTGTACTTGTCTCACTGCTGCCACACCTTGTACTTGTCACACTGCTGCCACACCTTGTACTTGTCACACTGCTGCCACACCTTGTACTTGTCACACTGCTGCCACACCTTGTACTTGTCACACTGCTGCCACACCTTGTACTTGTCACACTGCTGCCACACCTTGTACTGTCACACTGCTGCCACACCTTGTACTTGTCACACTGCTGCCACACCTTGTACTTGTCACACTGCTGCCACACCTTGTACTTGTCACACTGCTGCCACACCTTGTACTTGTCACACTGCTGCCACACCTTGTACTTGTCACACTGCTGCCACACCTTGTACTTGTCACACTGCTGCCACACCTTGTACTTGTCACACTGCTCCACACCTTGTACTTGTCACACTGCTGCCACACCTTGTACTTGTCTCACTGCTGCCACCACCTTGTACTTGTCACACTGCTGCCACACCTTGTACTTGTCACACTGCTGCCACACCTTGTACTTGTCACACTGCTGCCACACCTTGTACTTGTCACACTGCTGCCACACCTTGTACTTGTCACACTGCTGCCACACCTTGTACTTGTCACACTGCTGCCACACCTTGTACTTGTCACACTGCTGCCACACCTTGTACTTGTCACACTGCTGCCACACCTTGTACTTGTCACACTGCTGCCACACCTTGTACTTGTCTCACTGCTGCCACACCTTGTACTTGTCACACTGCTGCCACACCTTGTACTTGTCACACTTCTGCCACACCTTGTACTTGTCACACTGCTGCCACACCTTGTACTTGTCACACTGCTGCCACACCTTGTACTTGTCACACTTCTGCCACACCTTGTACTTGTCACACTGCTGCCACACCTTGTACTTGTCACACTGCTGCCATACCTTGTACTTGTCACACTGCTGCCACACCTTGTACTTGTCACACTGCTGCCACACCTTGTACTTGTCACACTTCTGCCACACCTTATACTTGTCACACTGCTGCCACACCTTGTACTTGTCACACTGCTGCCACACCTTGTACTGTCACACTGCTGCCACACCTTGTACTTGTCACACTGCTGCCACACCTTGTACTTGTCACACTGCTGCCACACCTTGTACTTGTCACACTGCTGCCACACCTTGTACTTGTCACACTGCTGCCACACCTTGTACTGTCACACTGCTGCCACACCTTGTACTTGTCACACTGCTGCCACACCTTGTACTTGTCACACTGCTGCCACACCTTGTACTTGTCACACTGCTGCCACACCTTGTACTTGTCTCACTGCTGCCACACCTTGTACTTGTCACACTGCTGCCACACCTTGTACTTGTCACACTGCTGCCACACCTTGTACTTGTCACACTGCTGCCACACCTTGTACTTGTCTCACTGCTGCCACACCTTGTACTTGTCTCACTGCTGCCACACCTTGTACTTGTCTCACTGCTGCCACACCTTGTACTTGTCTCACTGCTGCCACACCTTGTACTGTCTCACTGCTGCCACACCTTGTACTTGTCTCACTGCTGCCACACCTTGTACTTGTCACACTGCTGCCACACCTTGTACTTGTCTCACTGCTGCCACACCTTGTACTTGTCTCACTGCTGCCACACCTTGTACTTGTCTCACTGCTGCCACACCTTGTACTTGTCTCACTGCTGCCACACCTTGTACTTGTCACACTGCTGCCACACCTTGTACTTGTCACACTGCTGCCACACCTTGTACTTGTCTCACTGCTGCCACACCACTCCCTGTGTCTCACTATCTGTTCCTTCAGTCAACTTCAGAGTTCATCTTATGTCAGTAATTACAACACCTTATGAATGAAAAACTAATTTGACATCTCTGAACCTGGCACCCTTGTCTTTGTCGTCCGTGATGCTGGCACTGTCTTGCCATCTGTGATGCTGGCACTGTCTTGCCATCTGTGATCCTGTCACTGTGTTACTATTATTTAGTTACCCAGAATTGTGCAAGTGCTACAACTTTGTGAAGTAGGTGAGGTGTTAAATGGGCCCAGAGGTGTAGGTGAAGGTGTAGCAGGTGGGGCACAGGTGCACCTGTGTATTCTTCCCACCACAAACACCTGTGCGCGCCAGGACGCACCTTAGTGCGTTCTGACACCTGAGAGTGAGACGCCAACATACTTCCCCTCATTGACGACTCGGTAATTCGTCAGTGAGATAGGCACTGCTGTTGTTTCGCATAGGAGAGTGCCAGTGTCTACACACCTGCAGTACTGCCTCTTGTGTCAGTGGTGAGTCATCCCTATCCAGGGTAGTGGCACCGGCCTTGTAGTGCCTATTCTTCCATCTCTCTCTCTCCCCCCCCCCAACAACATGATAGCAAGTGCCTCATTTATGTCAGTCTATGCCAGGCACTCACTGCCTCCTTGTCTATTCTCCCCACCAAGTGGGGGCAAGCAAGTTGCTTACGTATCCTCCCCACTATCTTACATCTCCCCAGCTGCCACCTCACAGCTGGTAAGACCAGCTGTGAGGTGGTACAACTGGACACTGTATTACCCTTACTGTTTTCGCTCTCCCGGGGAATATAATAATAATAATAATAATATTAATAAAAATAGCAGTAATAATAATAATTTTAATAATAATAAACATTAAGACACAGATCGTACTATAACTTCAGAAAATAATATGAAAGAGCGAGCGAGGGGCTTCACTGTGGCTCTGCTGACAAGTATTTTTGAATTATCAGTAAAATGGTCTTTAATGTGGCGTGTGAAAAGTGGTCTTAACATGGTAATAACCTGGCCTATAAATGGTCTTTAAAATTGTTTATATAATATATATATATATATATATATATATATATAAATATATATATATATATATATATATATATATATATTTATATATATATATATATATATATATATATATATATATATAATATATATATATATATATATATATATATATATATATATAATGTTAGTTTCTACTTATGTCTGTAACATTGCAAGCTCCTGAAGATGTGTTGATTGCAACACGGAAGGCCTATAGCTGTCCTTCAACCCCCCTCCCCCCCACATGACGTAGTGGAGGCAGGAACCATACATAGTTTTAAGACGTTTGATAAAGCTTATGGGGCAGGAAGAGAGGACCTAGTAGCAGTCAGTGAAGTGGCGGGGCCAGGAGCTGAGTCTCGACTCCTGCAACCACAATTAGGTGAGTACCTTCTGTGTTGAGGGGGTGAGGGAAGAGTGATGAGGAGGGGGTGTTGAGTGTGAGGGGAGGGGATGTTTAGGGTAGGGAGGGGCCAGGGGGGTTAATTGTGAGGGGAGGGATGGATGTTGAGGGTGGGGGAGGAGTGGTGGGGAGGGGGTGTTGAGAGGTGAGGAGGGGGTTGAAAGTGAGAGTGGGTGGTGACCTCTGTTGGGTGACCTCCCCAACCTTGACCTCTGTGGTGTAGCCCCCCTCCCCCTCCCTCTCCGACATTACTCCTCCGCTTCCTCCTTCACTCACTACCTTCCTCACTTCCTCTCCCCCCCACACCCTTCCTTCCTCACCTCTTCCCCCCCTCCCCCTACCATCAGTCCTTCAGGCTGAGGGACTGACCACCTCAAATACTTTTTCTACAAGGTTGATGGACTGATTACATTATTTTCATTTCACTACTACACCTGCTGCCTCTGTATCTGACTGAAGACGCCAACTGTGTAGGCGAAACTTGCAACAATAAAGATATCAACTTTACCATTTGAAAAATAGTTTTGAAAACCCCAAAAAAGTTGAAAAAAGAGACATTATTGAAAAAAAGGGGGAATTTTATTGAGGAAACTTTTCGCCACACGGGTTTCATCAGTCAAACGAGCGGAAGGTATAAGGGGGGGACAGTTAACCCACACCCCCTCTCCTTATACCTTCCTGTTTGTATTGACTGATAAGACTGGGGGCAAAAATGTTCACTTGTATCTTTTTTAACTGTGGGTATTTTTACCATTTTCAACTGACATAAAAAAGATCAAAAAGGGAGCACTGTGGGAGGCCTACTGGCCGGGTGTAGGCAGGCCCAACTCGCTTTCGCTAAGAAGGAACTGTTTTTTGAATTCGAAAAAAATGTGTGTCAAAAAAACACTTATATGGTCAGCCCTTTAAAAAAGCAACGTTCGCCACAGTGACTGAAGGGGCCAGGGGGCTACCGTTTCCTAAAAAGTCTTGCCGTACCGTGTTCTCTCCCATCGCGAATTCCCAGACCAAAAAAAAACATCTTTGCATATTCCTTAAAGTGCAAGACTCAGGTGGGCAAGTTAAAGCCGTTCCGAGTGTCATTTTCAAAAAATTTTGGGTGAAATAGTGGGCGTATGGGACGTCCCCCAGCAGTACAGTGGCCCCTTCCAGAGTCAGTAGGTAACAAGTGGGTAACTGTGAACTGACTCTACAGAGTCGTAGGATGATACATTTGGGTGGTAACTGTGAAGCTGACTTACAGAGCATGGGATGATCACTAGTGTGGTAAGGGAAACGACTCTACAAGTCATAGGATATACCTTGGGGTAACTGTAAGCTGACTCACCATACACAGTACAAAAGGGGTACAAAAAAATTAACACAAATGCAGTAAAAGCGAGTTTACTAAAAACGTTTCGCCCACCGGGGTTTTTATAGGTTACAAACAGATTAAAGGGTAAAGAGTACACGTCCCCCCGTGGCCGGGGGCTAAAGTCTCACTTCACACGGGGGGGTCCGGTTTGATTCCGGCGGGGGTAGAAAATTGGGCGTTTTTTTCCTTACCCGGGTTTTCTAGTTCACCTCATACCGGGGGTTTTAGTCCTGGGTGAGTCGCACCCTGGGAAAAAACGCCCTTATTTGGGGGGAAATACTCGCATAACAAAGGGTTTTCTATATAGTAGTTTTTCACTGTGTCAGTTGGGTGTGAAATTTACATGTACTGTAAAATAATTTGATAGGTGTTGAGTCGGTGGAAAAATGTTGGGTAGGTTTTTTAAATGAGACAGCCCTTCAATCAGCCGTGGGGGGGTTGCCCCCGGGAAACCCCCTCCAGGTATACTTGTGACTTATGGGTGACATGAGGTAAGTGGGGGAAAACCCAATGAAGATAGTGAAGACAGGAATACAGTTAGAAATCTGTGGGCATGCGTGGCCCTAGACTTCCAAAACCTAACAACAGGGTATCGAAAAATACTGCCGGGGTGAAGGTAGAGGTTGCAGGGGGCTGGAAAATTTTCTATTTCAAGTGCCGGCAACCAGGTTGTGTGGACCTGTGGCCGTAATAACAATTGGGGTTGAATAGGGGTCAAGCCCCACCAACCCCCTGACCCGAGGACAGGCTGGGGGGTCAGAAGAATGAGAAACCCGTCCAAGGTAAAACACAGTCAGGGGCCAAAAAACCCGTTTTTCAAAATATTGCAACAACCTTGATGGTAAGAAAGATCATCCATCATGTTGAAGGTTCCCCCCCCTTTGTCGGGGTAAAAATACTGGGGATGGGGGGTGAGTGGGTGAAGGGGTGGGGATGAGTGGGTGAGTGAGTGGTTAAGTGGTGGGAGTGGGTAGGTGAGGGGTGGTTTAGTGGGTGAGTGAGTGGGTAGGTGAGTGGGTGGGTGATGGGTGGTGAGTGGGTGGGGGAGGGGGGGGTGGTGGGTGGGGAGTAGGTGGGTGGGTGAGTGGTGGGTGAGTGGGTGGGTGGGGGGTGGGGGAGTGGGTGATGAGTAGGTGGGTGGTGAGGGGGGGGTGAGTAGGGGGTGAGTGGTGGGGGGTGAGTGGTGGGTGGGTGAGGAGTGGGTGGGGGGGGGTAGGGGAGTGGGTAGTAGTGGGTGGGGAGTAAGTGGGGGGGTGAGTGAGTAGTGGGGGGGTGGGTGAGTGAGTGGGGGATGAGTGGGGGGGAGTGATAGGGGGGTAGTGGGTGGGGATGAGTGGGTGGGTGGTGGGGGGTGAGTGGGTGAGGAGTGGGGGAGTGGGGGGGGGAGTGAGTGGGGGGGGAGTGAGTGGGTGGGTGAGTGAGTGGGTGGGGGAGTGAGTGGGGGGTTTGGGGTGGGGGGGGGAGTGGGTGGGGGGATGGGTGAGTGGTGGGTGGGTGGGTGGTGGGGGAGTGGGTGGGTGAGTGAGTGGGTGAGGGGGGGGTGAGTGAGTGGGGTGAGTGATGGGGGGGTGAGTGGGGGGGTGGGGGAGTGGTGGGTGATGGGTGGGGGAGTGGTGGGGGTGAGTGGGTGGGTGAGTGGGTGGGCGAGGGGGGAGTGGTGGGTGAGTGGGGGTGGTGGGTGGGGGGTGATGAGTGAGGGGGTGATGGGTGGGGGGTGAGGGTGGGTGGTGGGGGTGGGGAGGGGGGGGGTGAGTGGGTGGGTGGTGAGGGGGGGGTGAGTGGGTGGGTGAGGGGGGTGATGGGGTGGGTGGGTGGGTGGTTGGTGTGGGGGAGTGGGTGGGTGATGGGGGGTGAGTGTTGGGGGTGGGGGGTGAGTGGTGGGTGGTGGGTGGGGGATGAGTGGGTGGGGGAGGGGTGGGTGAGTGGGGGGGTGGGGGTGAGTGATGGGGGGTGAGTGATGGGTGGGGGAGTGGGGGGGGTGGAGTGGGGGGATGGGTGATGGTGTGAAAATCAACCTCTGCACCCGATCATAATTAAGCCCGGAGGTCAAACCCTTCCCCTTTGGCCAATTCCTCATAGTTTTTTTCCACTACGACCACCACACACCACCCTACCACTACACCACCATACCCCACGACCCCCACCCACTAGCCCCCCAATACCACGCGCCACACGACCACCACACCATTACCAACCCCCACCACCAACCACCCCCATTCCCCACCACCATTTCCCCCACCAACCACCACCCCCACCATCACTCCACCACCACTCCCCACCCCTACCACCCCCACCCCTAACCCCCCACCACCACCACCACCACCAAACCACCACCCCCACTCCCACCCCCACCCCCACCCCCACCACTACCCCACCCACCACCATTCCACCACCACCACCACCACCACCCCCACCACCCCCCACCACCCCTACCACCACCACCATACCACCACCCCCACCACTACCCCCACCCCCACCACCACCAAAACCCCACCACCACCACACCCCACCACCACCACCCCCACTACCCCCCCACCACCACCACCACCACCACAAAAACCCCCACTACCACCACCACTACCCCAAAACCCCCACCACTACCACCACCCCACCCCACCACCCACCACCCCACACCACCCCACACCACCACCCCCACCACCACCACCCTACCACCACCCACCACCCCCCACCACCACCACCCACCTTACCACCACCCACCACCCCCACCCCCAACCAGTTTACCACCACCAACCGTTACCACCCCACCACCACTCCACTACATGGGAGTTGATGTGGAAAAGGTAGAAATTAGTAGGCGTTATTTAAATTAAGTTTTTTACAAGCCGAGCCTATATCTCCCGCTCACCTAAACACTGACACCGTTGCCAGTCCCCCGTAGTGGGTGTTTTGAATAGTGTCAGCCAGACTAGAGTTAATCAAGGACGGTTACGGTAATGGTTATAATGGTAATGGTTATTTATTTTGAGAGCTCGGGGACGCAAAAGTATTCGTCTCGACATACAACTAAAAACAACTGAGATGGCAGGACACGGCTTGGGTTGATTCTATAAATGTAAAAGTACACAACTGAAACATTATAGAAACATAAGTAAAATTTGGAATGAAAGCTTAGTAACTGAAACTGAATGTAATACAAGGTTACTATTTACAACTTAAAACTAAACAAAGACAACAAACTCAACTTGAATACAAGTGATAAAAACAAAAATTTTGATCGATCGACTGTATTCTGTGACTACGGGATTCGGGAAAGGAAAATAATACAAAAAAAGGTTTTTAACAGAAGGAGTTTCGGTGAACGCAAACAGACTGTTAACTTCAGAATGCGGGAGAACATAAACACAAAAAAAAATTCTTGAATATGATAATTGATACTGTAATTATTCATCTATACAGGTTTTTTAATTTAACCCCAACTTCAGGGTGTGATTGACATATGCAAAAAGGGTGTCCTTTGGGAGGAAAAAATTCTGTGCTTTGGGCTTTTTGCTGTTTTTGAGGAAAATTGAATTGGAAGTTACAAATGATACTTGGGATTTTAAATCCCTGTGTGTAAAGGGGAAATAACGACTTCAGGTTGATGTCGACTGAGATAAAGGGAAGAGAGTACAGATCAGGAGGATTGTCAGAGTCTGTCACATTAGTCGGGGTGGAACATCATTATCATACATACAAACTTTATGATCCAAATGCGATTTTTATAGACCATATAATCTCTCAACCTTTATTTAAATTACCAGTGAATTTTTAACACTCGTAAGGACCAAAAAACCCTTTGTCAAGTTTTGGATGAGACGTTTTTTTAAAATTAGTCAGCAAAAACTCTCAAACCCCTACTTTGATTTTGGTGGTTACTGGGGTATTTGCGATTTTGTAAATTCAGTGTTGATTTATGAAGTTTTTAAACGGATTCTTCAAAACACTTTGAGTAAGCTGGTAAGTTGCTACGAAATCTCAGGGTTTGAAATTTTGGGTTTTCGGATTAGAATATAAAACTCAAAAGGGCCAAAACGTTTTATTACACGAAAATGCAAAATGTGGGTGTCCCTATAAAACTTGTAAGCAGAATTTATACACACTCCCCAAATCGGGTTAACTTCTCCCAATTTTCATATTGGGATTGATAGTGGCTCTCGTAATCAAGATTTCTTATTGTTCGTTCGCTAACCCTTGCTGGCAGGATGATGAGGACAAGGGTTTGGATTTAGAGTCTTGTAAAAGGTACAAAAATTTTTAAAAATTTCAACAGAATTCCCCCATTATCTGTTTGGGGGCCTTAGGGGTGGTTCCTGAGTAAGCTTTTTAAAAAAGCTTTATAGTTCGGCATTTTTATCTGAAATAGGAACTAACCGCAAACTGGTGAAATGGTCTACCAAACACACGGTTTGTTCCCTTGGGGGGAAAATTTGGGAAAATTGTTAAAAAATTAGCGCACTTTTTCCCCAAGGTTTCGTGTAGTTGGTACATTTGGGTTTGGATTGGGCCCATTAGCATTCCTTTATGTGCTGCAGCACTACATTTCCTAACATATCAAAAAAATTCTTGCCATACGACCCAAAAATATTTCAATTGGCTTTTTTTATGAACGACCCATACCGGGGTGTGCAAACCTGGTACATGTGAACTACGTAATAATTCATAGTGACTTGGAATTCTAACTGGTATACTTTGCTTGGAGAACCCAACTGGGGCTGTCGAAACAGTAATTCGGGTTATGACAAAGTCCTAAGGGGTGTGGTGGCTTACATCAGAATAAGATCTTCCTGGAGCGGGAATCGAATCCCCAGAAACAAGGGTCGGTTCTTTCTTACGGGAGGAATGAACAAACTGGGTGGAGTGGATGACTCCCCCCGGTTTGAAAAAATTAAACGCATAACACGCAAAAAGAGAAAGGAGAAGAACTCTATCCCCAAATGCAACACAGGAAAAAGAAAGAACAGGGTGAAAAATGTGATATACTGAGTGCACACGTGACACGAGGTATAACTTAAAGAAATACCTTACAAACTTTAACACGGGGAAGTTACTGAGAAAAATTTTACAAGCATGATTACTGTCAACTAGGATGGGAAAATCTGAAAAAAGGGACAACAAACACAAAAGTGGCCCCTAGCCACAGAAACCTTTCTGCAGGCTTGTGGCACCAAGATGGCATAACTCGTTGCAAGTAAAGTTCTTTCTCAAAGCGCCCCCGGGGAAAGGGAAAACGAATACTTGAACAAGTCGCCAGCAAGGATAGTAGAGCACTTCGGCGGCATGATTTTGTATGGAGTCCAGACAGGAGTGACAGTTTTACTGTCCCTGACCGCTCGGCTACGTTAAAAAAGAATTCCGGATTATAGGAATTATCGAACTTCACTTTCGACCCTTTTAACAAATCTCGATAAAGCTTGAGAACAAACACATTGCTCGGGGGCTAGGTTTTTCTGTCAGTCGGAAAGGAATTTGTGGGGGTGATGACAGGGCCCAGCAGTAGTGCCTAGAGGTTGGTGTCGACATTCACTAAAATTCATTGACGGGATGTGAGAATAAGGCAAAATAAAAAAAGGAACAAATTAAGCAAAAATAATGAACAATAAATGATATAAAAATTTTAGAAAGAAATAAAAGATATACAATAATTCAGCAGAATTAATAATGTCTAACACTGCAAGGAAAGGAAAACTAAATTTTAAAAGGGCTATTGACCCAAAAAAAAAATTTAAAATTGAAAAAAACAAGAAAAAAAATTATGGAGATGAATAAATTCAAATGAGCGTCTTTACTCTTTTTAAAAAAAAAATTTTTAATTTAAAAAATTTAAATCAAAGTGAAAGTGTAAAAAAAAATTTCTAAATTGTTAAATGGGAAAATTTTTAAAAATTTTCAAGAATGCATAGAAAAAAAAATTATAAATCATAAAAAATAGAATAAAAAAAAATAATTCAGCAGAACGTTCAACAAAATAATTCCTCGAACGTCAACAAATAAAGTTTGAAAAAAATCATGCGTAATAAATTGTACGGGAAAACTCAGGTAAAAAAAATGAATTAAATTGAAGCCAAAAAAAAAATAAACTGATTGAACACTTTAATTAATTGAAATTTGACAAAAAAATTTACTAAAAAAGAGTAAGAAAAACACTTTACGTTAAAGTAAATTTAAAAAACCTCAAGAGTAATTTGTTCAAGAATATAAAAAAAAATAAAACACAGGAACAAAAAAGGGAAATTTAAACTTACAGTGACGGAGCAACCACCAGTATTAATTTTTCTTACAACAAATTCCTGCTGGACTGATACAACAAAAACTTGCGTGATGATACGACAAAAATTTGCTGGCAAAAAATAATGGTACACAGTCTGCGAAAAAATTAAAGGGAAAGGACACTGTTGGCAAAAGAAAAAAAAAACAAATAGAAATAAATGGAAAAAATTGGTATACTGGGGTGAATATACGCATGAATACAATGCAATACAATAAAAAAAAAATTGGACACTTACAAGGGGACTGATGGGACATACACAATAAAATTACGAAAAAAACGAATAGATAAAAAAAAACAGGGTAAAAAAATTAAGTAAATGAAAAAAACTGAAAAAAATTGGAAAAAAAACTTTTAAGAAATACGCGTTTACATGAAAAAAAAAGGTTTAGAGTACAAAAACAATTTTTTATAAATTCTCACACTCGCAAATGTCTTTAAAAACAAGAAAAATGTCTCAAGAAAATTATCACGAAGTCGGAATAGAAACGGACGGGGTGGTGACGGGGGGGAGTGGTTTGGTTCCCCCACGGGAGGCTGACTCCCTCATTCATGTTGTCGTGAAAAAATGTGCATTCTAGACGAACCACATAACTGGCTTTATCTCGTTGGCACCGTACAAATTTTTGAAATTATGTGAGCCAAAAAAAGTATAGGCCCGGGACAAGGGTGCAAACAACCAAAGTTTATGGGGGGAAGGCTGGTGGGGTGGGGAGAGTGGTGGGATGCTTCGTGAGGTACTGCCCCGCACCCCCGGGGGTGGGGGAGTGGTGGGGGGGAGCGGGGGTTCGCGCCCCCCCACTACCACGAAGATGGTAACAACCACTCTTGCCCAGGATGGTAAAAAAACCACTCTTAAACATCCCAACCCCGGAAGCACAAAGCGATTAAAAAATACCTCATAGGGGTTGGCTTCTTTTACTGCGTGGTTACTTCTCTCTCTCAGTGGGTTAGAAATGGGTTGGCTGATGGCTTCCCCCGGAATGGCTGAGGAAGAGTTTTAACGATGCCCAAAGCACGGGGGAGCAGTTTTTGGTGACAGGAGAAGGCTGGGTGATAGGCTGTGGCGTTCACTTCCACAGTTTGGCTTACTGACGGCTTAATTGCAAAATCCCGGGCAACCCTCGGGAAATTTAACAATTAGCACACGAACTAGCAGGGAAACTTGAAAAGGGTGCAACGGCTTGCGGCGAAGCTGTGATGAAAGGGAAACGGGGCTGGAGGGGTGAGGGTATAGCGGGGGCTCGGGTGGTGCGGGGGGTTTGTGGTTTCCCCCGGCTACTCACAACAGTCTTCAAACCTTTAAACCCTTAAAAAAAAGAAAACCACGCTCCACACCGGTCACCATTTATCATGTGGGGGTTCGATACGGGATTAGGGTAGAAATACTCACGAGGCTGTTTACGATAATTTTGATATGTGGAAGGCCCCCCACCGTACCATCTCCTTTCTTCCCCCGTAACATGATAGCCCTTGGCCAGTACCCGTAGTGGGTGTTTTAAAAAGGGCTAGCACAATGAGTGAATCAACGGCGGTTTCGGTAACTGGTTACTAGACTGGTAATGGGTTTCTACTAGAGACACACCACCACCACCCCACCACCACCACCACCATTACCACCACCACCCCACCCCTACCCCCACCACCACCACCACCACCCCCACCACCACCCCCCACCACTCCACACCCACCCACCACCACCACCACCCCCACCCCCACCACCACCCCCCACCACCCACCAATCCACCACCCCTTTCCCCCACCACCCCACCACCCCCTTACCACCCCCACCACCCCCCAAAAAAACGTTGTTGTTAAACAATACAGTAACGTGGTCGTTTTCAGGCTTTACACCAAAACAATATATGGGAAATAAATCACTAGTGTGAGATAGGTATAGAATTTTAACCTGAGTGAGTGGAATCAGGGCCCCCGATTTGGGTTTTAGAAACCTGTTAGTATGGGCCCGTAGGCCTGCTGCAGGGTCCTCCTTTCTTAGTTTTTTGCAAAAAGCACAGTAAAAAGGTGATTTAGAATATGAAAAATCCCCTGTTTTAAGTATAT
>NC_069444.1:8875523-8885523 GCF_026875155.1 Cherax quadricarinatus
TTTGGGTAACATTACAACGTCCGCTGGATAAACCCAAAACAGTCACTGTTGGATAAATTAAACAGTCACTGTGGATAAAATCACAAAACAGTCACTGCTGGATAACATCACAACAGTCACTGTTGGATAACATCAAACAGCACTGCTGGATAACATCACAACAGTCACTGCTGGATAACATCACAACAGTCACTGCTGGATAACATTACAACAGTCACTGCTGGATAACATCACAACAGTCACTGCTGGATAACATCACAACAGTCACTGTTGGATAACATTACAACAGTCACTGCTGGATAACATTACAACAGTCACTGATGGATAACATCACAACAGTCACTGCTGGATAACATCACAACAGTCACTGCTGGATAACATCACAACAGTCACTGCTGGATAACATGCTGGCAGCTTATACAAAGCATTAACAAGATTGGCTCGACTTTCTCTATGTAATCCAATGTTCAACGAGGGTATTAAAATAATCACAGTTTAAACGTAGCTCTTTCTATGTAATGTTCAACGGAGAGAGACAGAGAGACAGAGAGAGACAGAGACAGAGAGACAGAGAGACAGAGAGAGAGAGAGAGAGAGAGAGAGAGAGAGAGAGGAGAGAGAGAGAGAGAGAGAGAGAGAGAGAGAGAGAGAGAGAGAGAGAGAGAGAGAGAGAGTTTGGTAGAACACAAGAGACGAAAGGAGACAAGAGGAGCCCAGGGAGACTAGGGGAGGATCCTCCAGGATCCTCCAAGGGATTCCAAGCCAACAAAGGACGTCATCCCGCGTGTAAACAAGCGGCTGCATGTCTCTTGCAACCTCTCCCCTCATCTTCCCCTCTCTTCTTCCCCCTCACCTTCCCCTCTCCCTTCCCCTCAGTGTGTCAAGTCAACAAGGCAGGCTGAGACTCTGAACGAGGAGAGACCAGTTGTTATACAGGCTCTCCCCTCTCTCCCCCTTACCCAAGTCACCCCTCATCCACACCTAGAATCTAGTCACAGCTGGTCACCTCCACCACAGATGGTCTCTTAACCTACCTGGCTGAGCTGCATACAGATACATGAGAGTCTAGCAATCGCCATACGGAGGATCGAACCTATTAACACACACACACACACACACACACTTTAAGAAGAGGTATAATAAAGCTCCTGGGGCAGGGAGAGTGACCTAGTAGCGACCGGTGAAGAGGCGGGGCCAGGAGCTGTGGCTCGACCCATACAACCACAACTAACACACAAATATCGTCTCACAAACACAAACAGCTATACCTCTGGTATATCTTAAAGCAAATATTAACATATCTTAAAGTTGGGTTAAGTCCCAAGAAACATGATGGATATTACCAGACCCACAACGTAATACCATGGCGGATATTACCAGACCCACAACGTAATAACATGACGGATATTACCAGACCCACAACGTAATAACATGACGGATATTACCAGACCCACAACGTAATAACATGACGGATATTACCAGACCCACAACGTAATAACATGACGGATATTACCAGACCCACAATGTAATAACATGACGGATATTACCAGACCCACAACGTAATAACATGACGGATATTACCAGACCCACAACGTAATACCATGGCGGATATTACCAGACCCACAACGTAATAACATGACGGATATTACCAGACCCACAACGTAATAACATGACGGATATTACCAAACCCATAAAGTGGTTTACAATCAGGTGGACTGAGTGACTATCCAGTGGGATAGTTTAATGTGCACCTACTATCATTAACAAGGGATACATGAACTATCAACTGTCCCCTGGGAGGGCTAGTAGTAACGATCCCCAGAGAGGCATAGCAGTACAGCTGCGTCAGTAAGACGATATATATTATGTAGTGTACTTCCCATTGATGTAAGGTGGGGAAGTACACACAAGGTGCATTGTACTCACCATTGATGTCACTGGGGTGTGGTGGAGGGAAGGCATCAACGGCAGGTTCATCACTCCGGGCGGAGCGGTTGAGGTTGGACTTCCTCTTGTGGGACTTGTCCCTATCCTCACCGCCCACCGCCCGCCGCCGCCCACCCCGCCCATCGCTGCCGCTGAGGGTGGAGTCCGCAGAATCCCCGCCCACGCCACCCGCACGACCCTCGGCCTGATACACAGAAATCACAGTTACACATAAGTTATATTTCACAAGAGTAATAGTGGTGCTAACAGTGCTCCTAACAATGGTGATCATTATATATATATATATATATATATATATATATATATATATATATATATATATATATATATATATATATATATATATATATATATATTATATATATATATAATATATATAATATATATAAATGCATCATGTAGGAACAAGTGAATGTATATACAGAAAGGCCTCGATCAGCAGGATTCGAACCCACGTTTGTTTTTGTTCATGAGTGTGATTTAGTTCTCCACGCGACGCCTTAGATCACTGAGCTACAGATGCATCAAAATATTAGGTAGTCTGGTTACCAGTGGTCACCAGTGAGTCTCCTCATGGTCTCCTGTTATATCATTCTCCTCCTGTATGTTCAAGCCTCACCAGCGATGTAATATCAATGATCCATGCAGGAACAATCTTTCTGTGTACAGTATTTTCCGGCATATAAGGCGCACGAGCATATAAGACAATGTTTGCAAGGAGTGGTAACGTAACGTTAGTAAACAACTGCTAAAGTGTAACAAAAAGACTACCCTTGACCCTGACCTTGAGAATATAAGGCGCAGGATGATTTTCCAAGACTGAGGAAAAAAGTGCGCCTTATATGCCGGAAAAAGCAGCATTTACCTCCGCTTGTGTCTGTGTGGGGGGCACTGATACAGTATTGCAGGAAGATAATGAAATAACATCAAACTATGACAGAGGCTCACTGGTGTGCCCGGTGCTAGGAGAAAACATAACTTGTAACCTGGTTATCTAGCATGTTGACGCATCTGTAGCTGAGTGATCTTAGGCGTCAAGTGGAGAACTAAGTCACGCTCGTAGACACCAACAAATGTGTGTCCGAATCCTGCTGGCCTACACCTTCCTCTCTGTGTATTATTGTCCTCAATTTTCAATATCATTGTCCTGGGTATGAGCATAATTACCTTAATTATAAGCATGATAGTGCACATAATCAGGTCTCAGTAATTAAGGTAATCACCCGGGAGAGCTCACTAACTTCCCATTATCTGAACTTAAAACTTCCTTAATGAGGTGCACAATGATGCAAATTATTCTTGTGTGTTTTTTTTTTTTTGTAAAATGATGAGCACTCAAACTTGAGGTATGACTTGTACCTCTCATTACTGCCTCTCACCTGAGGTATGACTTGTACCTCTCATTACTGCCTCTCACCTGAGGTATGACTTGTACCTCTCATTACTGCCTCTCACCTGAGGTATGACTTGTACCTCTCATTACTGCCTCTCACCTGAGGTATGACTTGTACCTCTCATTACTGCCTCTCACCTGAGGTATGACTTGTACCTCTCATTACTGCCTCTCACCTGAGGTATGACTTGTACCTCTCATTACTGCCTCTCACCTGAGGTATGACCTGTACCTCTCATTACTGCCTCTCACCTGAGGTATGACTTGTACCTCTCATTACTGCCTCTCACCTGAGGTATGACTTGTACCTCTCATTACTGCCTCTCACCTGAGGTATGACTTGTACCTCTCATTACTGCCTCTCACCTGAGGTATGACTTGTACCTCTCATTACTGCCTCTCACCTGAGGTATGACTTGTACCTCTCATTACTGCCTCTCACCTGAGGTATGACTTGTACCTCTCATTACTGCCTCTCACCTGAGGTATGACCTGTACCTCTCATTACTGCCTCTCACCTGAGGTATGACTGTACCTCTCATTACTGCCTCTCACCTGAGGTATGACTTGTACCTCTCATTACTGCCTCTCACCTGAGGTATGACTTGTACCTCTCATTACTGCCTCTCACCTGAGGTATGACTTGTACCTCTCATTACTGCCTCTCACCTGAGGTATGACTTGTACCTCTCATTACTGCCTCTCACCTGAGGTATGACTTGTACCTCTCATTACTGCCTCTCACCTGAGGTATGACTTGTACCTCTCATTACTGCCTCTCACCTGAGGTATGACTTGTACCTCTCATTACTGCCTCTCACCTGAGGTATGACTTGTACCTCTCATTACTGCCTCTCACCTGAGGTATGACTTGTACCTCTCATTACTGCCTCTCACCTGAGGTACGACTTGTACCTCTCATTACTGCCTCTCACCTGAGGTATGACTTGTACCTCTCATTACTGCCTCTCACCTGAGTATGACTTGTACCTCTCATTACTGCCTCTCACCTGAGGTATGACCTGTACCTCTCATTACTGCCTCTCACCTGAGGTATGACTTGTACCTCTCATTACTGCCTCTCACCTGAGGTATGACCTGTACCTCTCATTACTGCCTCTCACCTGAGGTATGACTTGTACCTCTCATTACTGCCTCTCACCTGAGGTATGACTTGTACCTCTCATTACTGCCTCTCACCTGAGGTATGACTTGTACCTCTCATTACTGCCTCTTACCTGATGTATGACTTGTACCTCTCATTACTGCCTCTCACCTGAGGTATGACTTGTACCTCTCATTACTGCCTCTCACCTGAGGTATGACTTGTACCTCTCATTACTGCCTCTCACCTGAGGTATGACTTGTACCTCTCATTACTGCCTCTCACCTGAGGTATGACTTGTACCTCTCATTACTGCCTCTCACCTGAGGTATGACTTGTACCTCTCATTACTGCCTCTCACCTGAGGTATGACTTGTACCTCTCATTACTGCCTCTCACCTGAGGTATGACTTGTACCTCTCATTACTGCCTCTCACCTGAGGTATGACTTGTACCTCTCATTACTGCCTCTCACCTGAGGTATGACTTGTACCTCTCATTACTGCCTCTCACCTGAGTATGACCTGTACCTCTCATTACTGCCTCTCACCTGAGGTATGACTTGTACCTCTCATTACTGCCTCTCACCTGAGGTATGACCTGTACCTCTCATTACTGCCTCTCACCTGAGGTATGACTTGTACCTCTCATTACTGCCTCTCACCTGAGGTATGACTTGTACCTCTCATTACTGCCTCTCACCTGAGGTATGACTTGTACCTCTCATTACTGCCTCTCACCTGAGGTATGACTTGTACCTCTCATTACTGCCTCTCACCTGAGGTATGACTTGTACCTCTCATTACTGCCTCTCACCTGAGGTATGACTTGTACCTCTCATTACTGCCTCTCACCTGAGGTATGACTTGTACCTCTCATTACTGCCTCTCACCTGAGGTATGACTTGTACCTCTCATTACTGCCTCTCACCTGAGGTATGACTTGTACCTCTCATTACTGCCTCTCACCTGAGGTATGACTTGTACCTCTCATTACTGCCTCTCACCTGAGGTATGACTTGTACCTCTCATTACTGCCTCTCACCTGAGGTATGACTTGTACCTCTCATTACTGCCTCTCACCTGAGGTATGACTTGTACCTCTCATTACTGCCTCTCACCTGAGGTATGACTTGTACCTCTCATTACTGCCTCTCACCTGAGGTATGACTTGACCTCTCATTACTGCCTCTCACCTGAGGTATGACTTGTACCTCTCATTACTGCCTCTCACCTGAGGTATGACTTGTACCTCCCATTACTGCCTCTCACCTGAGGTATGACTTGTACCTCTCATTACTGCCTCTCACCTGAGGTATGACTTGTACCTCTCATTACTGCCTCTCACCTGAGGTATGACTTGTACCTCTCACTACTGCCTCTCACCTGAGGTATGACTTGTACCTCTCATTACTGCCTCTCACCTGAGGTATGACTTGTACCTCTCATTACTGCCTTTCACCTAAGACACTAAGATTTACCTGTTATCTTAACCAAACCATACCACAGGTCGGGTTAGAACCCGCGATCAGAGAGTCTCAAAACTCCAGCCCGTCGTGTTAGCCACTGGACCAGCTAGCTTCAGTAAGATTCATCCAACTAGGTATATTTCTATACCATAGGAAGGTTAGCATAGGCACCACTGTGACCACAAATACAAGTTTTTACAGACGAATCTCCCGCTAGCATGGCCGTGTTGACTTGAGCTAGAGTTCGTCACGACCACGCTAGCAGACGATTCGTCTGGTACCTGTGCTAACCTTCCTATGGTGTAGAAATATACCTAGTTGGATGAATCTTATTGTGGTTAGTTGGTCCAGTGGCTAACACGTCGGTCTGGAGTTTTGAGACTCTGGCCGCGGGTTCAAACCCCACCCTTGGTATGGTTTGTTTGCAATCGTGTCATTACGATTTCGTGAGACCTGTTATCTTACTTGTTCATAAGAAACAACAGATCAGCAATCCTGCCAGAGTGCAAAAAAACTAACGACCTTCCATTTCACATTCAACCAACGAGCTGACGGAGTGATTAGAGGCAGTATGGAGGCTTTGATAGTGACTGGAGTGATGGAGGAAGAATGGAGGCTTTGATAGTGACTGGAGGGATGGAGGGAGGGAGGAGTATAGAGACTCAAGTGATGAATGGAGTGATTCAAACCAGAATGGAGGCTATGACGGTGAATGGAGTGAGGGGAAGCAGCTTGGAGGGAGGGAGGGAAGGTTGTCATGGTGAAGGCAGCAGGAGAGTAATGAGAGGGAAGAAACGACGATCACCACATTACGATAGATGAAGGAAACAAAGAAGGAAGAAGAGAAGGAAGAGGAGGAAGAGGAGGAGGAAGAGGAAGAGGAGGTGGGTGTATGGAAAAATGACAACAAGAGTGATGGAGGACAGGCAACAGGAGAGAGGGTAGGCAACAGAAGGATGGAGAACAGGCAACAGGAGAGAGGGTAGGCAACAGAAGGATGGAGAACAGGCAACAGGAGAGAGGGTAGGCAACAGAAGGATGGAGGACAGGCAACAGGAGAGGGTAGGCAACAGAAGGATGGAGAACAGGCAACAGGAGGGAGGATGGAAGACATGCAACACGTAGAAAGTCACACAACTATCCTACAATACTGTGGCAGGAACAATTCCCGTCTAATCCACAATACCTTGACTTCTACAATTTCCTACCTATAATACCTTGGCTGGAACAATTCTGAACCTACCTATAATACCGTGGCTACAATAATTCACAACTAACCTGCAATACCGTGGTTGGAACACTATATAACTTATCCACAATACCGTGGCTACAATTCACAATTAACGCACAACACTGTAATCGGAACAATTCTCAATTAACCCACAATACCGTGGATGCAATATTCACAAATAATATGCAAAACCGTGGCTGGAACAACTCACAGCCCACAAAACCGTGGCTGGAACAACTCACAGCCCACAAAACCGTGGCTGGAACAACTCACAGCCCACAAAACCGTGGCTGGAACAACTCACAGCCCACAAAACCGTGGCTGGAACAACTCACAGCCCACAAAACCGTGGCTGGAACAACTCACAGCCCACAAAACCGTGGCTGGAACAACTCACAGCCCACAAAACCGTGGCTGGAACAACTCACAGCCCACAAAACCGTGGCTGGAACAACTCACAGCCCACAATTGCTAAAACAATTGAAGACAGTGGCAGGAGACAGTACCTGGTCTGGGAGACGCTTGAGCTGGGCGCGGTCTGGGGAGGCGTCTCCACGGCCTCTCTCTCCAACGTTCTCTGTATGTGTGGAGACAAAAATATTCATAGTTAGAACCACAACAACAATAACTACAATAACTGCAACAACAACTATACCAATAACAGCAACAACAACACATGCCAAAACACACACAATAAACCAATGTGTCTTGTTCGTTGCGCTAAGACAGGTATCTCTATACATCAATGTAAGTGTAAGGAACAGTGCAGAGTGCGGAGCCGCGAATTTTAATATAGTTCAATATTAGTGTTATTGGAAAGCTGAAGATAATCAGGTGTCCACAAGTCATCACACGGAAATAAATACCCCAATTTTTCCGAGAAAAAGGGCAAATCAGGACATATATATACAGAGCCCAAAACTAAGTCGAACCTTCCACTAACACTAGATTAGAAGCCGAGCCGAAGAGGCATTCTCTTGCTATCTCAATAGATCAATATCCTAAATTACACAAGCACATTAAGTCTGAAGTGTCACTATCAAGTCACCAGCCTTGAAGTGTGCAAGTCTATCGGATGAGCCACAAATTATCACACGAAAACCAGTATTTAATTTTTTCTCGATTTCTTTCATATAAAAAGTAAATTAGGAACTGAATAGTGAAAAATAAATGCATACATTTGTTTTGTTTTCACAAATGTTCTAAAGTTTATTTAAGTCAGTAAGTTTTATCAAGGATTCTAGGACATTAAAGTACCAATAATAATAATAATAATAATAATAATAATAATAATAATAATAACGAGAACGAGATCATAAAAGAAAGAAAAGGTTAATTGTACTCTTAACAATGTCAAAATGAAGGAAAGAGAATATAACTGGCGAGGTTACTGACCCGGAGCAGAAGCTTGAACACACAACTTACATACACCTGAAATACCTGACCACTTAATTAAAAGCTGCAGACATAGTTCCTCTTTACAAAGGTAACAGCAGAACCCTGGTAAACTATTGCCTTTACAAAGGTAGCAGCAGAACCCTGGTAAACTATTGCCTTTACAAAGGTAGCAGCAGAACCCTGGTAAACTATTGCCTTTACAAAGGTAACAGAAGAGCCCTGGTAAACTATTGCTTTTACAAAGGTAACAGCAGAGCCCTGGTAAACTATTGCCTTTACAAAGGTAACAACAGAACCCTGGTAAACTATTGCCTTTACAAAGGTAACAGCAGAACCCTGGTAAACTATTGCCTTTACAAAGGTAACAGCAGAACCCTGGTAAACTATTGCCTTTACAAAGGTAGCAGCAGAACCCTGGTAAACTATTGCCTTTACAAAGGTAACAGCAGAGCCCTGGTAAACTATTGCCTTTACAAAGGTAACAGCAGAGCCCTGGTAAACTATTGCCTTTACAAAGGTAACAACAGAACCCTGGTAAACTATTGCCTTTACAAAGGTAACAGCAGAACCCTGGTAAACTATTGCCTTTACAAAGGTAACAGCAGAACCCTGGTAAACTATTGCCTTTACAAAGGTAGCAGCAGAACCCTGGTAAACTATTGCCTTTACAAAGGTAACAGCAGAGCCCTGGTAAACTATTGCCTTTACAAAGGTAGCAGCAGAACCCTGGTAAACTATTGCCTTTACAAAGGTAACAGCAGAGCCCTGGTAAACTATTGCCTTTACAAAGGTAGCAGCAGAACCCTGGTAAACTATTGCCTTTACAAAGGTAACAGCAGAACCCTGGTAAACTATTGCCTTTACAAAGGTAACAGCAGAACCCTGGTAAACTATTACCTTTACAAAGGTAACAGCAGAGCCCTGGTAAACTATTGCCTTTACAAAGGTAGCAGCAGAACCCTGGTAAACTATTGCCTTTACAAAGGTAACAGCAGAACCCTGGTAAACTATTACCTTTACAAAGGTAACAGCAGAGCCCTAGTAAACTATTACCTTTACAAAGGTAACAGCAGAACCCTGGTAAACTATTACCTTTACAAAGGTAACAGCAGAACCCTGGTAAACTATTACCTTTACAAAGGTAACAGCAGAACACTATCATCTCACATCATCAGGATCTCTGACAAGCTGGTAAGACGTCACATTACAAACTTTATGGACAAGTTTAACCTTGACAATACAAGCCAACGAAGAGTTAGAGAGGAAGATCATGGTCGTCACAGTTGCTGACACAAGTGTGTTGGTTATAATTATAAACTTAATTTTTAAAGGGGTGAAGGGGTAAGCCAGTGGAAGGCCTCGGTCAGATAACACTGCATCAACATAAGCGGCCCCAGACTGTTCAACATCTTACCAGAAGATATCAGAAACACTGCTGGAATAAGAGGAAACTGGACA
>NC_069444.1:8895523-8920832 GCF_026875155.1 Cherax quadricarinatus
TAATTCCTCTGTAATCCTCCTTGATCCTACATAATTCCTCTGTAATCCTCCTTGATCCTACATAATTCCTCTGTAATCTTCCTTGATCCTACACAATTCCTCTGTAATCCTCCTTGATCCTACATAATTCCTCTGTAATCCTCCTTGATCTTACATAATTCCTCTGTAATCATCCTTGATCCTACATAATTCCTCTGTAATCCTCCTTTATCCTACATAATTCCTCTGTAATCCTCCTTGATCCTACATAATTCCTCTGTAATCCTCCTTGATCCTACATAATTCCTCTGTAATCCTCCTTGATCCTACATAATTCTTCTGTAATCCTCCTTGATCCTACATAATTCCTCTGTAATTCTCCTTGATCCTACATAATTCCTCTGTAATCCTCCTTGATCCTACATAATTCCTCTGTAATCCTCCTTGATCCTACATAATTCCTCTGTAATCCTCCTTGATCCTACATAATTCCTCTGTAATCCTCCTTGATCCTACATAATTCCTCTGTAATCCTCCTTGATCCTACATAATCCCTTTGTAATCCTCCTTGTTCCTTTATGATCCTACTTTCTGTCTTGCCTATAACTTTCAATAACACAACGTACACTTAGTATAATCCTAACCGTTATTCCCTGTAATTCTAACACTCCATCTGGTTCCCTTTCAACTTAAGTGGACTGACAACGTGGGTTGTTCCCTTGCAACAGTTAGAAGACCGTCGTGAGTTCATCAGGCAGACAGACCAACAAGCGGGTCTACAGATAGTCAGCAGACAGCAGACCAATAAACAGATCCACAGACAGCCAGCAGACAGACCAACAAGCGGGTCCACAGACAGCCAGCAGACAGACCAACAAGCAGGTCCACAGACAGTCAGCTGACAGACCAACAAGCAAGCCCACAGACAGCCAGCAGACAGACCAACAAGCGGGTCCACAGACAGCCAACAGACAGACAGACAGACCAACATGGGATCATGCAGTCCGGGGCTATCGATTGTCAAGAGGCAAGTCGTTCCGTTGGTCCTATCCAGCTGCTGTCTGCTGCAGGGTAGACCTCCTACGAGGGGACTGCTGCCCTCTGCTGAGATAGGCAGGGGCTTGGGAGCTTGAGCTAGACCTCCTACAAGGGGACTGCTGCCCTCTGCTGAGATAGGCAGGGGCTAGGGGGCTTGTGCTAGGTGGGGGCTGATTACCTTCTCAGCTGGGTATCCAGGAGTGCTGGTACCTGGAGAGATACCTGGAGAGAGTTCCGGGGGTCAACGCCCCCGCGGCCCGGTCTGTAACCAGGCCTCCTTAGGTCAGTGTCCCAGGATGCGACCCACACCAGTCGACTAACACCCAGGTACCCATTTTACTGATGGGGAACATAGACAACAGGTGGAAAGAAACACGTCCAATGTTTCTACTCTGGCTGGGAATCGAACCCAGGCCCTCACCGAGTGAAGCGAGAGCGTTAACCACCAGGCCACCCATTTAAAACTGGAGTTCAGATAAGGATACTGGGGCTCAGATAAGGATACTGGGGCTCAGATAAGGATACTGGGGTTCAGATAAGGATACTGGGGTTCAGTTAAGGATACTGGGGCTCAGATAAGGATACTGGGGTTCAATTAAGGATAGTGGCAGCAGACTACCGAACAAGGCTGGGGCTTCATGGGGCTTCATGTTCTAAAGGTAAAACAGCGAGAGAGGGAGTGGGAAGAGTGGGAAGGAAAAGTGGGAAAAAGAGAGGGAGAACTAGAAGAGAGAGGAAGTTAAGAGAGGGAGTTAGACGAGAGAGGGAGATTTAGATGAAAGCGGGAATTAGAAGGGGGAGGGAGTGGGAAGGGAGAAGGAGTGGGAAGAGAGAGGGAGTGGGAAGAGAGAGGGAGTTAGAAGGGGGAGGGAGTGGGAAGTGAGAGGAAGTTAGAAGAGATTCACAAAATTGAATACATCGGTAGTGTGCTGTTGCCCTATTCTATATAGTAGTAGTAGCAGTAGAAGAAAGAGAGAGAAAGAGAGAGAGAGAGAGAGAGAGAGAGAGAGAGAGAGAGAGAGAGAGAGAGAGAGAGAGAGAGAGGAGAAGTGAGAGAGAGAGAGAGAGGGACAGAGAGAGAGAGAGAGAGAGAGACAGAGAGAGACAGAGAGAGGTCGTAAAGAAGGGTCATTCACAGCCCGGGATAGTGGAGGAGGCCCCATCCTCCTCCCATCCCATGTACAGTATTACACTGTGTGCATCATTTCCTCCCACGTACATTGCCTGTACATCATTTCGTCACAGGTAGGGTGCACACACACACACACACACACACACACACACACACACACACACACACACACACACACACACACACACACACACACACACACACACACACACACGTTGTAGCACCGCCAGACCAACAGTAAAACCATCACAACACAACTGTTGACAACATATAATGTCTTTCTACGTCTGTATGTTAGAAGTGATCAAGGTCCCAGGACCGAAACATTTCCTAATAAATATGTCATAGTGTTTCCTTACGTGTCTTTCTAAACCAAATAGGATTAATAAAGCTTATTGCTTGGGTAGCCTTTATGCTGTTAGTGGGCTGGATTTGTGAAGGATCTGCCAAGCATGGGCCAACAGGCCTGCTGCAGTGCTCCTCCTTTATGTAACAGTCACAGCAAGAAGAGTGATCCCTGCTTCAACCAGTCCTATATTCCAACCTTCATGCACTCATTATATTATTTTTATAATAATAATAATAATAATAATAATAATAATAATAATAATAATAATTATTTATTTCTACAAGTACATGTACAAGGTATAAAGACATAACTGACATCACTGAACCAGTGGTCAGTGTTCCACTGAACCAGTGGTCAGTGCTCCACTGAACCAGTGGTCAGTGTTCCACTGAACAAGTGGTCAGTGCTCCACTGAACCTGTGGTCAGTGTTCCACTGAACCAGTGGTCAATGTTCCACTGAACCTGTGGTTAGTGTACCACTGAACCTGTGGTCAGTGTTTCACTGATCCTGTGCTCAGTGTTCCACTGAACAAGTGGTCAGTGCTCCACTGAACCTGTGGTCAGTGTTCCACTGAACCAGTGGTCAATGTTCCACTGAACCTGTGGTTAGTGTACCACTGAACCTGTGCTCAGTGCTCCACTGAACCAGTGGTCAGTGTTCCACTGAACCAGTGGTCAGTGCTCCACTGAACCAGTGGTTAGTGTTGACAGTGACAGACGCTACTCGAGTCAACATTAACATTAATATGACGAATATTGACTGCAAATAAATACAATATTCTCATATTAGGCTAACTATCACTTACTATGGTTAATATTACCAAGACATAATATTCAGATCTCACAGCACCTAGGTGTCGTGTGTGTTACAACACTCACTACCACCCACCACTGTCTCACAGCACCTAGGTGTCGTGTGTGTTACAACACTCACTACCACCCACCACTGTCTCACAGCACCTAGGTGTCGTGTGTGTTACACCACTCACTACCACCACCACTGTCTCACAGCACCTAGGTGTCGTGTGTGTTACAACACTCACTACCACCCACACTGTCTCACAGCACCTAGGTGTCGTGTGTTACAACACTCAGTACCACCCACCAGTGTCTCACAGCACCTAGGTGTCGTGTGTTACAACACTCAGTACCACCCACCAGTGTCTCACAGCACCTAGGTGTCGTGTGTGTTACAACACTCACTACCACCCACCACTGTCTCACAGCACCTAGGTGTCGTGTGTGTTACAACACCCACTACCACCCACCACTGTCTCACAGCACCTAGGTGTCGTGTGTGTTACAACACTCACTACCATCCACCACTGTCTTACAGCACCTAGGTGTCGTGTGTTACAACACTCACTACCACCCACCACTGTCTCACAGCACCCAGGTGTCGTGTGTGTTACAACACTACCACCCACCACTGTCTCACAGCACCTAGGTGTCGTGTGTGTTACAACACTCACTGGTATAAACCTTGGTAATAAATACCGACAAGTTGGTTTAGAAAGACACGTAAGCAAACACTATAACAATTTATTAGAAACGTTTCGGTCCTGGGACTTATCATTCTAACATACAGGTAGAAAGACATTATATATATGGCGGGGGTTTTAGAGTGACGCACGTGACCTGAGGAATGTCTAAAAAACAAAAGAATGGAGGAAACACTGTAAAAGCCTACTGGCCCATGCGAGGCAGGTCCTTATCAAAACAACCTCATAGGCAGAGGTTGTTTTGATAAGGACCTGCCTCGCATGGGCCAGTGGGCCCTCACAGTGTCGTCCTCATCACAACACTCACTACCCCCCAACACTGTCTCACAGCACCTAGGTTTTCGTGTGTGTTACAACACCTCCCTACCAGTGATCAGCCAACACACACCTGCTTCCGCTACTCTGACACAACACAAAACATTAAGTGAATCATCAGAATTATAAGTGAACCAACGAGATCTGTCGTTTAGTTAATAACGACATTAAAACTGCCCTGTCAGTACCCAGAAGTGACCGTAAGTTTCACAAGTGTTGGTGTTAACTCAGAAAGCAATTAGCGATATTTACTGACCCAAAAAAATATCAAATCGGAAAACGCGATACGCAGCGGCCGGGAAATACAAACGGGTCACAGACGGGGACGCTGACACTAACTGATACACAGACAGGAACGTAATGAGACATAGACAGGAATGTAGACAGGCCCAAAGATAATACAAAATAATATTAATAATAATAATAATAATAATAATAATAATAATAATAATTCATGATGCCTTGTACTCCACTCCTCCATGGAGTACAGGGCTTCTCAATGTAGATACAACACATTGTTTGCTAATGACGCTAAAATAGGCCGTAAAATTCTGACGGCCTAGTTTAGCGTACACAATTTTAGTACACAAATATCGTTCCAGACCGTCCCTTTCCACCTGACGCCAGTATATAAGCGCCAGCCTTCTTTCCAGTGCTCCAGAATCTTCACAACCACGGTGCTCTTCACACCAACTCCAGGACTGAGGGACTGATTACCTCTAGTTCTACTGCTTTCCAATTATGTCCTGGAATTTGTATTGATAAAGCCACTGGCTGGCGAAACGTCTACAATAAAGATACCCAGATGTTGCACATGTGTCTAAATTTTCATCTTGTCGGTATTGTATACCATACATGTACAGAAGCAGTAGAGATGTAAAGACGATGTCCTCAGTCCATCTCCCTTGAAGACGTAGCTTTGAGGTGGTCAGTCCCTGAGCCTGGAGAAGAGTTTTGCTCCACAGTCTGGACAGATTTAGACTTTAGAAGAGATAGAGGAAGGCACTGGTTTGGTAACAGAGTTGTGGATGAGTGGAACAAACTCCCGAGTACCGTCACTCAAGCGACAACCTTGAGTACCCGAGTACCGTCACTCAAGCGACAACCTTGAGTACCCGAGTACCGTCACTCAAGCGACAACCTTGAGTACTCGTAAAAATAACTTAGGCAAATTATGATAAAAACTGTATAATATACCGACAAGTAGATGAGTGGGTGGGTGAGGGTGTGGGTGGGTGAGGGTGTGGGTGTTGAGTGGGTAGGTGAGGGTGCGTGAGTGTGGGTGGATGAGGGTGTGGGTGTGGGTGGGTGGGGGTGTGGGTTTTGATGTGGGTAGGTGAGGGGGTGATGTGGGTGGAGGGAGGGTGTGGGTGTGGGTGGGGGGAGGGTGTGGGTGTTGATGTGGGTAGGTGGGGGTGCGTGAGTGTGGGGGGGGTTGAGGGTGTGGGTGTGGGTGGGTGAGGGTGTGGGTGTTGATGTGGGTGGGTGAGGGTGTGGGTGTTGATGTGGGTAGGTGAGGGTGCGTGAGTGTGGGTGGATGGGGGTGTGGGTGTGGGGGGGGTGGGGGTGTGGGTTTTGATGTGGGTAGGGAGGGTGCGTGAGTGTGGGTGGATGAGGGTGTGGGTGGGTGAGGGTGTGGGTGTTGATGTGGGTAGGTAAAGGGTGCGTGGAGTGTGGGTGGATGAGGGTGTGGGTGTGGGGTAGGTGAGGGTGTGGGTGTTTGATGGGGGGTAGGTGAGGGGGTGCTGAGTGTGGGTGGATGAGGGTGTGGGTGTGGGTGGGTGAGGGTGTGGGTGTTGATGTGGGTAGGTAAGGGTGCGTGAGGGTGTGGGGGGGGTGAGGGTGTGGGTGGGTGGAAGGGGTGTGGGTGGGTGAGGGGGGTGGGGGGGTGAGGGGGTGGGTGTTGATGTGGGTAGGTAAGGGTGCGTGAGGGTGTGGGTGGGGAGGGTGTGGGTGGGTGAGTGTGGGTGGGTGAGGGTGTGGGTGGGTGAGGGGCGTGAGGGGTGGGTGGTGAGGGGCGTGAGGGCGTGGGTGGGTTGAGGGTGTGGGTGGGTGAGGGTGCGTGAGGGCGTGGGTGGGTGAGGGTGTGGGTGGGTGAGGGGTGTGGGTGTGGATGGGTGAGAGTTGGGACTGCCTAATATGGGCCAGTAGGCCCCCTGCAGTGCTCATCCATGTTCTTAACGTTCCTATGTAACAGTTCACAATAACCCATGACATGACTCACCGTAACCCATGACTCTCAGTAACCCATGACTCACCGTAACCCATGACTCTCAGTAACCCATGACTCACTATAACCCATGACTCACCGTAACCCATGACTCTCAGTAACCCATGACTCACTAAACCCATGACCACCGTAACCCATGATTTCTCAGTAACCATGACTCACTATAACCATGACCCTATAACCCATGACTCACTATAACCCATGACTCACCGTAACCCATGACTCACTATAACCCATGACTCACTATAACCCATGACTCACCGTAACCCATGACATTCCTGAAGAGAATCTTTACCATGCTCCAATCTTGCCCAATGGTTGCTACACGCCCATGTTCATGGTGTTTCCATGGTAACACTGCACTATATTGTAGATCATGGTGTTTCCATGGTAGGACTCTGGTATATGGTAATTATGGCACTTCCATGGTAACACTGCAGTACTCAGTAGATTGCGATGGTTTCTACGGTAAGACTGTGGTATATTACAGTGTTTCTGTGGTAACAGTCAAGTGTATGGTAGCAGTCTAGCCTGTCATGGTGGGCAGATGTGTCAGTTAGGCCAGGAATAATGGTACCATCTCCCACACTACTATCATACTTACTAATTCCATATCCCACACTCGTACAATAATAATAATAATAATAATAATAATAATAATAATAATAATAATAATAATAATACTGCTGTGATTTTTTTTTGTGTGCGTTTTTGTGTGTGTACTCACTCAACTGTGGTTGCACGGGTCGAGTCATAGCTCCTGACTCCGCCTTTTCGCTGGTGGCTACTAGGTCTATTCTCTCCCTGCTCCATGAGCTTTATTATACATCTTCTTAAAACTATGTATGACTCCTGCCTCCACTACATCACTTCACAGACTATTCCACTTCCTTACAACTCTATGACTGAAGGAGTACTTCCTAACATCCCTGTGACTCATACGAGTCTTTAATTTCCAATTGTGACCCCTTGTTGCTGCGTCCCATCTCTGGAACATCCTGTCTCTGTCCAACTTATCGACTGCTCTCAGTATTTTATGTTATTATCATATCCCCCTGTCTCCCCTGTCCTCCACTGTAGTCAGGCCGATTTCCCTTAACCTCTCCTCGTAGGATATGCCCCTTAACTCCGGGACTAGTCTCGTTGCAAACCTTTGCACTTTCTCTAAGTTTTCTGGCGTACTTAGCCAGGTGTAGGTTCCAAACTGGTGCTGCATACTCCAATATGGGCCTGACGTACAGTGTACAGGGTCCTAAACGATTCCTTACTGAGATGTCGGAAAGCTATTTTTAAGTTTGCTAGGCGCCCATAGGTTGCAGCAGTTATCTGGTTGTTGTGCGCCTCGGGAGATGTGCTCGGTATTATACTCACCCCAAGATCCTTTTCCTTGATTGAGCTTGTAGTTTTTGGCCCCCTAGACTGTACTCTGTCTGCGATCTTCTTTGCCCTTCCCCAATCTTCATGACTTTGCACTTGGTGGGGTTGAACTCCAGGAGCCAGTTTCTGGACCAGGCCTGCAGCCTGTCCAGATCCCTTTGTAGTCCTGCCTGGTTCTCCTCCGATTGCATTTTCCTCATTAACTTCACATCGTTCACAAACAGAGACACTTATGAATCTATTCCTAGGACTGACCCCTGTGGAACCCCGCTCGTAACAGGCGTCCACTCTGACACCTACCATGACTCGGTCATGTCTTCCTGTCAGGAATTCTCTGATCCACTGCTGTGACTTCCCTATTATACCCGCCTGGTTCTCCAGCTTTTGCACTAATCTCTTGTGTGGAACTGTGTCAAAAGCCTTCTTACAGTCCAAGAAAATATAATTTACCCACCCTTCCCTCTCTTGTCTTAGTGCTGTCACCTTGTCATAGGTCTCCAGTAGTGTGTGTGTATGTGTGTATGTGTGTGTAGGTGTGTGTGTGTGGTGTGTGTGTGTGTGTGTGTGTGTGTAGGTGTGTGTGTGTGTGTGTGTGTGTGTGTGTGTGTGTGTGTGTGTGTTGTGTGTGTGTGTGTGTGTGTGTGTGTGTGTGTGTGTGTGTCTGTGTATACTCACCTAATTGTAGTTGCAAGGGTCGAGACTCGGCTCCTTGCCCCGCCTCTTCACTGAACGCTACTAGGTCCTCTCTCTCCCTGCTCCATGAGCAGGGAGAGAGAGGACCTATGTTTGGTTCCTGTATGGAACCTGCCTCCACTACATCGCTCGCCAGACTGTTCCACTTCCTGACCACTCTATGACTGAAGAACTGCTTCCTAACATCCCTGTGACTCATCTGAGTCTTCAACTTCCAAGAGTGACCCCTTGTTTCTGTGTCCCATCTCTGGAACATCTTGTCTCTGTCCACCTTGTCTATTCCACGCAGTATTTTGTATGTCGTTATTTTGTCTCCCCTATCCCTCCTGTCCTCCAGTGTCGTCAGGCCGATTTCCCTCAACCTTTCTTCATAGGACATTCCCCTTAGCTCTGGAACTAACCTGGTCGCAAATCTTTGCACTTTCTCTAATTTCTTTACGTGCTTGACCCGGTGCGGGTTCCAAACTGGTGCTGCATGCTGTGTGTGTGTGTGTGTGTGTGTGTGTGTGTGTGTGTGTGTGTGTGTGTGTGTGTGTGTGTGTGTGTGTGTGTGTACTCACCTACTTGTGGTTCCAGGGGTTGAGTCATAGCTCCTGGCCCCGCCCCTTCACTGGTCGCTACTGGGTCACTCTTCCTGCTCCATGAGCTTTGTCATACCTCTTCTTAAAGCTATGTATGGATCCTGCCTCCACTACATCACTTCCTGACAACTCTCTGACTGAAGAAATGTGTGTATGTGTGTGCTTGTGTGTGTGTGTGTGTGTGTGTGTGTGTGTGTGTGTGTGTGTGTGTGTGTGTGTGTGTGTGTGTGTGTGTGTGTGTGTGTGTGTGTGTGTGTGTGTGATGGGGTGGGTGGTGTGGTGGTGGTCGGGTATTGATCACAGAGAATCTTAGCCACTTGTTGGTGCACCACCACCACGCTCCTAGCACCACCACACTCCTAGCACCACGCTCTTAGCACTACCGCTACATCCACGATCAAGAAGGTTGTTGCTGTTAGCGACCTGCAATCCTGCACCGTGATCACAACCTGACTGATTTTGCCATTCCACAAGTCGTTGTCTAGTCTGTTCTCTTCACGTGTCTCTGATACCTTGTGGCACTGCTCCACGTGTATATCAGGTATATCCCATGTATATATTATCAAGTATATCCCATGTATATATTATCAGGTATATCCCATGTATATATTATCAAGTATATCCCATGTATATATTATCAAGTATATCCCATGTATATATTATCAGGTATATCCCATGTGTATATTATCAGGTATATCCCATGTATATATTATCAAGTATATCCCATGTATATATTATCAGGTATATCCCATGTATATATTATCAAGTATATCCCATGTATATATTATCAAGTATATCCCATGTATATATTATCAGGTATATCCCATGTATATATTATCCGGTATATCCCATGTATATATTATCAAGTATATCCCATGTATATATTATCAGGTATATCCCATTATATATTATCAAGTATATCCCATGTATATATTATCAAGTATATCCCATGTATATATTATCAAGTATATCCATGTATATATTATCAAGTATATCCCATGTATATATTATCAAGTATATCCCATGTATATATTATCAGGTATATCCCATGTATATATTATCAAGTATATCCCATGTATATATTATCAGGTATATCCCATGTATATATTCAAGTATATCCCATGTATATATTATCAAGTATATCCCATGTATATATTATCAAGTATATCCCATGTATACATTATCATCTCTTATGTATATATTATCACTTATCTCCCACGTATTTAACAATAATGTATATATAATCAAGTATCTCCCATGTACATATTATCAAGTACCTCCCATGTATATATAATATCAAGTATCTCCCATGTATATATTATCAGGTACAAGGGCAGTACAGTTTTCACCATAGGAGTACAAGTGGTGTACATTTTTCATTATGAGAGTACAAGTAGAGTACATATTTTCTCCTCTTGTGAGTGTACTAATTATCTAATCTATCACCCGTCTCTTCTGTCATGAATTTCTGTTTGTTCTCTAAGCAAGAGATTATTATTATTATTATTATTATTATTATTGTTATTATTATTATTATTATTATTATTATTATTATTGTTATTATTATTATTGTTATTATTATTCCTTGAGTCGTTATTAACAAGGTGTTGTCAGTCAGTCACAGTGTTGTCAGTCACCAGTTTTGTCAGTCAACAGTGTTGTCAGTCACCAGTGTTGTCAGTCACCAAGGTATTACTCACAGGTTCATCTTAACATACACATGTATATGTATCATCATTCACACATCTGTGACAACAAGCATCAGTAATGTTCTGGTTGTGTCTCCCCTCGAGGACTGGCACCTCCCCAAAGTTTTACAAAATATTTCAAATATCCTTTAAAATTTTCTATATAACACCAAGGTTCCCAAACTTTTCTCTATATAACTCAAATATCCTCAATATTTCCCCTATATAACTCAAATGTCCTTCAAATTAGGTCTCTCAAACAAATTTTGTTCTTTCTCCCATCAGTCATACATTCCAGATTGCTTTGGTCTGGCACTAAAGTATCTTGAGACGGTGGCCCTCCTTCAAGAACAGCGGGGCACTGTGGTAGGCCTACTTTCCACCCACCCACCCACACACACACACACACACACACACACACATACACACACACACACACACACACACACACACACACACACACACACACACACACACACACACACACACACACACACACCACACACACACACACACACACACACACACGCACACACACACGTGAGTGTGTGTACCATCACTCACTAAGCCTGCAAGACGTACCATCGTACCATTGTCCTGCCTCACCTCTCCCGGCCTGCGTTAGTATCAACCACACCAACAGTGTCTTCACCTTGTCACAGTGTCTTCACCTTGTCATGAAGACAGTGTCTTCAGCTTGTCACAAAAACAGTGTCTTCAGCTTGTCACAAAAACAGTGTCTTCAGCTTGTCACAAAGACAGTGTCTTCAGCTTGTCACAAAAACAGTGTCTTCAGCTTGTCACAAAAACAGTGTCTTCAGCTTGTCACAAAGGCAGTGTCTTCAGCTTGTCACAAAGGCAGTGTCTTCAGCTTGTCACAAAGGCAGTGTCTTCAGCTTGTCACAAAGACAGTATCTTCAGCTTGTCACAAACAGTGTCTTCAGCTTGTCACAAAAGACAGTGTCTTCAGCTTGTCACAAAAACAGTGTCTTCAGCTTGTCACAAAGACAGTGTCTTCAGCTTGTCACAAAAACAGTGTCTTCAGCTTGTCACAAAGACAGTATCTTCAGCTTGTCACAAAAACAGTGTCTTCAGCTTGTCACAAAACAGTGTCTTCAGCTTGTCACAAAGACAGTGTCTTCAGCTTGTCACAAAACAATGTCTTCAGCTTGTCACAAAACAGTGTCTTCAGCTTGTCACAAAGCAGTGTCTTCAGCTTGTCACAAAGGCAGTGTCTTCAGCTTGTCACAAAGGCAGTGTCTTCAGCTTGTCACAAAGACAGTGTCTTCAGCTTGTCACAAAAACAGTGTCTTCAGCTTGTCACAAAAACAGTGTCTTCAGCTTGTCACAAAAACAGTGTCTTCAGCTTGTCACAAAAACAGTGTCTTCAGCTTGTCACAAAGACAGTGTCTTCAGCTTGTCACAAAGGCAGTGTCTTCAGCTTGTCACAAAGACAGTATCTTCAGCTTGTCACGAAGATCGTGTCTTCAGCTTGTCACAAAGACAGTGTCTTAAGCTTGTCACAAAGGCAGTGTCTTCAGCTTGTCACAAAGACAGTGTCTTCAGCTTGTCACGAAGATCGTGTCTTCAGCTTGTCACAAAGACAGTGTCTTCAGCTTGTCACAAAGGCAGTGTCTTCAGCTTGTCACAAAAACAGTGTCTTCAGCTTGTCACAAAGACAGTGTCTTCAGCTTGTCACAAAGACAGTGTCTTCAGCTTGTCACGAAGACCGTGTCTTCAGCTTGTCATAAAGACCGTGTCTTCAGCTTGTCACAAAGACCGTGTCTTCAAGCTTGTCATAAAGACCGTGTCTTCAGCTTGTCACAAAGACCGTGTCTTCAGCTTGTCACGAAGACCGTGTCTTCAGCTTGTCACAAAGACCGTGTCTTCAGCTTGTCATAAAGACCGTGTCTTCAGCTTGTCACAAAGACCGTGTCTTCAGCTTGTCACAAAGACCGTGTCTTCAGCTTGTCACAAAGACCGTGTCTTCAGCTTGTCACAAAGACAGTCTTCAGCACAAAGGTTGGAGAAGAGTGTGTGTGAGGCGAGGCAGACAGACTAACCTGGTAGACAACACTACACACGTCTGCCTCACCAGACAGTGTACGTCACACTGCCAGCAGTGGCAGGAGCTGGCCAGGGAGGCATGGGAAGGCGTGCAGAGAATGGGGGAGCGTGGAGGAAGTGGGCGGGGATGGAGAGGGCGTGGAGGAGGGATTGGGCGTGGAGGGTATGGGCGGGGATGGAGTGAGGGGGCGCGGTCCAGCTGGTAGACACACAGGTGGTGGAGGTGAGTTTAGTGATAAAGTCACACCAGCTGACCTATACCATCACCTCCTCCTCCTCCTCTACCAGCAACACGCAGGCGGCCAAGCCCCCCCCCCCACTACAATCATAACACCAAACCTTCCCTCACTACCACACCACCCTCATTACCACAGTCAACGTGTCATTAACACTGGTATTCTCTCACAGTCAAGGTGTCATTAACACTGGTATTCTCTCACAGTCAAGGTGTCATTAACACTGGTATTCTCTCACAGTCAAGGTGTCATTAACACTGGTATTCTCTCACAGTCAAGGTGTCATTAACACTGGTATTCTCTCACAGTCAAGGTGTCATTAACACTGGTATTTTTCTCACAGTCAAGGTGTCATTAACACTGGTATTCTCCCACAGTAAAGGTGTCATTAACACTGGTATTCTCTCACAGTCAAGGTGTCATTAACACTGGTATTCTCTCACAGTAAAGGTGTCATTAACATTAGTATTCTCCCACAGTCAAGGTGTCAATAAGACTGGTATTCTACCACAGTCAAGGTGTCATTAACACTGGTATTCTCCCACAGTCAAGGTGTCATTAACATTAGTATTCTCCCACAGTCAAGGTGTCAATAAGACTGGTATTCTCCCAGTCAAGGTGTCATTAACACTGGTATTCTCCCACAGTCAAGGTGTCATTAACACTGGTATTCTCCCAGTCAAGGTGTCAATAACACTGGTATTCTCCCACAGTCAAGGTGTCAATAAGACTGGTATTCTCCCACAGTCAAGGTGTCATTAACACTGGTATTCTCCCAGTCAAGGTGTCAATAACACTGGTATTCTCCCACAGTCAAGGTGTCAATAAGACTGGTATTCTCCCACAGTCAAGGTGTCATTAACACTGGTATTCTCCCAGTCAAGGTGTCATTAACACTAGTATTCTCCCACAGTCAAGGTGTCATTTAAAACTGGTATTTCCCACAGTCAAGGTGTCATTAACACTGGTATTCTCCCACAGTCAAGGTGCCATTAACACTAGTATTCTCCCTGTCAAGGTGTCATTAACACTGGTATTCTCCTACAGTCAAGGTGTCATTAACACTTGTATTCTCCCACAGTCAAGGTGTCATTAACACTGGTATTCTCCCACAGTCAAGGTGCCATTAACACTGGTATTCTCCCAGTCAAGATGTCATTAACACTGGTATTCTCCCACAGTCAAGGTGCCATTAACACTGGTATTCTCCCAGTCAAGGTGTCATTAACACTGGTATTCTCCCACAGTCAAGGTGTCATTAACACTGGTATTCTCCCACAGTCAAGGTGTCATTAACACTGGTATTCTCCCAGTCAAGGTGTCAATAACACTGGTATTCTCCCACAGTCAAGGTGTCAATAAGACTGGTATTCTCCCACAGTCAAGGTGTCATTAACACTGGTATTCTCCCAGTCAAGGTGTCATTAACACTAGTATTCTCCCACAGTCAAGGTGTCATTAACACTGGTATTTTCCCACAGTCAAGGTGTCATTAACACTGGTATTCTCCCACAGTCAAGGTGCCATTAACACTAGTATTCTCCCTGTCAAGGTGTCATTAACACTGGTATTCTCCTACAGTCAAGGTGTCATTAACACTTGTATTCTCCCACAGTCAAGGTGTCATTAACACTGGTATTCTCCCACAGTCAAGGTGCCATTAACACTGGTATTCTCCCAGTCAAGGTGTCATTAACACTGGTATTCTCCCACAGTCAAGGTGCCATTAACACTGGTATTCTCCCAGTCAAGGTGTCATTAACACTGGTATTCTCCCACAGTCAAGGTGTCATTAACACTGGTATTCTCCCACAGTCAAGGTGTCATTAACACTGGTATTCTCCTACAGTCAAGTGTCATTAACACTGGTATTCTCCCACAGTCAAGTGTCATTAACACTGGTATTCTCCTACAGTCAAGTGTCATTAACACTGGTATTCTCCCACAGTCAAGTGTCATTAACACTGGTATTCTCCCACAGTCAAGTGTCATTAACACTGGTATTCTCCCACAGTCAAGTATCATTAACACTGGTATTCTCCCACAGTCAAGTGTCATTAACACTGGTATTCTCCCACAGTCAAGGTGTCATTAACACTGGTATTCTCCCACAGTCAAGTGTCATTAACACTGGTATTCTCCCACAGTCAAGGTGTCATTAACACTGGTATTCTCCCACAGTCAAGTGTCATTAACACTGGTATTCTCCACAGTCAAGGTGTCATTAACACTGTATTCTCCCACAGTCAAGTGTCATTAACACTGGTATTCTCCCACAGTCAAGGTGTCATTAACACTGGTATTCTCCCACAGTCAAGGTGTCCATTAACACTGGTATTCTCCCACAGTCAAGGGTCATTAACACTGGTATTTTCCCCACAGTCAAGTGTCATTAACACTGGTATTCTCCCACAGTCAAGGTGTCATTAACACTGGTATTCTCCCACAGTCAAGTGTCATTAACACTGGTATTCTCCCACAGTCAAGGTGTCATTAACACTGGTATTCTCCCACAGTCAAGGTGTCATTAACACTGGTATTCTCCCACAGTCAAGTGTCATTAACACTGGTATTCTCCCACAGTCAAGGTGTCATTAACACTGGTATTCTCCCACAGTCAAGGTGTCATTACACTGGTATTCTCCACAGTCAAGGTGTCATTAACACTGGTATTCTCCCACAGTCAATGTGTCATTAACACTGGTATTCTCCCACAGTCCAAGGTGTCATTAACACTGGTATTCTCCCACAGTCAAGGTGTCATTAACACTGGTATTCTCCCACAGTCAAGGTGTCATTAACACTGGTATTCTCCCACAGTCAAGGTGTCATTAACACTGGTATTCTCCCACAGTCAAGGTGTCATTAACACTGGTATTCTCTCCACAGTCAAGGTGTCATTAAACATGGTATTCTCCACAGTCAAGGTGTCATTAACACTGGTATTCTCCCACAGTCAAGGTGTCATTAACACTGGTATTCTCCCACAGTCACTGCTATGTTTCCCGTGTACATGGGTAAACAATTAAGAAAAATTTTTAACGTTAGTTTTGAAGGATGAACCATCAAGGTTAAGACTACACTATCTCTCACTGTGAGAGAGACAACCTCAGCAGTCAATGTTATGGTACTTCTTGCGCCAGGCAGCCGGGTGCCGGCAGCCTGGTAGGGAGGTACGACACGCTCCCCGTCACTGGATCTTTCCCTTCAAGAACTCTTGATCCAAGGACCTGGAGCTATACTACTTTTCCTCGAATCACACCTGATTATGTCCCACGGGTTTAGTGCTACCCCAGGAATAATAATATATCTGAACTCGAGTGTAATGAGCCCACGCGCGTACCCCCTCCTCCCCCTCACAGTTTTCCCGTTTAGCTAATATTTTAAATCAATATATGGGAAAAATTGAATGAGTATTGGAGGTGTGTTGTGTGAGTGTTGTAGTGTTGTATGAGTGAGTGTTGTAGTGTTGTATGAGTGAGTGTTGTAGTGTTGTATGAGTGAGTGTTGTAGTGTTGTATGAGTGAGTGTTGTAGTGTTGTATGAGTGAGTGTTGTAGTGTTGTATAAGTATTGTTGTTGTGGCAGTGTACAGGTTGTGGACGAGGTCCTCAAGCACCAACCAAGTATATATTATGACGTATGTCTCCTCCGTTCCAGCGACTATATATGTATTTACGAGTGTTGGAAGTAAATGATCCGCGCAGCTGCTCCTTCACTATTTTGTGTAAGTGTGACTTTGTAAATGGTGCAACTGGGACCGAAACGTCTTGGTAAGCTCCTCTCTCTCCTGTGTGCGGCTTATTAGTGGAGTGTTCCAGGAAACTGGAGGATGAGATGGAGGAAGAACTGGAGGGTGAGATGGAGGAAGAACTGGAGGGTGAGATGGAGGAAGAACTGGAGGGTGAGATGGAGGAAGAACTGGAGGGTGAGATGGAGGAAGACCTGGAGGGAGAGATGGAGGAAGAACTGGAGGGTGAGATGGAGGAAGAACTGGAGGGTGAGATGGAGGAAGACCTGGAGGGTGAGATGGAGGAAGAACTGGAGGGTGAGATGGAGGAAGAACTGGAGGGTGAGATGGAGGAAGACCTGGAGGGGAGAGATGGAGGAAGAACTGGAGGTGAGATGGAGGAAGAACTGGAGGGTGAGATGGAGGAAGACCTGGAGGGTGAGATGGAGGAAGAACTGGAGGGTGAGATGGAGGAAGAACTGGAGGGTGAGATGGAGGAAGACCTGGAGGGAGAGATGGAGGAAGAACTGGAGGGTGAGATGGAGGAAGAACTGGAGGGTGAGATAGAGGAAGACCTGGAGGGTGAGATGGAGGAAGAACTGGAGGGTGAGATGGAGGAAGACCTGCAGGGTGAGATGGAGGAAGAACTGGAGGGTGAGATGGAGGAAGAACTGGAGGGTGAGATGGAGGAAGAACTGGAGGGAGAGATGGAGAAAGAACTGGAGGGAGAGATGGAGGAAGACCTGGAGGGTGAGATGGAGGAAGAACTGGAGGGTGAGATGGAGGAAGAACTGTAGGGTGAGATGGAGAAGAACTGGAGGGAGAGATGGAGGAAGACCTGGAGGGTGAGATGGAGGAAGAACTGGAGGGTGAGATGGAGGAAGAACTGGGGAGAGAGATGGAGGAAGAACTGGAGAGAGATGGAGGAAGGAGGAAGGACAAAAAGGGTGGAAATGAGAATAGGAAGAGAGAGTTTGGAAGGGAGGGAGAAGATAATGGACAGAATAGAGAAAAGGAAGAGATTGAGAGGAGAGAAAGATTGTGAGGGAGAGAAGGATTGTGAGGGAGAGAAGGATTGTGAGGGAGAGAAGGATTGTGAGGGAGAGAAGGATTGTGAGGGAGGAAGAAGGAGGTTGTGAGGGAGAGAATGAGGATTGGAGGGAGAGAAGGATTGGGTGAAGGGAGAAAAGGATGGTGAGAGAGAGAATGATTGAGAGGGAGAGAAGGATTGTGAGAGGAGGGGAAAAAAGGGAGAGAAAGAGAAGGTGAGAGACGAGGAAAACGAGAAGAGAGAAGAAGATGGAGAAGAGAAGAAATGGAGGTTGAGATGGAGAAATGTGGTAATGGGAAGAAATGAGGAGGAGAGGAGAGAGAGAGAGAGAGTGAGAGGGAGAGTAGAGAGGAGGAGAGAGAGGAGAGAGAGAGGAGGGAGTGAGGAGAAGATGAGAGGTGAGAGAGAGAGAGAGAGATGGAGGGAAGAGAGAGGGAGGGAGAGAGGGAGGTTGTGGGGAGAGGAATGAGAGGGAGGGAGGAGAGGGAGGGTGGGAGAGGGAGGAGAGTGGGAGGGAGGGCGTGAAGAAGAGGGAGAGTGGGGTGCAGAGAGAGGGAAGAGTGGGGGTGCAGAGAGAGAGAGTGGGGTGCAGAGAGAGAGAGAGAGAATGAGGGGGGTGCGAGAAGAGAGGGAGAGTGGGGTGCAGAGAGGAGGAGAGTGGGGGTGCAGAGAGAGGAGAGAGTGGGGGTGCATGAGGAGAGGGAGAGGTGGGTGCAGAGAACTGAGAGAGTGATGGGTCAGAGAGAGAGCTGTGGGGGTGCAGACAGAGGGAGAGTGGGAGCAAGATGAAGAGGGAGTGGGGGTGCAAGAGAGGGAGATGGGTGCAAGAGAGCTAGAGGGTGCAGAGGAGGAAGAGAGATGGGGTGCAGAAGAGGAGAGTGGGGTAGGCAGGAAGAGGAGATGTGGGATGGGCAGGACAGTGTCGGAACATAAACATCTGACTGATAGATTTACGGGTAGAATATTCTAAATGACCATTTTAGCACGGAAAGCCATTGTCTGCCCCACGTGTGATACTACCACCACTACTATACCACAACGACTACTACCACACACCACTAATACCACACCAGGCTGGAATACTGCGGTACATTAACATCCCCATTAAGGCAGGTGAAATTGCAGAGCTAGAGGAATGTACAGAGAAACCTTTGCACGTATAAGTTCATCAAACACCTTAACTACTGGGAGCGCCTGGAAGCACTTGACTTGTACTCACTAGAGCGCAGGCGAGAGATATATAACATAATCTACACCTGGAAGATTCTGGAGGGACTGGTTCCTAATATGCACACAGCAATCACTCCATACGAAAGCTAAAGACTTGGCAGGAGATGCAACATACCCCCAGTGAAAAGTAGGAGCGTCACTGATACACTAAGAGAAAACACAATAAGTGTCCGGGGCCCAAGACTGTTCAACAGCCTCCCACCAGCAATAAGGGGCATTACGGGAAGACCCCTGGTTGTCTTCAAGAGGGAGCTGGACAGATACCTAAAGACGGTGCCGGATCAGCCGGGCTGTGGTTCGTACGTTGGATTGCGTGCGGCCAGCAGTAACAGCCTCGTTGATCAGACCCTGATCCACGGGAGGCCTGGTCGTGGACCGGGCCGCGGGGGCGTTGATCCCCGGAATGCCCTCCAGGTAGACTCCAGGTAGGTAGACCACTACTACCACTACCATCACCACCACCATCACCACTACCACTACCACCCCTACCTGCCCTACCACCACTACAACAACCACTACGACCATACAACCACCACCACTACGCACAATGTATATACATGTCTTGACACACAACAAGTCAGGTATCTACTGTAACCACTGAGACAATGGTTACATGAACCACATCACCTGTATAATACCCAGCCATCCTAACCCCAATGATTATATCTCCTCGAAGGCAGAAAATGGTCTCATTTTTTCCTTCAACTTTCGTTATTTCTTTCATAGCACGAGGTACGTCACTTTGACTTTCACTGGTCCAAGACCGACCGAAACGTCGTAAGTTCCTCTCTCCTGTGTGCGGGTTAACTGAGTATTGTTCCAGTCACGGTATTGTGCCTTTTTTCTCTCTCCTTTAATATACACTATGTATGATAATTGTACTTATGTCTTCCTATGTCTCAATAAATTTAACACCTCATCCCATCACCATCAACTTTTCAACGCTGGTGTACGGTAACTAGGCCCAAATTCTTGGAACACCCAGCATGTGCAGGTGTCTAGTGACCAATGTTACTGAAGCCATTCCCAGTATTCTACAATGGTTCTGATGACGTTAAAGACCCTCAGTAGAGGAGTTTCAAAAGGTTGAAACATTTGCCTTTGTGAAATTCCTACGTATAGAAACACATCTGCCAATTTTACTTGTGCAACAGAGCGAAATTTTATTTATAAAACTTACAATTTTGGCTTAAATAGCAAGTCTCTTCTTGCCGAATAAGGCAAGCGAAAATTTGTGCATGCAATAATTTCGCTAATAATTAGGCTAAATTAAATTGCGCTTGTTATAATAAGGTTAGGTAAGTTTTCCGAGATTCTTTTGGTACAAAATTATTAATTTTTATATTAACATATATGAAAAAATATATCTTTAAACGTACAAGAGAAAATTTTAAGACTTAATTTTAAATGAGTTCTTACTAACTGAACAGTTTTATCTATTCAGGTAATCAGTCCCTCAGCCCTGGCTGAGGGACTAATTACCTTATCTTTTTATATAGATTTCTCAACAGTAGGTCCTTGTATTGATTAAGTCACTAGTTGGCGAAACATCTACAATTGAAGATACCCAGATGTTGCACATGTATCTAATTCTAGGTGAGGTTTGTCAGGAAACAGGACAAGTGCTTCCTGACGCGGGTCTTATCTTATGATGACCCGCAGCTGGAGCTTCTGGTTATCTGACCGAGACCTTCCACTGGATTACTCCTCCACCCCTTTAAAAATTATAAAATTAGATTCATAATATAAGGGAGAGAGGAAGAGAGAGAAGTATGCAAGGAAGGAAGGAGGAAAGAGGAGAAGGAAGAGTGGAAAGAGGGGAAGGGAGGGAGGGTATAACCCAACATAGAAAAAAACAAACGAGAGGAAACTAGCAACAACTACACTAACAATAACAGCATGAGAGAGAGGAGGGTAGAGATGACCAACCGTTGTCAGTGACGTGATAACACTGTTGTCAGTGACGTGATAACACTGTTGTCAGTGACGTGATAACACTGTTGTCAGTGACGTGATAACACTGTTGTCAGTGACGTGATAACACTGTTGTCAGTGACGTGATAACACTGTTGTCAGTGACGTGATAACCTGTTGTCAGTGACGTGATAACACTGTTGTCAGTGACGTGATAACACTGTTGTCAGTGACGTGATAACACTGTTGTCAGTGACGTGATAACACTGTTGTCAGTGACGTGATAACACTGTTGTCAGTGGCATGACCACACTGTTCTCGGTGACATGATCACACTGTCAGTGGCATGATTACACTGCTGTCAGTGGCATGATCACACTGTTGTCAGTGACATGATCACACTGTTGTCAGTGGTATGATCACACTGTTGTCAGTGACATGATCACACTGTTGTCAGTGGTATGATCACACTGTTGTCAGTGACATGATCACACTGTTGTCAGTGACATGATCACACTGTTGTCAGTGACATGATCACACTGTTGTCAGTGGCATGATCACACTGTTGTCAGTGACATGATCACACTGTTTGTCTAGTGACATGATCACACTGTTGTCAGTGGTATGATCACACTGTTGTCAGTGACATGATCACACTGTTGTCAGTGGTATGATCACACTGTTGTCAGTGACATGATCACACTGTTGTCAGTGGCATGATTACACTGCTGTCAGTGGCATGATCACACTGCTGTCAGTGGCATGATCACACTGTTGTCAGTGACATGATCACACTGTTGTCAGTGGTATGATCACACTGTAGTCAGTGACATGATCACACTGTTGTCAGTGACATGATCACACTATTGTCGGTGGCATGATCACAGTTGTCAGTGGTATGATCACAAGTCAGTGACATGATCACACTTGTCAGTGACATGATCACACTGTTGTCAGTGGCAGGATCACACTGTTGTCAGTGGTATGATCACACTGTAGTCAGTGACATGATCACACTGTTGTCAGTGGTATGATCACACTGTTGTCAGTGGACATGATCACACTGTTGTCAGTGGTATGATCACACTGTAGTCAGTGACATGATCACACTGTTGTCAGTGGTATGATCACACTGTTGTCAGTGACATGATCACACTGTTGTCAGTGGTATGATCACACTGTAGTCAGTGACATGATCACACTGTTGTCAGTGACATGATCACACTGTTGTCAGTGGTATGATCACACTGTAGTCAGTGACATGATCACACTGTTGTCAGTGGCATGATTACACTGCTGTCAGTGGCATGATCACACTGTTGTCAGTGACATGATCACACTGTTGTCAGTGGTATGATCACACTGTAGTCAGTGACATGATCACACTGTTGTCAGTGACATGATCACACTATTGTCGGTGACATGATCACAGTTGTCAGTGGTATGATCACACTAGTCAGTGACATGATCACACTTGTCAGTGACATGATCACACTGTTGTCAGTGGCAGGATCACACTGTTGTCAGTGGCATGATCACACTGTAGTCAGTGACATGACCAGAAAGATGAAATCATTCGGAAAGACAGGTGGATCGTGGTACAGGTGGTAGTTTCTTTGCCCACACACACACGGGTCGTGCCTTAATTACCTTGACAAGCGTGAACGGTGTTTGCTTCCTCCATGTCCTCGCCAAACAGTAAAAAACACGTGTAAACGAAACTCAAGAGGCACCTGGTCCAGCGGTTAGCGCACTGGCCTGTGATTTTGGAGGACTCGCTCGCTATGGGTTCGATCTCCAACACGTTCTGTGGTTTATCTTCGTCTAAGTCGCTCCACTTCTCAACTACTCTCAGGCTGAAGAATTACTTCCTAACATCCTTGTGGCTCGTATGTCCTAAATTCCAGTTATATCTCCTGGTCCTCCATCCTCTTCTCTAGTCTATTCCCGCAGCACCTGCAGTGTGACCTGCAGCACCTGAAGTGTGACCTGCAGCACCTGAAGTGTGACCTGCAGCATCTGTAGTTTGACCTGCAACGCCTGAAGTGTGACCTGCAGCACCTGAAGTGTGACCTGCAGCATCTGTAGTTTGACCTGCAACACCTGCAGTGTGTGACCTGCAGCACCTGAAGTGTGATCTACAACATCTGTAGTTTGACCTGCAACACCTGCAGTGTGTGACCTGCAGCACCTGAAGTGTGATCTACAACATCTGTAGTTTGACCTGCAACGCCTGAAGTGTGACCTGCAGCACCTGAAGTGTGACCTGCAGCACCTGAAGTGTGACCTGCAGCATCTGTAGTTTGACCTGCAGCACCTGAAGTGTGATGTACAACATCTGTAGTTTGGCCTGCAACTCCTGCAGTGTGACCTGCAGCCCCTGCTGTGTCTGATCTGCAACACTTGCAGTGTGACCTGCAGCATCTGCAGTATGTGACCTTCAACACATGCAGTGACCTGCAGCAGGTCACTGCACAGGTCCGGGAAGTCACAATATCCCCATGGCTCAAGAATTTCGATATATACGTAATATATCTCACTTACCTAGCGTGGGCGTGGCATCCTTCACGCCCTCGTGGGCGGGGCTGCAGTTGTTGTTGTTGTTGTTGTTGTTGCCGCCACTGTTGTTGTTGGAGGCGGAGGAGAAGGCGGCGTGTCTGAGGCGGGAGGTGCGGGTGGACCTCACGCCCATCACCACCTCCTCAGAGGACGACCCGCCCACCAGACGCCGCCCACGACCCTCCAGTGACGATCCGTTCTCCTGAGGTCTGAGACCAGAAACGTGAGTCATCAGTGACATGTACAAATATATGTGAAGAAGTGAGATGTTTATAGGAAGAAATGTGATATATATATATATATATATATATATATTATATATATATATATATATATATATATATATATATATATATATATATACGATGTGATGTTTATATTAAGTAATGTTTATGTGAGGTGGTAATGGGATGTCAATATGTAGTAAGATAGTGTACGTAGCAATGTTTAAAGAACATGTTTGTGCTGAGAGAGTATGTCAATAATGATGATAAGAAAAATGGGAAGTGTAAACACCAGAGGGAGGAGAGGCAGTGTGAGGGAGGAGAGGCAGAGTGAGGGAGGAGAGGCAGAGTGAGGGAGGAGAGGCAGAGTGAGGGAGGAGAGGCAGAGTGAGGGAGGAGAGGCAGTGTGAGGGAGGAGAGGCAGAGTGAGGGAGGAGAGGCAGAGTGAGGGAGGAGAGGCAGTGTGAGGGAGGAGAGGCAGAGTGAGGGAGGAGAGGCAGTGTGAGGGAGGAGAGGCAGAGTGAGGGAGGAGAGGCAGTGTGAGGGAGGAGAGGCAGAGTGAGGGAGGAGAGGCAGTGTGAGGGAGGAGAGGCAGAGTGAGGGAGGAGAGGCAGTGTGAGGGAGGAGAGGCAGAGTGAGGGAGGAGAGGCAGTGTGAGGAGGAGGAGAGAGCAGAGTGAGGGAGGAGAGAGGCAGAGTGGAGGGAGGAGGAGGGCAGTGTGAGGGAGGGAGCAGAGGAGCAGTGTGAGGGGAGGAGAGGCAGAGTGAGGGAGGGAGAGGCAGAGTGAGGGAGGAGAGGCAGTGTGAGGGAGGAGAGGCAGTGTGAGGGAGGAGAGGCAGAGTGAGGGAGGAGAGGCAGAGTGAGGGAGGAGAGGCAGTGTGAGGGAGGAGAGGCAGAGTGGGGAGGAGAGGCAGAGTGAGGGAGGAGAGGCAGATGTGAGGGAGGAGAGGCAGAGTGAGGGGGAGAGGCAGAGTGAGGGAGGAGAGGCAGTGTGAGGGAGGAGAGGCAGTGTGAGGGAGGAGAAGGCAGAGTGAGGGAGGAGAGGCAGGTGAGGGAGGAGAGGCAGAGTGAGGGAGGAGAGGCAGATGTGAGGGAGGAGAGCAGTGTGAGGGAGGAGAGGCAGTGTGAGGGAGGAGAGGCAGAGTGAGGGAGGAGAGGCAGAGTGAGGGAGGGGGGCAGGTGAGGGAGGAGAGGCAGTGTGAGGGAGGAGAGGCAGAGTGAGGGAGGAGAGGCAGTGTGAGGGAGGAGAGGCAGAGTGGGGAGGAGAGGCAGTGTGAGGGAGGAGAGGCATGAGTGAGGGAGGAGAGGCAGAGTGAGGGAGGAGAGGCCGTAGTGAGGGAGGAGAGGCAGTGTGAGGGAGGAGAGGCAGAGTTGTGAGGGAGGAGGCAGATGTGAGGGAGGGAGCAGAGTGAGG
>NC_069444.1:8921332-9033832 GCF_026875155.1 Cherax quadricarinatus
ACATAGCAAGTATCCCTTATCAATACATACCTCATACAGTGCTTATGTATCATCATGGTAAATAACTTAGTTTAATGTGTGGTTTATACATACCCTTGTGGCGGTGATGGTGGCGAGGGAGAGGCTTGTGTTGCAGATCATCTTCCTCCCCTGCAACACAAACACAGTAGTAACAAGGTGCGTCACGAAATTGCTGGTGTGTGTGTGTGTGTGTGTGTGTGTGTGTGTGTGTGTGTGTGGTGGTGTGTGTGTGTGAGTGAGAGAGAGAGAGAGAGAGAGAGAGAGAGAGAGAGAGAGAGAGAGAGAGAGAGAGAGAGAGAGAGAGAGAGAATTCACACCAGGAAAAAGCAATATTATTTTTTTGTGTTGAACATTTGAGGGTTTAGTGTGAGGCAGCAAGTGAGGAATGGTGAGGGGTGAGAGGCATGTAAGGGGTTTACAATGAGTGAAGAATGATGTAAGAAGAGGGGGGTGAAGAGGGGTGATGAGGAGGTGATGAAAGAATACACACCATAGAGGGGAGTTAAGCAGAGCCAACACGCGGCTGCGGTCAATACCTGTGTCACCCCACCTCATCTCCTCCCTTCCCCTCCCTCCCTTACTAAGACTGCATCAATATGGTCCCCTAACCGTTTGTTGGGGTCCCCCCCACCTGCCACCAGCTGGGGTCTTGAGGGGTCCACACAAGCTGGGGTATAGAGGTGACTGGAAACACCAGTCCCCCCAACACCCACAAACAGTCCCCCCACACCCACAACAGTCCCCCCACACCCACAACAGTCCCCCCACACCCACAACATCCCACAACTAAACCACAGAGGCACGTGTTGATATTCTACATGTATACATTTTTGGGAACAACACCTAGATAGATAGCAAACCTCACTAGTATAGGGGAAGGTGGCACACCTCACTATATAGGGGAAGGTGGCACACCTCACTAGTATAGGGGAAGTGGCCCACCTCACTAGTATAGGGGAAGGTGGCACACCTCACTAGTATAGGGGAAGGTGGCACACCTCACTAGTATAGGGGAAGGTGGCACACCTCACTGTATAGGGGAAGGTGGCACACCTCACTATAAAGGGGAAGGTGGCACACTCACTAGTATAGGGAAGGTGGCACACCTCACTAGTATAGGGGAAGGTGGCACACCCTCACTAGTTAGGGGAAGGTGGCACACCTCACTAGTATAGGGGAAGGTGCACACCTCACTAGTATAGGGGAAGGTGGCACACCTCACTAGTATAGGGGAAGGTGGCACACCTCACTAGTATAGGGGAAGGTGGCACACCTCACTAGTATAGGGGAAGGTGGCACACCTCACTAGTATAGGAGAAGGTGGCACACCTCACTAGTATAGGAGAAGGTGGCACACCTCACTAGTATGGGGAAAGGTGGCATCACCTCACTAGTATAGGGGAAGGTGGCACACCTCACTAGTATAGGGGAAGGTGGCACACCTCACTAGTATAGGGGAAGGTGCCACACCTCATAACCTCAGAACACCAGTTATAGCACACAGCCTAAATTGGCACTGAGGGAAGGAGTGTGGCTCTTGTGGAGACGTGGCACTAATAACCTGTTGGCCGGCACCACACTCACACATTTCCTGTGTATATGTGTGTGTGTTATATATATATTATAAATATATAAATAATATATATAATATATAAAATATATTATATATATATGTATGTAGTGCCGAATAGATAATACTTGCGATTATGACAAAACAGCAACGCTTATCTGCCATATAGGACAAGCAAAAATTTGTGTATGTAATAATTTCGCAAAATTAATTCGGGAACTTAACGACAAAAAATAATATTTCATTGGTTTTTTTATTATTAAATTATTGTAAACTTTTCAAAAATATATTTAGTTGGATTGGGCTAAATAATGTTGCGCTTGGTAATAATAAGGTTAGGTAAGTTTTCTAGCGTATGCAACATAACCACAGCTAAAAGTTGCAATAATCCAAGTGCTTGCATGATCTCTCGCTGAGGCGAATTACAGAAAAAAAAATTCACGATAACGAGCGTAGCATTATCATTATGCAATGGTTTAATCAAAATGGAAGAAAAAACGGGAAAAAATGGAGACCGGGCCCCGTGAATACTTTCACTGGCTCAGTTATGTACAGAGGCCAAGTTTGAAAACAGTGGTCTTAAAGACTAAAATTGATCTCAACACACTTACTATAATGATATCAAGTTGAGAACTCGGTTAGTTTTGACGTTACATCATTATTTACAAGAGTTCCTGTTCATGACTTGTACAGTCGTGGGCTAACACTTGGTCAGGGAAACCTGCCTATAAACGTACCTGGGATACATGTATGTATACTACACAAGTAATACGTGTTAACTTTTTTTCCCGATCAACATCCGTGGCGCCAATATTCAACATCTTACAGGAAGATATCAGAAACACGGCTGGAACAAGTTTAGTGTCTTCAAGAGTAAACTGGACGAGTATCTTCCCAGGTGCCAGATCAACCAGGTGTGATGGATGTGGGCCAGCGAGCCACCGCAGCAAAAGCCTGGTTGACCAGGCTAGCACCAGACGGCCTTGCCCATTATATAAGCACACACTCTGCATACCCCAATATTTTTATAATATATATATATATATATATATTATATATATATATATATATAAATATAAAATATATATATATATATATATATATACACACAATGTATAAACACACCTGTATATACACCCATTATATAAGCACTGCCTGTATTACTCACTATTAAATATACTCTGTGTATATACGCCATGCAGACACACCCTCCCCTACACTCCATGTACTATATATTACCCGTTACTATTTCTTCTCAGCAACTCTCTCTTCGTGACCAGCAAAGAGACGGGGGCCAGAGTTGGTGACTCGACCCCTGAACCCCAAATAGGTGAGTACAGTTACACTGACCTCAGACACCCTGGCTACTCTCTACTCTCCATTCCACCCTCCAACCTTCACTCTGCCCTCACCTAGCACCCCACCTCCACTCACCCTCAACTTGCACCCCACTCCTCACCTCTCGTTTCCCTCTCTCCACGACAGTCTGCTTGCCTTGTAATCGAATGTATCTGGCGTTTACTGGTAGCAAAACAGCCGGCAGGTCACCCCCGGGCCGGCTCCTGCCGGGTTTGTGGGGGGAGAGGAAAGCCCGTGGAGGGGGCGGGTGAAGGATGGTGTTTACCTGGAGTTTACCTGGAGAGAGTTCCGGGGGTCAACGCCCCCGCGGCCCCGGTCTGTGACCAGGCCCCCTGGTGGATCAGAGCCTGATCAACCAGGCTGTTGCTGCTGGGCTGCACGCAAACCAACGTACGAGCCACAGCCCGGCTGGTCAGGAACCCACTTTAGGTGCTTGTCCAGTGCCGCTTGAAGACTGCCAGGGGTCTGTTGGTAATCCCCCCTTTTGTATGCTGGGAGGGGGTTTTAACCGTCTCGGGCCCCTGACATTATTGTATGGTCTCTTTAAAGTGCTAGTGAACCCCCGCTTTTTCATTGGGGGGATGTTGCCCCTCTGGTGTTTGGTGCTGGGGTGTGGTGTTGTGTGTGTGGTGATGGGGTATGTGGATCGTTCGGTGTGTGGTGCTGGGGTGTGGTGTTGGTGTGTGGTGCTGGGGTGTTGTGTTTGGTGTGTGGTGTGCTGGCGGTGTGGTGATGGGGTGTGGTGTTGGTGTGTGGTGCTGGGTGTGGTGTTGGTGTGTGGTGCTGGGGTGTGGTGTTGGTGTGTGGTGCTGGTGTGTGGTGCTGGGGTGTGGTTGTTGGTGTGTGGTGCTGGTTGTGTGGGTTGTTGGTGTGTGGTGGTGGTGTGTGTTGTTGGTGTGTGGTGCTGGTGTGGTGGTGTTGGTGTGTGGTGCTGGGGGGGTGAGTGTTGGTTGTGTGGTGTTGGTGTGTGGTGTGGGTCTGTGTGGTGCTGGTGTGTGGTGTTTGGTTGTGTGGTGTTGGTGTGTGTGTGGTGTGGTGTGTGGTGCTGTGTTGTGTGGTGTTGGGGTGTGGTGCTGGGGTGTGGTGTTGGTGTGTGGTTGCTGGGGTGTGGTGTTGGTGTGCTTGTGTTGGTTGTATGTGGTGTTGGGGATGTGTGGTGTTTGGTGTGTGGTGTTGGTGTGTGGTTTTTTGTTGTTGTGTGGTGTTGGTGTGTGGTGTTGGTAGTGTGGTGTTGTGTGTGGTGTTGGCTGTGTGGTGCTGGGGTTGTGGTGTTGGCTGTGTGGTGTTGGATGTGTGGTGTTGGGGGTGGTGGTGTTGTTGGTGCTGGAGTGTGTGTTGGTGTGTGGAGTTGGGTGTGGTGTTGGTGTGTGGTGTTGGTGCTGTGGTGCTGGGGTGTGGTGGTGTTCTGTGTGGTGTTGGTGTGTGGTGTTGGTTTGATGTGGTTGTTGGTGTGTGGTGTTGGTGTGTGGTGTTGGGGTGTTGGTGGTGTGTGGTGCTGGGGGTGTGGTGTTGGTGTGTGGTGTTGGGGTGTGGTGTTGGATTGTGTGGTGGTGCTGGTGTGTGGTGTTGGCTGTGTGGTGCTGGTGGTGCTGGTGTTGGTGTGTGGTGCTGCGGGTGTGGTGTTGGTGTTGTGGTGTTGGATGTTGTGGTGTTTGGGGTGTGGTGGTGTGTGTGCTGGGGTGTGGTATTGGTGTGTGGTGTTGGGGTGTGTGTTGGGGTGTGGTGTTGAGGGTTGGTTGCTGGGGTGTGGTGTTGGGGTGTGGTGTTGGTGTGTGGTGCTGGGGGTGTGGTGTTGGTGTTATGGTGCTGGGGGGTGTGGTGTTGGTGTGTTGTGGTTGTTGGGTTGGTTGTGTGTTGTGTTGGGGCTGTGGTGTTGGGTGGTGATGAGTGTTGGGGTTGTGGTGCTGGGGTGTGGTGTTGGGGTGTGTGGTTGTTGGTGGTGGTGCTGGTGCTGTGGTTGTTGGGGTGTGTGTTGTGTTATGGTGCTGGGGTATGTGGTGTTTGGTTGTGTGGTGCTGGGTGTGGTGCCTGGGTTGTGGTGTTGGTGGGTGGTGCTGGGTTGTGGAGTTGGGGTGTGGTTTTGGTGTGTGCTGTTGGGGTGTGGTGTTGGTGGGAGGGGGGCTGGTGTTTGGTGTTGGTGTGGGGTGTGGGGGAGTGGTGTCGGGGTGTGTTGTTGTGATGAGAGTGGTGATTGCTATTATGTCAGGAGCGGTAATTGTTCCACAAGATTCAGGTTTTGTGTCTGAGTTGTTGGTCTTGTGGCAGCCAGAGTTGTGTGTGCACATTGGCTCCCCCCCCACACCACACACCACACACACACACACACACACACACACACTCACAAAACACACACACAAACACACACACAACACACACACACAACACCACACACACACACTCACACACCACACACACACAAAGACACACACACACAACACACACCACACACACAACACACACACACACACACACACCCACACCACCACACACACAATGTTTTCATTCTCCAACTCGAAACTAGTTGTTTGCTTCTGTAGCTCAATTCTTCTGTTGGGAGAGAGAGAGAGAGTGAGAGAGAGGAGAGGAGAAGACGAGAGGAGAGAGAGAGAGAGACGACGAGGTGAGAGAGAGAGAGAAATTATTATTCTTGGGATTGGTTTGTTTGTGTGTGAGGAGAAGTTTGTCTGGTAGTAAAACCGACTTGTATATTGGCAGATCCTGCTGGGTGTGGTAACCTCACTCCTGCTAGGTTGTGGTACCCTCGTCCCTGCTAGGTGTGGTACCTCACTCTGCTAGGTGTGGTAACTCGGTCCTGCTAGGTGTGGTACCTCGGTTACGCTAGGTGTGGTACCTCGGTCCTGCTAGGTGTGGTACCCTCGGTCCTGCTAGGTTGTGGGAGGGAGGAGTGTGGGAGACTGGTGAAGGAGAAGAGTGTAAGGAGACTGGCGAAGGAGAGAGTGTAGGGAGACTGGTGAGGAGGGAGAGTGTAGGGAGACTGGTGAAGGAAGGTGAAGATTGTAGGGTGACTGGGAAGGCGAGAGAGTGTAGGGAGACTGGTGAAGGAGAGAGAGTGGTAGGCGAGACTGGCGAAGGAGGAGTGTGTTGTAGGGAGACTGCGTGAAGGATGAGAGGTAGGGAGATTGTGTGAAGGAGAGATGAAGTAGGGAGAGATGGTTGAAGGATGAGAGAGTGGAGGGAGAACTGGTGAAGGACGAGTGTGGTGTAGGGAGACTGGTGTGAAGGAGAGAGTGTAGGAAGAATGGTGATGGAGAGAGAGAGTAGGGAGACTGGTGAAGAGAGAGAGTTGTAGGGAGACTGGCGAAGTGAGGGAGTGTAGCGGAGACAGGTGAAGGAGGGAGAGTGAGGCTGAGACTGGTGAAGGAGGGAGAGTGTAGGGGACTGAGTGAAGGAGAGAGAGTGTAGGGAGACTGGCGAAGGAGAGGTGTAGGGAGATGTAGGGAGGGACTGGGTGAAGGAGGGAGAGAGTGTGTTAGGGAGACTGGGAAGGGAGGGGAAGTGTAGGAGACTGGTGAAGGAGAGAGAGTGTGGGAGACTGGCGAAGGAGAGAGTGTAGGGAGACTGGTGAAGGAGAGAGTGTAGGGAGACTGTGAAGGAGAGAGTGAGTAGGGAGACTGCGTGAAGGAGAGAGAGTGTAGGATGACTGGTGATGAGGAGGGTGTAGGGAGAACTGGTGAAGGAGAGAGTGTGTAGGGAGACTGGTGAAATTAAGGAGGAGAGTGTAGGGAGACTGGTGATGAGAGAGGGTGTAGGGAGACTGTTGAGGAGAGAGAGTGGTAGGGACTGGTGAAGGAGAGAGGGTAGGAGACTAGATGTGAAGGAGAGTGGTGTAGGGCGGACTGGTGAGGAGAGAGTGTAGGGAGACTGGTCCCATGTGTAGGAGAGAGTGTAGGGAGCTGGTGCAGGAGAGAGTGTAGGGGGACTGGTGAAGGAGAGAGTGTAGGTGACTGGTGAAGGAGAGAGTGTAGGTAGACGGTGAAGGAGGGGAGAGAGTAGGGAGACTTGCGTGAAGGAGAAGAGAGTGTAGGGAGATGGTGATGGAGAGGGTTGTGGGAGGACTGGGTGAAGGGAGAGGAGAGAGTAGGGTGCTGGTGAAGGAGAGAGAGTGTAGGGAGACTGGTGAAGGAGAGGTGTGTTGGGAGGATGGTATTTTTTGTGAAGGAGAGGGTGTTAGGGGGACTGGTGATGGGAGAGAGAGTGTGGAGACTGGTGAAGGAGAGGAGTGAGTAGGGAGACTGGTTGGAAGGAGAGAGAGTGTAGGGAGACCTGGTGAAGGAGAGAGTAGTAAGGGAGACTGGTGAAGGAGTGAGAGTGTGTAGGGAGACTGGTGAAGGAGAGAGAGAGTAGGGAGAAAGGATGAAGGACGAGGGTGTAGGGAGAACTGAGCTGAAGGAGAGGCGAGTGTAGGGAGAATTGAGTGAAGGAGGAGAGAGAGTAGGGACGGCTGGTGAAGGAGAGTGAGTGTAGGAGATGGCGAAGGATGAGAGTGTTAGGGAGTCTGGTGAAGGAGAGAGTGTTTAGGGAGACTGGTGGAAGGAGAGAGTGTAGGGAGATTGGTGAAGGAGAGAGAGATAGGGAGACTGGTGAAGGAGAGAGAGTTGTTTGGAGACTGGTGAAGGAGAGAGAGTGTAGGGAGAGACTGGTGAAGGAGGAAGAGTGTAGGTGAGACTGGTGAAGGAGGGATAGTGTAGGGAGACTGGTGAAGGAGGGAGAGTGTAGGGAGTCTGGTAGAAGGAGGGAGGGTGTGGGGGGTCGACTGGTGAAGGAGGGAGAGTTTAGGGGAGACTGGTGAGGAGGGAGAGTGTAGGGAGATGGTGCAAGGAAGGGGGTGTAGGGAGACTGGTGAAGGAGGGAGATGTGTAGGGAGGACTGGTGAAGGAGGGAGACTGGTTGATGGAGGGAGAGTGTAGGGAGACTCGGTTGAAGGAGGGAGAGTGTAGGGAGGATGGTGAGGAAGGAGAGTGTAGGGTAGACTGGTGAAAGGAGGGAGAGTGTAGGGGAGGATGGTGAAGGAGGTGGCAGAGTCGTAGGGAGACTGATGAAGGATGGTAGTGAGTGTGTAGGAGATGGTGAAGGATAGAAAGTGTAGGGGAGACTGGCGAAGGAGAGAGTCGTAGGGAGACTGGTTGAAGGAGAGAGTGTAGGGAGACTGTTTGAAGGAGAGGAGAGTAGGGAGACTGGAGGAAGGATAGAGAGTGTAGGGAGATTGGTGCAAGGAGGTAGAGTGTTAGGTGAGCTGGTGATAGGAGGGAGAGTGTAGGAGACTGGTGAAGGAGGAGAGAGTGTAGGGAGATGGTGAAGGAGGGGAGGAGTGTATGGAGGACTGGTGAAGGAGAGAGTTAGGAGACTGGCGAGGAGAGAGTGTAGGGAGGACTGAGTGGAAGGAGGGAGAGGTAGGGGACTGGTGAAGGAAGGGAGAGTGTAGGGAGATGGGTGAAGGAGAGAGAGTGTAGGAGAGATGTGTGAAGGAGAGAGAGTGTAGGGAGACTGGCGAAGGAGAGAGTGTAGGGAGACTATGGTCAAGGTGAGAGTGTAGGGGAGATGGTGAAGGAGGAGAGAGTAGGAGATGGTGAAGGGAGAGAGAGTGTAGGGAGACTGGTGAAGGAGAGAGAGTGTTAGGGAGACTGGTGAAGGAGAGTGTCTAGAGAGTGTAGGGAGACTGGTGAAAGGAGAGAGTGAGTAGGGAGACTGGTGAAGGGGAGGAGAGTGTAGGGAGACTGGCGAAGGAGAGAGAGTAAGGGAGACTGGTGATGGAGGAGAGTGTAGGGAGAATGGTGTTGAAGGAGGGAGAGTAGTGTGTAGGGTGAGACTGGGGGAAGGAGAGAGAGAGTGTAGTTGTAGGGAGACTGGCGAAAGGAGGAGGTGAGGGAAGATGGTGAAGGAGGGAGAGTGTAGGGAGTCTGGTGAGGAGGAGAGTTGTAAGGGAGACTGTGAAGGAGAGAGAGTGTAGGGCAGAACTGGCGAAGGAGAGAGTGTAGGGAGACTGGTTGAAGGATTAGAGTGTAGGGAGACTGGTGAAGGTGAGTGAGAGTAGGAGTCTGGTGAAGGAGACGTGAGTGTAGGGAGACTGGTGAATGAGGAAGGGTGTAGGGAGGGACTGGTGAAGGGTGAGAGTGTGTAGGGTTGACTGGTTGAAGGCAGGAGAGTTTAGGGAGACAGGTGAATGAGAGAGGGTTGTAGGGGAGACTGGGTGTAGGAGAGAGAGTTGTAGGGGACTGGGTGAAGGTGAGAGTGTAGGGAGACTGGTGAGGAGATAGTGTTGGGAGATGGTGTAGGAGAGAGCCACACCCTGTAGGGAGACTGGTGAAGGAGAGAGTTGTAGGGAGATGGTGAAGGAGAGAGTGTAGGGAGACTGGTGAAGGAGAGAGTGTAGGGAGTCTGGTGAGGAGAGAGTGTAGGGAGACTGGTGAATGGAGAGTGTAGGGAGACTGGTTGAAGGAGAGAGAAGACGTAGGTGCTGGTGAAGGAGAGAGAGTGTAGGGAGACTGGTGAAAGGAGGAGGAGTGGGTGTAGGGAGACTGGTGAAAAGGATAGAGGAGTAGGGTGACTGGTGAAGGAGGAGAGTGTAGGGAGACTGGTTGAAGGAGAGGGTTGTAGGGTAGACTGGTGAAGGAGAGGGTTGTAGGGAGGGTCTGGGAAGGCAGAAGAGAGATGTAGCGCGCGATTGTAGGAGAGAAGAGAGTAGGGAAGACTAGGTGAAAGGAGAGAAGTGTGGGAGACTGGTGAAGGAGAGAGTGTAGGGAGGACGGTGTAAGGAGAGAGAGAGTGTAGGAGGACTGTGAAGGAGAGAGAGTGTAGGGTGACTGGTGAAGGAGAGGGTCTGTAGGGAGACTGGTGAAGGAAGAGAGAGTGTAGGGAGACTGGTGAAGGAGCGAGAAGTGTAGGGAGACTGGTGAAGGAGAGAGAGTGTAGGGAGACTGGTGAAAGGAGAGAGGAGTAGGGAAGACTGTGAGGAGAGAGAGTGTAGGGAGACTGTGAAGGAGAGAGAGTGTAGGGTGACTGGTGAAGGAGAGGGGTGTTGGGAGTTATTGGTGAAGGAGAGACTCGAGAGTAGGGAGGACTGGTGAAGGGAGAGAGAGTGTAGGGAGGGACTGGTCGAAGGAGAGAGAGTGTAGGGAGACTCCCACCCGGTGAAGTGAGAGGGTGTAGGGGACTGGTGAAGGAGAGAGAGAGTAGGGAGATTGGTGAAGGATAGAGAGTTAGTGGAAGACTGGTGAGGAGGAGAGAGGTAGGAGACTGGTGAAGGAGGAGAGAGTGTAGGAGACTGGTGAAGGAGAGGGTTTGTAGGGAGACTGGTGAAGGAGAAGAGTGAGTTGGGAGACTGGTGTGAAGGAGGAGAGAGTGTAGGGCAGAATGGTGAAGGGAGGGTGTGTAGGGGACTGGTGAAGGAGTGAGGAGAGTAGGGAAGACTGGTGAAGGAGGAGAGTGTGGGGAGGATGGTGATGGAGAGGGGTGTAGGGAGATGGGGAAGGAGAGAAGTGGGGGGGGAAGTAGGAGACTGGTGTGAAGGAGAGAGAGTGTAGGGAGACTGGTGAAGGAGAGAGAGTGTAGGGGAGACTGGTGAAGGAGAGGGGTTGTAGGGAGACTGGTTGAAGGAGGAGAAGAGTAGGGTGACTGGTGAAGGAGAGAGAGTGTAGGGAGAGACTGGTGAAGGAGACCGAGGAGTGTAGGGAGTGGTGAAGGAGGAGAGAGTGTAGGGAGGACTGGTGAAGGAGAGGAGAGTGTAGGGTGGACTGGTGAATGTAGAGAGGGTTTGTGGATAGATGGTTGAAGGATGAGAGAGTGTAGGGAAGTCTGGTGATGAAGGAGAGAGAGTGTAGGGAGTGTGTGAATATGATTGAGAAGAGGGTGTAGGGAGAGAGGACTGGTGAAGGAGAGGAGAGTGTTGGGAGGACTGGTTGAAGGTGTGGTGTTGGGAGCTGGTGAAGGAGAGATGAGAGTAGGCGGTGATGGTGAGGAGAGAGCAGAGTAGGGAGACTGGTTGAATGAAGAGGGGTTGTAGAGGAGTCTGCGTGAAGGAGCGAGAGAGAGTGTAGGAGACTGGTGAAGGAGAGAGAGTGTAGGGAGATGGTGAAGGAGAGAGTGTAGGAGATGGGTAGGTGTGAGAGTGTGTAGTAGGGAGACTGGTGATGGAGAGGAGTGTGAGGGCGAGACTGGTGAAGGAGAGCGTGAGAGTTTAGGGGAGACTGGTGAATGAGAGTGGGTTGTAGGGAGATGTTGAAGGAGAGAGAGTGTTGTAGGGCAAGACTGGTGAAGGAGAGTGTAGGAAGACTGGTGAAGGAAGAGAGAGTGTAGGGAGACTGGTGAAGGAGAGAGAGTGTTAGGGAGACTGGTGAAGGACGACGAGAAGTGTAGGGAGACTGGGTGAAGGAGAGTGCGTGTGTGTAGGGGACCTGGTGAAGGATGAGTGTAGGAAGGACTGGTGAAGGAGAGAGAGTGGTAGGGAGGGACTGGTGAAGGACAGAGAGAGTGTAGGGAGGACTGGTGAAGGAGACTTGATGCGGACCAGGAAGAAGGCAGGAAGGAAGAGTGTGTAGGGAGGACTGGTGAAGGAGAGTGAGTGTAGGGGAGACTGGTGAAGGGAGAGTTTAGGAAGACTGGTGAAGGAGAAGTTGATAGGAGACTGGTGAAGAAGAGAGGGTGTAGGGAGAACTGGTGAAGAGAGTGTAGGGGAAGAGGACTGGTGAAGAAGAGAGGGTGAGGGTGACTGGTGAAGGAGTGTGTAGGGAGACTTGGGTGAAGGAGAGTGTAGGGAGATGGTGGAGTAAAGAGAGGGTGTGGGAGGGATGGTGAAGGTGGAGTGTAGGGGGGTCTGGTGAAGGACGAGAGTGATGTTATGGAGACTGGTGCAAGGAAGAGTGTAGGGAGACTGTTGAAAGGAGAGTTGTAGGGGAGACCGGTGAAGGTGAGTGTAGGGGACTGGTGAAGGGAGAGTGTAGGGGTGACTGGTGAAGGAGAGTGTATGGGAGACCGGTGAAGGAGATGTGTAGGGCAGACTGCGTGAAGGAGAGAGGGCTTGTAGGGAGACTGGTGAAGGAGAGGTGTAGGGAGACTGGTGAAGGAGAGAGGGTGTATGGAGATGGTGAAGGAGAGTGTAGGGAGGATGGTGAAGGAGAGTGTAGGGAGACCGGTGAACGTGAAGGAGAGTGTAGGAGACTGGTGAAGGATGAGTGTAGGGAGACTGGTGAAGGAGAGTGTAGGGGAAACGTGAAGGTGAGTGGTGTAGGGAGACTGGTGAGGAGAAGTGTTAGGGAGACTGTGTGAAGATGTGGTGTTAGGGAGACCGGTGAGGAGCAGTGTAGGGAGATGGTGAAGGAGATTGTAGGGAGACTGGTGAAAGGAGAGAAGGGTGTATGGAGACATGAGTGAAGGAGAGGTGTAGGGGAGAATGGTTGAAGGAGAGTGTGGGAGACCGGTGAAGGAGATGTGTAGGGAGCCTGGTGAAGGAGAGTGTAGGGAGACTGGTGAAGGAGAGAGGGTGTATGGAGACGGGTGAAGGAGAGTGTAGGGGAGGACCTGGTGAAGGATGAGTGTTGGGAGACCGGTGAAGGAGAGTGTTAGGAGGACTGGTGAAGGAGAGTGTAGGGAGGGGACTGGTGAAGGAGAGTGTAGGGAGGACTGGTGAAGGAGTGTGTAGGGGAGACTGGTGAAGGAGAGTGTAGGGAGACGGTGAACGGGAGTGTAGGGAGGTCGGTGAAGGGAGTGTAGGATGACGTGAAGGAGTTGTAGGGTGACTGAGTGAAGGTGGTGTAGGGAGGACCCGGTGAAGGAGGTCAGAGTAACATTCACACTAACTTTGTAAACCCCTGACACAAAGCAATACAGGCTGAGCTTGTCGATGATCCACCACAGTGGTCTACCACTCTACAAAACAGTCTGACACAACTACACACACAAGACGGTAAAAGACGAAAGTAATCAGTCCTTAGCCGGGAAGCCTGATTACACTGTCTACTGAGAATCAGTCCCTCGCTGGGAGGATGCTCCTGATTACACTGTCTACTGAGAATCAGTGTCCCTCAGTGGAAGCCTTGATTACACTGTCTACTGAGAATCAGTCCTCAGCTGGAAGTCTGTTACATGTCTATGAGACTCAGTCCCTCGCAATAAAATGGTCATTACTTCACTATTATATTGGGTCACTGAATACAGAACGGTTGCTTTAAATTGCAAAATGACTCTATTTATAATGATATGGATGTAAAGTGGAACTTCGTTATACCTTGACTGGCAAAGGTGGATGAGGATGAATATATCTATACATGGGGAAGGTTATTCATAAATACTCGATGTGCTATTGTTCATAGTATATAAACAGATTCTTATAACCACAATGTGTATTTATAATATACATAAATTTCTTTTTGCCAATCGACTGTTTATATGGTCACAGTCACAATACGAAAATTTTTAGATACAACTGTTTTCTACATCTCTGTATTGAACCTGGTTAAGTAATGGTTGGCGAAAATGGTTTTCATTTAAAAGAATAAACAAGGTATTGTTCTATCCTGTTTGTATCGTAAAACTGATGTTTGTAAAGGATTGTCTCTTACTGTCGATGAAAATTACGTGCTATGTAGTTACTGTATCAGACGGTCTGTTGTGTGTTCTCATGCCTGGGCTGGCAGGTGATGATGCAGGTCAGGCTGAATCAACATTGGATGTTAAGTAAGAACCACGTACTGAAGATCAAATGTATACACTATGCAGCGTTGATAAGGACGCATATACAACAGTTAGGTATCTTTACTCCGTTAACGTTTCGACTACACAGTAGGTTCTTCGAGTACAGAAAACATCAGAAGAAGAAGACAGTAGTAGAGTTGCGAAGATATATATCAGTCCATCCCCTGATACTGTACTGTCAGTTGCTGATATCAGATCCTATACTGTAATTTTAAGTGAGGAAAATGAACTGCGGATGATGAAGGAAATGCATCAAGTGACCTAACCACAGGACTTGTTCGTGCATCTGTGCACATGTAAAAAAGGCTGATTCTATGCCATTACTGCATAGAAAATCGCACAGAGGGAAGCCTGGTCAGCGTTGCATGGAGTGAGGCAAGACCCACAACAATCACAGTTGATTGAGCAAAGATTGACTCTTCTGTGAGTACAACAAATACATACTGGAGAAGCCAAAACACAAGAATGACTTTACAGTAACACTAGACTGGCTTGTTTAGAAACACAAGCGTTGACTCTTACAAAGTGACCACCAGGTGCTCTTACAAGTGGACAGGGGGGACTCTTTACAGTAAACAGAGTGACTCTTACAGTCACAAAAGTGGACTTTACACGGACACAAGAGTGACTCTTGCAGTGACACAAGAGGGACTCTTACAGTGACAGAGTGACTCTTACAGTAACACAGGAGTGGGTTTATAGTAAACACAAGAGAATGACTCTTACAGACACAGAGTGACTCTTCCACTGAGCTACGAAATGATGAGAGAAAATAAGGAAAGCTACAGTCGGGTAAATGGTATAAATTAGTGTTTGACTCACGTGTCTTTGAAACAAGTCAGGGAAAATAACAGACAAGCGAATGCCACCTGTCAATGTGAGCAAGGAACTGTCCGGTACTAGAATGCTGATGAGGACACTACACTGTCTTGCTTCCGCCTGTACTGTGTGTAACCTCAGGATGCGGGGTATGATTACTGCCAGCCAGGCAGTGCAGCTGAACCTGTGCTACTAAAGCAAAGTGTGAAGCTGAATGTAAAGTGGAGACCACTGTATAAAACACTAGTTTGGTATTAAATGTGTATGCAACTATAAGAACATAAGAATGGAGGAAATTGTGGCAGGTCTACTGGTCCATACTAGCGCAGTCCCTTATCAAAACCATCCATAATTTGGCCAATCTTTCCCCAAGCCACCAAGATTTGTTCCCGTACCCTAGGCACCATATCAACCCCAGCACTTTAATCAATTTATATCAAAATATGAATCGACCAGAAAGAGAGTAGCGAACATTGTACTAGCAAGGAAGTTCAGAAGGAATGTTTAGTTGCCTAGGTCTAAGAGAGTGGAGAGGTCTGGCAAGCATTGGCAAGAAGTTTGTGCAGACAGGTATACAATACCGCACATGGCACGAAGTAGATGAGAGATAAATGGTATAAAAATACCGACACGATGGAAAAAAACAAACATAAAAGCAGTAGATGTGATCCTATACTGATATACGTTTCGCCACACCAGTGGACATTATCAAGTCACAAACAGATCCTGGCAGTGCTATAGTACAAGAGTATTATATATATAGTGTGGAGAGTCAGGTGGGGAATGCTGGTACGTTGTATCTGAGACGATCCTGCGTAGGGCGGAAAAAGTAGTCAGCAAAGGATCGCACTATACTGCATTCTTTGTACATTTTTTCTATAGAAGAAGAAACAGAGATGAGAAGGAAAAAATGAGAGAGAAGAGAAGCAGCAGTATTGAAATCAGTCTTCCTTATAGTTCAAGGATTCTTATCATTTTTACGATTAACAGAGCCCACTACACATTGACCAATATGTGCGAGGCCCTCTTCACCAGTGCTATTAGGTACAACCTGACGGGTTATTCTATCTAACCAATTTTTGTTTAATGTTTAGTATCGTGTCACTTACCCTTATAAGATATGAATACCCCAGATTAAGAATAGGCCCCTGCTTTTAGAGAGTCAATGTTTTCTGGAACACAAAGATGGCATAGCCCCCCCAAAAAAAAAAAAAACCCCCAGAGAGAAGTACTGTGGGTGAGGGCAGTGACTTGCACGCCCAAACACTGAGGCTTGATTAAATGATGTGTTAGTCAGAGTGGTGTAAAGAGAGGCTTATATCCTTGCATGATCTTTGTTCTCATAGTGTTCTTGTAGCAAGAGGACTCTTGTTAGTGCACATGACAGTGACATCGTCCCGATACCTGATTGCGAGCTCACATGCAGTCAGGCTTGTGACTTCCATAATGACCAGGAAGAGAAGTAAGCAGAGAAAGGGATCCTTCTGACAGCCAACTTCTACACGAGGTGATTTTCAATTCTACACCACTACCGCATGTCTTGACGAAAGAATAAAGGGAGAGAGGTATAGGCAGTGTGGTTAAACATTGGTTTTAAATACCGACAAATTGGTTTAGAAAACACGCTAAGCTACACACTAGGACATTTTTAATAGATAACGTATTCGGTCTTGGACCTTGATCACTTTCCAACATAAGAGGTTATATATAGGTTCACGTGTTTTATCTAAACCCCCCCCCCCCCCCCCCCCCCCCCCCCCCCCAGCCAGGGAATAGTACATCTAACAGCATATTGACACGTAGTAAGGAGGAACACTGCAGCAGGCCTATGGCTACACTAGGAAGAAGTAGGTCCTTGTCAACTCAATCCACTACAAATATATTAGCTAATCCTTTAACCAATGCTACCAAAGAATGAGTTTTCATAACCCTATAACTAATGTGCAGTCCACTAATCCAAACCCCACTCTCATGTTTGATTTAACCTGAATTTGGATTGAACCAAAGGGTTACAGCTTCAATGACCTACAACAGGCTGTTCCACTATCAACTACTCCATTTCCAAACAATGGTTTCCTATATTCCTTGCAAATACGCAAAGGAAGTTCCTACGATAAATAATAATAATTAATAATAATAATATTAATAATAATAGTAATAACTGATTTATTTTTGGAATGGGATGTTGATTTTTTAATGGGGTCTTTCCAACATCCACGAGAAAATGGTTTGGAAAATAACTAGAGACGTCAGTCTTCACAAGAAGAAAACACGAAGCAAAAAGTTGATTAGCGGAGGACGAGGAGGAAGGAGGTGGGAGGAGGAGGTGGGAGGGATGGAGGTGGGGAGGATGGAGGTGGGAGGAAGGGAAAGAATAAAAGTGGGTATATAGAAGGAGAAAGAAAAGAGCTACGATGTTGAGAGAAAACTCACACTCACACCATGCTTAGTTCACTCACACACACACACCACACTCACACAACACACACAAAAACACACACACAACACTCACACACACACACACACACACACACCACACACACACACACACACAAACACACACACACAAACTCACACACACCAACACACACACAAACACACACACACACTCCACACACACACACACACAACACACACATGCTTTAGTTACACACACACACACACACACATACACACACACACACCATGCTAGTTACACACATACACACAACACACACAAACAAACTCACAATTCAACGAGCTATTTCCGTTCAGCATTTACACCCATTCTCTCTCACTCCTCATTTACCCATCATTCCACCCGTTCCTCACCGCATCCCTACACCCCACCTGAAACAACGACACCCTTCGTCACTCCACTTTACACACTGCCATAATTTATCCCGGTTAACATTATTCAAAACAGTATCGTGATAAACACTTGCCATGAACCACAACCAGGCGCTAAACCATTGGTACCTCGTCTCTGGTAACTGTAGGTAACAAGGTACCTACGGTATAAGGTTCGTAGTATCAGGTACCTTTGGTATTCAGGTATGTGTAGTAAAGGTACTTGCTTGGTGGTGTTGGTGTGCGGTGGGTTGTGGGGGGAGAGTGGTGCTGGTGTGTGGTGCTGGTGGTGTGGTTGCTGGTGTGTGGTGTTGATGTGTGGTGTTGATGTGTGGTGCTGTGCTGGTGTGTGGTGCTGGTGGTGGTGGTGCTGGTGTGTGGTGTTGGTGTGGGGGTGTGGTGTGTGGTGTGGGTGTAGGTGCTGTCGTGTGTGGTGTTGGTGTGTGGTGCTCGGTGTGGTGGTGCTGGTGTGTGGTGTTGGTGTGTGGTGTTGGTTGTGTGGTGCTGGTGTATGGTGCTGGTGTTGTGGTGGTGTGTGGATGCTGTGTGTGGTTGTTGATGTGTGGTGTTGATGTTTGTGGTGCTGGTGTGTGGTGCTGGTGTGTGGTGATGGTGTGTGGTGTGGTGTGTGGTGTTGGTGTGTGGTGGTTGGTTGTGGTGCTGGTAGTTGTGGTGCTGGTCTGTGTGGTGATGGTGGTGGTGCTGGTGGTGTGGTGTTGGTGTTTGGGTGTTGGGTTGTGGTGCTGGTGTGTGGTGTGGTGTGTGTGGTGTTGGTTTGTGTGTGTGTTGGTGCTGTGTGGTGCTGGTGTGTGGTGCTGGTGTGTGTGTGGTAGTGTGGTGCATGGTTGTGTGGTGCTGGTGTGTGGTGTTGGTGTGTTGGTGCTGGTGTGTGTGGTGCTGGTGTCGTGGTGTTGGTGTCTATGTGTGGTTGTTGGTTGTTGGTTGCTTGTGTATGGTTGCTGGTGTGTCGGTGGTATTGTTGTGTGGTGCTGGTGTATGTGGTGCTGGTGGGTGGTGTTGGTGTGTGGTGCTTGTGTTGGTGTTGGTCATTGTGTGGTGTTGGTGTTGCGATGTTGGGGTGGGTTGTGGTGGAGTTGGAGTGGTGCTGGTGTTGTGGTGGCTGGCTCTGTGTGGTGCTGGTGTGTGGTGTTTGGTGTGTGGTGATGGTGTGTGGTTGCTGGTGATGTGGGTGTGAGTGTGTGGTGTTGGTGTGTGATGTGTTGTGTAGTGTTGGGGTCTTGTGGTATTGGTGTGTGGTGTTGGTGTTTGTTGTGTGGTGTTGGTGTGTGGTGCTGGGTGTGTGGTGCTGGTGTGTGGTGTTGGGTGTGTGGTGTCTGGTGTTGGTGTGATGTGGTGTTGGTGTGATGTTGTGGTGTCGGTGTGTGGGTTGGTGTGTGGTGTTGTGTGTGTTTGTGGTGTCCGGCTGTGTAGGCGTGTTGGCCTGTGCTTAGTGGTGCTGGTGTGTGGTGCTGTGTTTGTGTGGTTGTTGGTGTGTTGGGGCTGGTGTGTGGTGCTGGTTGTGGGTGACTGGATGGTGGTTGTTGGTGTGTTGTGCTGCGTTGTGTGGTGTGGTGTGTGGTGTTGGTGTGCGATGTTGGGGTGTGGGTTGTGGGGGGTCGGTGTTGGTGTCGTGGTGTTGGTGTGTGGTGCTGCGTGTTGTGGTTGCTGGTTTGTGCGGTGTTTTGTTGGTTGTGGTTGATAGGTGTTAGTGTGTGGTGCTGGCTGTGTGGTGTTAGTGTGTGGTGTTGGTAACTGTGTGGTGCTGGTGTGTGATGGTGGGGGTGTGGTGTTGGTATTTGTTGGTGTGGTGTTTGTGTGTGGTGTTGGTTTTTGGTGTGTGGTGTTGTTGGGTGTGTGGTGTTGGTGTTGTGGTGCTGGGGTTGGTTGTTGGTGTGTGGAGTAGGTGTTGGTGTTGGTTGTGTGGTGTTGGTGGTGGTGTTGGTGTGTGGTTGTTGGTGTTGTGGTGCTGGGGTGTTGGTGCTGGTGTGTGGTGTTGGTGTGTGGTGTTGGTGTGTGTGGTGGTGGTGTGTGCGTCGTTGCGTTGGTTGTGTTGGTGTTGGTGTGTGGTGCTGGGGAGTGGTGTTGGTGTGTGGTGTTTGGTGAGTGGTGCTGGTGTGTGATGTGATGCTGGGGTGTGGTATGTGGGTGTGTGGTGTTGGTGTGTGGTGTTGCGTGGTGTGGTGTTGGTGTTATGGTGACTGGGGTGTGGTTGTTGGTGTGTGGTGTTGGGTGTGTGTGGTGTTGGATTGTGTGTGGTGTTGGGTGTATTGTGTGGTGCTGGGGGTGTCGGTGAGTGTTGGGTGTGATGGTGCTGGTGTGTGGTGTGAGCTGTGTGGTGTTGGGGTTGGGTTGTTGGTGTTTGTGGAGCTGGGGGTTGTGGTGTTGGTGTGTGGTGTGTTGGTGTGTGGGGTTGGTGTGTGGTGCTGGTGTGTGGTCTGCTTGGTGGGTGGTGCTGGGTGTTGTGGTGTTGGTGTGTGGTGTTGGTGTTGTGTGCTGGTGTGTTGTGGTGTTGGTGTGTGGTGTGCTGGGTGTGTGAGTGTTTGGGGTGTGGTGTTGGTGTTGGTGCTGGGGTGTGTGGGGTTGGTTGTGATGGTGTTGGTGTGGGTGTTGGTGTATGGTGCTGGTGTTTGGTGCTGGGGTGTGGTGTTGTGTGTGTGGTGATGGGGTATGTGGATCGTTCGGTGTGTGGTGCTGGGGTGTGGTGTTGGTGTGTGGTGCTGGGGTGTTGTGTTTGGTGTGTGGTGTGCTGGCGGTGTGGTGATGGGGTGTGGTGTTGGTGTGTGGTTGCTGGGTGTGGTGTTGGTGTGTGGTGCTGGGGTGTGGTGTTGGTGTGTGGTGCTGGTGTGTGGTGCTGGGGTGTGGTTGTTGGTGTGTGGTGCTGGTTGTGTGGGTTGTTGGTGTGTGGTGGTGGTGTGTGTTGTTGGTGTGTGGTGCTGGTGTGGTGGTGTTGGTGTGTGGTGCTGGGGGGGTGAGTGTTGGTTGTGTGGTGTTGGTGTGTGGTGTGGGTCTGTGTGGTGCTGGTGTGTGGTGTTTGGTTGTGTGGTGTTGGTGTGTGTGTGGTGTGGTGTGTGGTGCTGTGTTGTGTGGTGTTGGGGTGTGGTGCTGGGGTGTGGTGTTGGTGTGTGGTTGCTGGGGTGTGGTGTTGGTGTGCTTGTGTTGGTTGTATGTGGTGTTGGGGATGTGTGGTGTTTGGTGTGTGGTGTTGGTGTGTGGTTTTTTGTTGTTGTGTGGTGTTGGTGTGTGGTGTTGGTAGTGTGGTGTTGTGTGTGGTGTTGGCTGTGTGGTGCTGGGGTTGTGGTGTTGGCTGTGTGGTGTTGGATGTGTGGTGTTGGGGGTGGTGGTGTTGTTGGTGCTGGAGTGTGTGTTGGTGTGTGGAGTTGGGTGTGGTGTTGGTGTGTGGTGTTGGTGCTGTGGTGCTGGGGTGTGGTGGTGTTCTGTGTGGTGTTGGTGTGTGGTGTTGGTTTGATGTGGTTGTTGGTGTGTGGTGTTGGTGTGTGGTGTTGGGGTGTTGGTGGTGTGTGGTGCTGGGGGTGTGGTGTTGGTGTGTGGTGTTGGGGTGTGGTGTTGGATTGTGTGGTGGTGCTGGTGTGTGGTGTTGGCTGTGTGGTGCTGGTGGTGCTGGTGTTGGTGTGTGGTGCTGCGGGTGTGGTGTTGGTGTTGTGGTGTTGGATGTTGTGGTGTTTGGGGTGTGGTGGTGTGTGTGCTGGGGTGTGGTATTGGTGTGTGGTGTTGGGGTGTGTGTTGGGGTGTGGTGTTGAGGGTTGGTTGCTGGGGTGTGGTGTTGGGGTGTGGTGTTGGTGTGTGGTGCTGGGGGTGTGGTGTTGGTGTTATGGTGCTGGGGGGTGTGGTGTTGGTGTGTTGTGGTTGTTGGGTTGGTTGTGTGTTGTGTTGGGGCTGTGGTGTTGGGTGGTGATGAGTGTTGGGGTTGTGGTGCTGGGGTGTGGTGTTGGGGTGTGTGGTTGTTGGTGGTGGTGCTGGTGCTGTGGTTGTTGGGGTGTGTGTTGTGTTATGGTGCTGGGGTATGTGGTGTTTGGTTGTGTGGTGCTGGGTGTGGTGCCTGGGTTGTGGTGTTGGTGGGTGGTGCTGGGTTGTGGAGTTGGGGTGTGGTTTTGGTGTGTGCTGTTGGGGTGTGGTGTTGGTGGGAGGGGGGCTGGTGTTTGGTGTTGGTGTGGGGTGTGGGGGAGTGGTGTCGGGGTGTGTTGTTGTGATGAGAGTGGTGATTGCTATGATCAGGAGCGGTAATTGTTCCACAAGAATCAGGTTTTGTGTCTGAGTTGTTGGTCTTGTGGCAGCCAGAGTTGTGTGTGCACATTGGCTCCCCCCCCACACCACACACCACACACACACACACACACACACACACACTCACAAAACACACACACAAACACACACACAACACACACACACAACACCACACACACACACTCACACACCACACACACACAAAGACACACACACACAACACACACCACACACACAACACACACACACACACACACACACACACCACACACACACACAATGTTTTCATTCTCAACTCGAAACTAGATGTTTGCTTCTGTATCTCAATTCTTCTGTTGGGAGAGAGAGAGAGAGAGAGAGAGAGAGAGAGAGAGAGAGAGAGAGAGAGAGAGAGAGAGAGAGAGAGAGAGAGAGAAATATTATTTCTTGGGATTGGTTTGTTTGTGTGTGAGAGAGTTTGTCTGGTAGTAAAACCAGACTTGTATCTTGGCAGCTCCTGCTGGGTGTGGTACCCTCACTCCTGCTAGGTGTGGTACCCTCGGTCCTGCTAGGTGTGGTACCCTCACTCCTGCTAGGTGTGGTACCCTCGGTCCTGCTAGGTGTGGTACCCTCGGTCCTGCTAGGTGTGGTACCCTCGGTCCTGCTAGTGTGGTACCCCTCGGTCCTGCTAGGTGTGGTACCCTCGGTCCTGCTAGGTGTGGTACCCTCGGTCCTGCTAGGTGTGGTACCCTCGGTCCTGCTAGGTGTGGTACCCTCGGTCCTGCTAGGTGTGGTACCCTCGGTCCTGCTGGGTGTGGTACCCTCACACTCCTGCTAGGTGTGGTACCCTCGGTCCTGCTAGGTGTGGTACCCTCGGTCCTGCTGGGTGTGGTACCCTCACTCCTGCTAGGTGTGGTACCCTCGGTCCTGCTAGGTGTGGTACCCTCGGTCCTGCTGGGTGTGGTACCCTCACCCTGCTAGGTGTGGTACCCTCGGTCCTGCTAGGTGTGGTACCCTCGGTCCTGCTAGGTGTGGTACCCTCGTCCTGCTAGGTGTGGTACCCTCGGTCCTGCTGGGTGTGGTACCCTCGGTCCTGCTGGGTGTGGTACCCTCGGTCCTGCTGGGTGTGGTACCCTCACTCCTGCTAGGTGTGGTACCCTCGTCCTGCTAGGTGTGGTACCCTCGGTCCTGCTAGGTGTGGTACCCTCGGTCCTGCTAGGTGTGGTACCCTCGGTCCTGCTAGGTGTGGTACCCTCGGTCCTGCTAGGTGTGGTACCCTCGGTCCTGCTAGGTGTGGTACCCTCGGTCCTGCTAGGTGTGGTACCCTCGGTCCTGCTAGGTGTGGTACCCTCGGTCCTGCTGGGTGTGGTACCCTCACTCCTGCTAGGTGTGGTACCCTCGGTCCTGCTAGGTGTGGTACCCTCGGTCCTGCTGGGTGTGGTACCCTCACTCCTGCTAGGTGTGGTACCCTCGGTCCTGCTAGGTGTGGTACCCTCGGTCCTGCTGGGTGTGGTAACCCTCACTCCTGCTAGGTGTGGTACCCTCGGTCCTGCTAGGTGTGGTACCCTCGGTCCTGCTAGGTGTGGTACCCTCGGTCCTGCTAGGTGTGGTACCCTCGGTCCTGCTGGGTGTGGTACCCTCGGTCCTGCTAGGTGTGGTACCCTCGGTCCTGCTAGGTGTGGTACCCTCGGTCCTGCTAGGTGTGGTACCCTCGGTCCTGCTAGGTGTGGTACCCTCGGTCCTGCTAGGTGTGGTACCCTCGGTCCTGCTAGGTGTGGTACCCTCGGTCCTGCTGGGTGTGGTACCCTCACTCCTGCTAGGTGTGGTACCCTCGGTCCTGCTAGGTGTGGTACCCTCGGTCCTGCTGGGTGTGGTACCCTCACTCCTGCTAGGTGTGGTACCCTCGGTCCTGCTAGTGTGGTACCCTCGGTCCTGCTGGGTGTGGTACCCTCACTCCTGCTAGGTGTGGTACCCTCGGTCCTGCTAGTGTGGTACCCTCGGTCCTGCTAGGTGTGGTACCCTCGGTCCTGCTAGGTGTGGTACCCTCGGTCCTGCTGGGTGTGGTACCCTCGGTCCTGCTAGGTGTGGTACCCTCGGTCCTGCTGGGTGTGGTACCCTCACTCCTGCTAGGTGTGGTACCCTCGGTCCTGCTAGTGTGGTACCCTCGGTCCTGCTAGGTGTGGTACCCTCGGTCCTGCTAGGTGTGGTACCCTCGGTCCTGCTAGGTGTGGTACCCTCGGTCCTGCTAGGTGTGGTACCCTCGGTCCTGCTAGGTGTGGTACCCTCGGTCCTGCTAGGTGTGGTACCCTCGGTCCTGCTAGGTGTGGTACCCTCGGTCCTGCTGGGTGTGGTACCCTCACTCCTGCTAGGTGTGGTACCCTCGGTCCTGCTAGGTATGGTACCCTCGGTCCTGCTGGGTGTGGTACCCTCACTCCTGCTAGGTGTGGTACCCTCGGTCCTGCTAGGTGTGGTACCCTCGGTCCTGCTGGGTGTGGTACCCTCACTCCTGCTAGGTGTGGTACCCTCGGTCCTGCTAGGTGTGGTACCCTCGGTCCTGCTAGGTGTGGTACCCTCGGTCCTGCTAGGTGTGGTACCCTCGGTCCTGCTGGGTGTGGTACCCTCGGTCCTGCTAGGTGTGGTACCCTCGGTCCTGCTGGGTGTGGTACCCTCACTCCTGCTAGGTGTGGTACCCTCGGTCCTGCTAGGTGTGGTACCCTCGGTCCTGCTGGGTGTGGTACCCTCGGTCCTGCTGGGTGTGGTACCCTCGGTCCTGCTGGGTGTGGTACCCTCACTCCTGCTAGGTGTGGTACCCTCACTCCTGCTAGGTGTGGTACCCTCGGTCCTGCTGGGTGTGGTACCCTCGGTCCTGCTGGGTGTGGTACCCTCGGTCCTGCTGGGTGTGGTACCCTCGGTCCTGCTGGGTGTGGTACCCTCGGTCCTGCTGGGTGTGGTACCCTCGGTCCTGCTGGGTGTGGTACCCTCGGTCCTGCTGGGTGTGGTACCCTCGGTCCTGCTGGTGTGCTACCCTCGGTCCTGCTGGGTGTGGTACCCTCGGTCCTGCTGGGTGTGGTACCCTCGGTCCTGCTGGGTGTGGTACCCTCGGTCCTGCTGGGTGTGCTACCCTCGGTCCTGCTGGGTGTGGTACCCTCGGTCCTGCTGGGTGTGGTACCCTCGGTCCTGCTGGGTGTGGTACCCTCGGTCCTGCTGGGTGTGGTACCCTCGGTCCTGCTGGGTGTGTACCCTCGGTCCTGCTGGGTGTGGTACCCTCGGTCCTGCTGGGTGTGGTACCCTCGTCCTGCTGGGTGTGGTACCCTCGGTCCTGCTGGGTGTGGTACCCTCGGTCCTGCTGGGTGTGGTACCCTCGGTCCTGCTGGGTGTGGTACCCTCACTCCTGCTGGGTGTGGTACCCTCGGTCCTGCTGGGTGTGGTACCCTCGGTCCTGCTGGGTGTGGTACCCTCGGTCCTGCTGGGTGTGGTACCCTCGGTCCTGCTGGGTGTGGTACCCTCGGTCCTGCTGGGTGTGGTACCCTCGGTCCTGCTGGGTGTGGTACCCTCGGTCCTGCTGGGTGTGGTACCCTCGGTCCTGCTGGGTGTGGTACCCTCGGTCCTGCTGGGTGTGGTACCCTCGGTCCTGCTGGGTGTGGTACCCTCGGTCCTGCTGGGTGTGGTACCCTCGGTCCTGCTGGGTGTGGTACCCTCGTCCTGCTGGGTGTGGTACCCTCGGTCCTGCTGGGTGTGGTACCCTCGTCCTGCTGGGTGTGCTACCCTCGTCCTGCTGGGTGTGGTACCCTCGGTCCTGCTGGGTGTGCTACCCTCGGTCCTGCTGGTGTGGTACCCTCGGTCCTGCTGATGTGGTACCCTCGGTCCTGCTGGGTGTGGTACCCTCGGTCCCTGCTGGGTGTGGTACCCTCGGTCCTGCTGGGTGTGGTACCCTCGGTCCTGCTGGGTGTGGTACCCTCGGTCCTGCTGGGTGTGCTACCCTCACTCCTGCTGGGTGTGGTACCCTCGGTCCTGCTGGGTGTGGTACCCTCGGTCCTGCTGGGTGTGGTACCCTCGGTCCTGCTGGGTGTGGTACCCTCGGTCCTGCTGGGTGTGGTACCCTCGGTCCTGCTGGGTGTGCTACCCTCGGTCCTGCTGGGTGTGCTACCCTCGGTCCTGCTGGTGTGGTACCCTCGGTCCTGCTGGGTGTGGTACCTCGGTCCTGCTGGGTGTGGTACCCTCGGTCCTGCTGGGTGTGGTACCCTCGTCCTGCTGGGTGTGGTACCCTCGGTCCTGCTGGGTGTGGTACCCTCGGTCCTGCTGGGTGTGGTACCCTCGGTCCTGCTGGGTGTGGTACCCTCGGTCCTGCTAGGTGTGGTACCCTCGGTCCTGCTGGGTGTGGTACCCTCGGTCCTGCTGGGTGTGGTACCCTCGGTCCTGCTGGGTGTGGTACCCTCGGTCCTGCCGGGTGTGCTACCCTCACTCCTGCTGGGTGTGGTACCCTCGGTCCTGCTGGGTGTGCTACCCTCACTCCTGCTGGGTGTGGTACCCTCGGTCCTGCCGGGTGTGCTACCCTCACTCCTGTTGGGTGTGGTACCCTCGGTCCTGCTGGGTGTGCTACCCTCACTCCTGCTGGGTGTGGTACCCTCGGTCCTGCCGGGTGTGCTACCCTCACTCCTGTTTGGGTGTGGTACCCTCGGTCCTGCCGGGTGTGCTACCCTCACTCCTGCTGGGTGTGGTACCCTCGGTCCTGCCGGGTGTGCTACCCTCACTCCTGTTGGGTGTGGTACCCTCGGTCCTGCTGGGTGTGCTACCCTCACTCCTGTTGGGTGTGGTACCCTCGGTCCTGCTGGGTGTGCTACCCTCACTCCTGTTGGGTGTGGTACCCTCGGTCCTGCTGGGTGTGCTACCCTCACTCCTGTTGGGTGTGGTACCCTCGGTCCTGCTGGGTGTGCTACCCTCACTCCTGTTGGGTGTGGTACCCTCACTCCTGCTGGGTGTGGTACCCTCGGTCCTGCCGGGTGTGCTACCCTCACTCCTGTTGGGTGTGGTACCCTCGGTCCCTGCCGGTGTGCTACCCTCACTCCTGTTGGGTGTGGTACCCTCGGTCCTGCTGGGTGTGCTACCCTCACTCCTGCTGGGTGTGGTACCCTCGGTCCTGCCGGGTGTGCTACCCTCACTCCTGTTGGGTGTGGTACCCTCGGTCCTGCTGGGTGTGCTACCCTCACTCCTGCTGGGTGTGGTACCCTCAGTCCTGCCGGGTGTGCTACCCTCACTCCTGTTGGGTGTGGTACCCTCGGTCCTGCTGGGTGTGCTACCCTCACTCCTGCTGGGTGTGGTACCCTCTTTCCTGCTGGGTGTGCTACCTTCGTTCCTGCTGGGTGTGGTACCCTCGGTCCTGCTGGGTGTGCTACCCTCACTCCTGCTGGGTGTGGTACCCTCGGTCCTGCTGGGTGTGCTACCCTCACTCCTGCTGGGTGTGGTACCCTCGGTCCTGCTGGGTGTGCTACCCTCACTCCTGCTGGGTGTGGTACCCTCTTTCCTGCTGGGTGTGGTACCCTCGCTCCTGCTAGGTGTGGTACCCTCGCTCCTGCTGGGTATACTACCCTCGCTCCTGCTGGGTGTGCTACCTTCGTTCCTGCTGGGTGTGGTACCCTCGCTCCCGCTGGGTGTGCTACCCTCGCTCCTGCTAGGTGTGGTACCCTCGCTCCTGCTGGGTGTGCTACCCTCGCTCCTGCTAGGTGTGCTACCCTCGGTCCTGCTGGGTGTGGTACCCTCGGTCCTGCTGGGTATACTACCCTCGCTCCTGCTGGGTGTGCTACCTTCGTTCCTGCTGGGTGTGGTACCCTCGCTCCTGCTGGGTGTGCTAGCCACGCTCCTGCTGGGTGTGCTACCTTCGTTCCTGCTGGGTGTGGTACCCTCGCTCCTGCTGGGTGTGCTACCTTCGTTCCTGCTGGGTGTGGTACCCTCGCTCCTGCTGGGTGTGCTAGCCACGCTCCCGCTGGGTGTGCTAGCCACGCTCCTGCTGGGTGTGCTACCCTCGCTCCTGCTGACGCACATACCCAATATACATCAACTTATTAATGTTCCTAGAGTCGAACACTGCGGCTTACTGCCTCTTATTATAGCCATTATTATCATCATTTGGAAACACCGGGGAATGGTAAGTAATCTAGGCTGGTCAAGGTAATGCAAGGTGTCTCTCAAGTGCCTTGAAGTTAATGGAGCATCAGTGGAATCAAGGTACAAACTGGCAGGGTTGTTTATAGCAACACTGTGTTTACAAGAACATTACTCGCTGTGTTTACATAAATAGATTCTAGGAAGGTACCCACTACTTATCAGGACTGGAAACATACAGCGGGTTGTTGATGTATTTATCAGAGGGTCATTCATCTCACCTGAGTCTCAGTCAAATGAGAACTGTTCACAATGAATCGTTCACCAGTGGCACTATGAACCGTTCACCAGTGCCTGTGGCACTATGAACCGTTCACTAGTGCCTCTGGCACTACAACAGGTGCGAGACAAGCTACTGGGGCACAGAAAGAATTCAAGCAACATAATGAGAGATTGATAACTCGACAAACACTCCATCTGACCAAACACTGTAATTAACAGCCTCTTGCCCTCCTCTAAGAGATCTGATATCGGACATATTAGTGGACTCGTGTCTTGAAAGTAAGCAATCACTTTAGTGCAGGGTTACACACGCTGGTGCAAACTGATTTTCAAGGTGGGGTAGTTACCACTCAGATGACCGACACACTGCATCATGTGTGAGTGGCGTACAGATGGTGTGTGTAGCACAGAGGGTGGTGTGTGTAGCACAGAGGGTGGTGTGTGTAGCACAGTGTGTGGTGTGTGTGTGCTTTTTATATCTAATTTTGGTATAACTGCTTATACATAGTTACGATACTTACCTGTCTTTCACATTTAAATACAAATTATTAAAACAAGCGCTCAATGGAAATAACTCACTTTGTCTGACATTTTTGGGTTATCCTAGCTTCTCTACACATATGCTGCCATGTATGACTGTAACTATGTATACCTGAATAAACTGACTGTGACAGACACACACAGGATGATGTGTGTAACACACACAGACACACACACACACACACACACAGTGGAAGCAACCTCATTACCAGAAGTGAGGCAGGTAAGAGGAGAGAGAGGGAGGGCACGAGAGGTCAACACTTGAACAATAACCACCACCACCACTAACACCCTCGCTGCCTCCACCACAACATTAACCCACTTTCTACCATTCATTAACCACTCCCATATCATTCACAATAAAACACTCAATTTATTATATAAAAATATGCAGATATTTTCTCAGCATCAGTCAATACTACGAAATGAGAGACATTGTGGTTAGACGAGAGAGAGAGAGAGAGAGAGAGAGAGAGAGAGAGAGAGAGAGAGAGAGAAAGGAGAGAGAGAGAGAGGAGGAGGAGAGAGAGGGAGAGAGATGAGGAAGAGAGAAGAAAGAGAGAGAGAGGTGACGGAGGAAGACTACGGTAAAGAGGTAGGTGAGAGGAATGAGGAGTAGGAAGATGAGATAAGAGAGTGCAGGTAAAACTGGTTGACGGTAGGCCAGACTGACGGTACAGAGGTAGGTCAGCAGCAGGTATATACTGGGTTGACGGTTAGGCCAGACTGACGGTACAGAGGTAGGTCAGCAGCAGAGTATATACTGGGTTGACGGTAGGCCAGACTGACGGTACAGAGGCAGGTCAGCAGCAGGTATATACTGGGTTGACGGTAGGCCAGACTGACGGTACAGAGGTAGGTCAGCAGCAGGTATATACTGGGTTGACGGTAGGCCAGACTGACGGTACAGAGGCAGGTCAGCAGCAGGTATATACTGGGTTGACGGTAGGCCAGACTGACGGTACAGAGGTAGGTCAGCAGCAGGTATATACTGGGTTGACGGTAGGCCAGACTGACGGTACAGAGGCAGGTCAGCAGCAGGTATATACTGGGTTGACGGTAGGCCAGACTGACGGTACAGAGGTAGGTCAGCAGCAGGTATATACTGGGTTGACGGTAGGCCAGACTGACGGTACAGAGGCAGGTCAGCAGCAGGTATATACTGGGTTGACGGTAGGCCAGACTGACGATACAGAGGTAGGTCAGCAGCAGGTATATACTGGGTTGACGGTAGGCCAGACTGACGGTACAGAGGTAGGTCAGCAGCAGGTATATACTGGGTTGACGGTAGGCCAGACTGACGTACAGAGGTAGGTCAGCAGCAGGTATATACTGGGTTGACGGTAGGCCAGACTGACGGTACAGAGGTAGGTCAGCAGCAGGTATATACTGGGTTGACGGTAGGCCAGACTGACGGTACAGAGGTAGGTCAGCAGCAGGTATATACTGGGTTGACGGTAGTCCAGACTGACGGTACAGAGGTAGGTCAGCAGCAGGTATATACTGGGTTGACGGTAGGCCAGACTGACGGTACAGAGGTAGGTCAGCAGCAGGTATATACTGGGTTGACGGTAGTCCAGACTGACGTACAGAGGTAGGTCAGCAGCAGGTATATACTGGGTTGACGGTAGTCCAGACTGACGTACAGAGGTAGGTCAGCAGCAGGTATATACTGGGTTGACGGTAGGCCAGACTGACGATACAGAGGTAGGTCAGCAGCAGGTATATACTGGGTTGACGGTAGTCCAGACTGACGATACAGAGGTAGGTCAGCAGCAGGTATATACTGGGTTGACGGTAGGCCAGACTGACGATACAGAGGTAGGTCAGCAGCAGGTATATACTGGGTTGACGGTAGGCCAGACTGACGGATACAGAGGTAGGTCAGCAGCAGGTATATACTGGGTTGACGGTAGGCCAGACTGACGATACAGAGGTAGGTCAGCAGCAGGTATATACTGGGTTGACGGTAGGCCAGACTGACGATACAGAGGTAGGTCAGCAGCAGGTATATACTGGGTTGACGGTAGCCAGACTGACGATACAGAGGTAGGTCAGCAGCAGGTATATACTGGGTTGACGGTAGGCCAGACTGACGATACAGAGGTAGGTCAGCAGCAGGTATATACTGGGTTGACGGTAGTCCAGATGACGATACAGAGGTAGGTCAGCAGCAGGTATATACTGGGTTGACGGTAGGCCAGACTGACGATACAGAGGTAGGTCAGCAGCAGGTATATACTGGGTTGACGGTAGTCCAGACTGACGATACAGAGGCAGGTCAGCAGCAGGTATATACTGGGTTGACGGTAGTCCAGACTGACGATACAGAGGTAGGTCAGCAGCAGGTATATACTGGGTTGACGGTAGTCCAGACTGTCGGTACAGAGGCAGGTCAGCAGCAGGTATATACTGGGTTGACGGTAGTCCAGACTGACGATACAGAGGTAGGTCAGCAGCAGGTATATACTGGGTTGACGGTAGGCCAGACTGACGATACAGAGGCAGGTCAGCAGCAGGTATATACTGGGTTGACGGTAGTCCAGACTGACGATACAGAGGCAGGTCAGCAGCAGGTATATACTGGGTTGACGGTAGGCCAGACTGACGATACAGAGGCAGGTCAGCAGCAGGTATATACTGGGTTGACGGTAGGCCAGACTGACGATACAGAGGTAGGTCAGCAGCAGGTATATACTGGGTTGACGGTAGGCCAGACTGACGATACAGAGGTAGGTCAGCAGCAGGTATATACTGGGTTGACGGTAGGCCAGACTGACGGATAAGAGGTAGGTCAGCAGCAGGTATATACTGGGTTGACGGTAGGCCAGACTGACGTATAGAGGTAGGTCAGCAGCAGGTATATATGGGTTGACGGTAGGCCAGACTGACGGTATAGAGGTAGGTCAGCAGCAGGTATATACTGGGTTGACGGTAGGCCAGACTGACGGTATAGAGGTAGGTCAGCAGCAGGTATATACTGGGTTGACGGTAGGCCAGACTGACGGTATAGAGGTAGGTCAGCAGCAGGTATATACTGGGTTGACGGTAGGCCAGACTGACGATACAGAGGTAGGTCAGCAGCAGGTATATACTGGGTTGACGGTAGGCCAGACTGACGTACAGAGGTCAGGTCAGCAGCAGGTATATACTGGGTTGACGGTAGGCCAGACTGACGATACAGAGGCAGGTCAGCAGCAGGTATATACTGGGTTGACGGTAGGCCAGACTGACGGATACAGAGGTAGGTCAGCAGCAGGTATATACTGGGTTGACGGTAGGCCAGACTGACGATACAGAGGTAGGTCAGCAGCAGGTATATACTGGGTTGACGGTAGGCCAGACTGACGGTATAGAGGTAGGTCAGTAGCATGTATATACTGGGTTGACGGTAGGCCAGACTGACGATACAGAGGTAGGTCAGCAGCAGGTATATACTGGGTTGACGGTAGGCCAGACTGACGGTAAGAGGTAGTCAGCAGCAGGTATATACTGGGTTGACGGTAGGCCAGACTGACGATACAGAGGTAGGTCAGCAGCAGGTATATACTGGGTTGACGGTAGGCCAGACTGACGATACAGAGGTAGGTCAGCAGCAGGTATATACTGGGTTGACGGTAGGCCAGACTGACGGTATAGAGGTAGGTCAGCAGCAGGTATATACTGGGTTGACGGTAGGCCAGACTGACGGTATAGAGGTAGGTCAGCAGCAGGTATATACTGGGTTGACGGTAGGCCAGACTGACGGTATAGAGGTAGGTCAGTAGCATGTATATACTGGGTTGACGGTAGGCCAGACTGACGATACAGAGGTAGGTCAGCAGCAGGTATATACTGGGTTGACGGTAGGCCAGACTGACGGTATAGAGGTAGGTCAGTAGCATGTATATACTGGGTTGACGGTAGGCCAGACTGACGGTATAGAGGTAGGTCAGCAGCAGGTATATACTGGGTTGACGGTAGGCCAGACTGACGGTATAGAGGTAGGTCAGTAGCATGTATATACTGGGTAACACAAACACAGTGTTTAATACAAGCATTCTGTAGAACACACTAAGTCTGCAAGTTTGAATGAAGAAGTCTGAGGTAATACCAAGCATGTGAGAATACCAAGTCAGGCTGGTACTCTAACAACCTGGGTCAAGAGTCGATATTTTGGTCTACCAACTAACGCGGCAGAGAAAAATCATCTGAACGAAACTGACCAAGTTGAAATCTTCTGATTATTAATATTAATATTATTCTTATTATTACATTCAAAGGTAGAACGCTAAACCCATATGAGTCATACAGCGCCAGGGAAGCGGTGGGCAGATCACAGACCAAGGCACACTTCCCTTGAAGGCAGATCACAGGAACACACATGAACACACCTCTCTTAAAGGCAGATCACTGGAACACACATGAACACACCTCTCTTAAAGGCAGATCACTGGAACACACATGAACACACCTCTTTTAAAGGCAGATCACAGGAACACACATGAACAGACCTCTCTTAAAGGCAGATCACTGGAACACACATGAACACACTCTCTTAAGGCAGATCACTGGAACACACATGAACACACCTCTCTTAAAGGCAGATCACTGGAACACACATGAACACACCTCTCTTAAAGGCAGATCACAGGAACACACATGAACACACCTCTCTTGAAGGCAGATCACTGGAACACACATGAACACACCTCTCTTAAAGGCATATCACTGGAACACACATGAACACACCTCTCTTAAAGGCAGATCACTGGAACACACATGAACACACCTCTCTTAAAGGAAGATCACTGGAACACACATGAACACACCTCTCTTAAAGGCAGATCACTGGAACACACATGAACACACCTCTTTTAAAGGCAGATCACTGGAACACACATCAACACACCTCTCTTGCAGGCAGATCACAGGAACACACATCAACACACCTCCCTTAAAGGCAGATCACTGGAACACACATGAACACACCTCTCTTAAAGGCAGATCACTGGAACACACATGAACACACCTCTCTTAAAGGCAGATCACTGGAACACACATCAACACACATCTCTTAAAGGCAGATCACTGGAACACACATCAACACACCTCTCTTGAAGGCAGATCACTGGAACACACATCAACACACCTCTCTTGAAGGCAGATCACTGGAACACACATCAACACACCTCTCTTGAAGGCAGATCACTGGAACACACATCAACACACCTCTCTTAAAGGCAGATCACTGGAAACACACACTCAACACACCTCTCTTGCAGGCAGATCACTGGAACACACATCAACACACCTCTCTTGCAGGCAGATCACTGGAACACACCTTCACCACCTCTTCCAGGAAATCTGTGAACTAGTTATGGAAACATTGCAACAAGTGTTGGTAATCCCCAGAATATAACGACTGACTGAGAGTTGTAACGCCACGTAGAATATGTTCACCACACATCAATAATATTTCAACCAATAAAATACAGATTTTAGCAAACTCTCAGTGTATATACACAGACATACACCTCTCAGTGTATATACACATACACCTCTCAGTGTATATACACAGACATACACCTCTCAGTGTATATACACATACACCTCTCAGTGTATATACACAGACATACATCTCTCAGTGTATATACACAGACATACACCTCTCAGTGTATATACACAGACATACACCGCTCAGTGTATATACACAGACATACACCTCTCAGTGTATATACACAGACATACACCTCTCAGTGTATATACACAGACATACACCTCTCAGTGTATATACACAGACATACACCTCTCAGTGTATATACACTTGTTTTGAAGGCATTTAAGTGGTCTTACTAATGAAAATTTTGCTTCAGGAACTGAACAATTTCATCAAGAGTAATCCAGCTAAGAAACTCTTAGTTGGATTACCAATCACAGGTGTTGAAACTCTTAGTTGGATTACCAATCACAGGTGTTGAAACTCTTAGTTGGATTACCAATCACAGGTGTTGAAACTCTTAGTTGGATTACCAATCACAGGTGTTGAAACTCTTAGTTGGATTACCAATCACAGGTGTTGAAACTTTTAGCTGGACAGATATTGTGGCCAGTTTATCAACATCTGTGACTTCAGGTGTAGACACCGCCAATGATACAGGTGTTGATTTATGACAGGTGCTACATATAGCAGCAGTAACAACACTCTTAGCTAGCAAGATGTGCTACATATAGCAGCAGTAACAACGCACTTACCTAGCAAGAACTGCTACATATAGCAGCAGTAACAACACTTTTAGCTAGCAAGAAGTGCTTCATATAGCAGCAGTAACAACACTCTTAGCTAGCAAGAAGTGCTACATATAGCAGCAGTAACAACGCACTTAGCTAGCAAGAACTGCTACATATAGCAGCAGTAACAACGCACTTAGCTAGCAAGAACTGCTACATATAGCAGCAGTAACAACACTTTTAGCTAGCAAGAAGTGCTACATATAGCAGCACTAACAACGCACTTAGCTAGCAAGAACTACTACATATAGCAGCAGTAACAACGCACTTAGCCAGCAAGAAGTGCTACATATAGCAGAAGTAACAACGCACTTAGCCAGCAAGAAGTGCTACATATAGCAGCAGTAACAACGCACTTAGCCAGCAAGAAGTGCTACATATAGCAGAAGTAACAACGCACTTAGCTAGCAAGAACTGCTACATATAGCAGCAGTAACAACACTTTTAGCTGGCAAGAAGTGCTACATACAGCAGCAGTAACAACGCACTTAGCTAGCAAGAACTACTACATATAGCAGCAGTAACAACGCACTTAGCTAGCAAGAAGTGCTACATATAGCAGCAGTAACAACGCACTTAGCTAGCAAGAACTGCTACATATAGCAGCAGTAACAACGCACTTAGCCAGCAAAAAGTGCTACATATAGCAGCAGTAACAACGCACTTAGCTAGCAAGAACTGCTACATATAGCAGCAGTAACAACGCACTTAGCTAGCAAGAAGTGCTACATATAGCAGCAGTAACAACGCACTTAGCTAGCAAGAACTGCTACATATAGCAGCAGTAACACTCTTATTAACCCTACCCATCATTAAATCTTAATTCTACCAGCGAAGTGACAGGCAAGTACGACTCTTACTGTGTCTCAGAGTAAGGACGAGTGTCGCCAGTGCGTGTGTGTGTGTGGATATGTCATTAATGAGCCAAGAACTGCTCCCACGCCCGCCCTCCATCACTGCACTCACATTTCTCCCGCCTTTCCAGTTTCTATCTTGGCCGATTTTTCCCCCTCGAGGTCTTTAAGATTGAAAGTCCTTGCAGTTCGCTGCCTCAGACAGCACGTATCGTCTATACAAAACCCATTACCAAACCAATTTAAAATACTACAAAATTTTCGCCCCCCCACCAACAAAGGCCCCTCGGGGCCCCATTTCCCCCTGGTTTTGTTTTTCATTATTAAGTTCCCCCGTTACACGGGTAATTTGTTTCAACAAAATGATTTTTCCAATTTAAGGAAGTCGAGATGTGCCTAGAAGAGGTACGTTATACATCCCATTTAACCAATTGTTTTGCATTCCTCAACCCAAAACCTAACTGTGGCCCTTTCACCAGGTTTTGCCCCTTCAGTTGGTCTACACCAAAATTTGCCATGAACCCAATGGTGTCGTCTATGGGGGGAAACCTACAAACAGGGGCCATGATACCCAGGACTTTTTGTCTGTCATCCCGGGGGGTACTACACCATGGGGCCTTAAAACACCGGGTTTGGTGCTGTCTTTACCCGGGGGTTTTACTACCCCCATAGGACCTGATACACCAGGTTTTGTGCTTAGTACCCGGGGGTACTACACCAAAGGGGCCATGAAACACCGGGATGGTTCCCTTCCCCCCCGGGGGGTACTAAAAACCTACAGGGGCCATGATACCCCAGGACTGGGTTTTCATCCCTGGGGGGTACTACACCAAAAAGTCCCCAGAAACCCCGGGTATGGTCTGCGTCCCTCGGGACTACACCAAGTGCCATGAAACACCGGGTACTGGGTTCTTCTCCCTGGGGGACTAAAAACCAAAAAGTGCCATGTACCCGGGTACTGGGGCTTTCATACCTGGGGGGTACTACAAAAAATTGCCATGATACCCGGGTATGTGTTTCAGTATTTTTAAAAAACCAAAGGGGGATATAAATTTTAAATTTTATACCCAAAAAAAATAAAAAAAAAAAAAACCATACCCAGCCCCACAAAAAAAAAGGCCATAACCCCCAACCTTTTTAAAACCCCAAAAAAACACCAAATGCCAAAAAATACAAAAAACCCGGGTCCCAAACCTCGGGGTAAAACCCCCAAAATCCATATAACCAGGTACGGTGTCGCATCCCCTGGGGGTATACCCTACAGTGGCCATGAAACACCAGGTACGGGGTTTCGTCAGTACCCCGGGGTACTACACCAACGTGCCATGTCCCGGGACTGGGTGCCCATCCCGGGGGGGGTCCCAAACACCATAGGGGCATATACCCCAGTACTGGGTCCCGTACCCGGGGAACCCCAAAACATTGCCATATACCCCAGGTACTGGGTCCTTTACCTCGGGGTCACACCATACAGGGCCATGATACCCCAGTACTGGGTTTCAGTATGGGGGTACACACCATAGTCCATGAACCCGTACTGGCGTCTACCTTTTCCTGGGGGGTACCCACCATAGTGAAATGATACCCCAGGTTTGCGCTACCATCCCTGGGGGACCACACCAACGGACCATGATACACCACCAGGTACGGCTTCTCCCTCCCGGGGGGGTACCCCCATACAGTGACCATATACACCAGGTACTGGCGTCTACCATACCCGGGTACCACACCAACAGTGAAATGATACCCACCGGGTACGGCGTTACCGTACCTCGGGAACCAAAACCAACATGCCATGATACACCACCGGGTAGGCGTCTACCAGACCTGGGGAAAACCACACATAAAGGCCCATGTACCCCACAGGACGGGCGTCTAAAAACCTCGGGGGGTACCACCCCATAAGGCCATGATACACCACCAGGTACTGGCGTCTACCAGCCCTGGGGTACCCCATACAGTGACCATAAAAACCCCAGGTATGGCTTTTACCAGCCCTGGGGGTCCCACACCATACATTTCCCATGAACACCCAGTACGGCGTCTAATACCTCGGGTACCACACCAAAATGGCCATGATCACCCCAGGTACTGGGTTTCTCCCCATACCTGGGGGGTACCAACCATACATTTCCCATGAAACCAGGTACTGGCGACCAGTCCCCGGGGTACCCACCATCAGGACCATATACCCCAGTAGGCGTTACCAGACCTGGGGGTCCACACCAAAGTGCCATATCCCCAGTTTAGGGTCCCCCAGTACCTGGGGTTTACCACCCAACATGACCAGATACCCAGGTACTGGCGTCTCCCATCCCTCGGGGTACCCACCAAAATGCCATGATACCCCAGGACGGCGCTCCCAGAACCTGGGGTACCACACCATACGTGACCATATAAAACAGTACTGGGTCTACAGTACCCGGGGTACCCCCCCATAAAAGTGACCATGATACACCAGGATGGTCTACCAGTCCTGGGGGTCCACCCAACAGTACCAGAAACCAGGTACGGCTCTACCAGTCCCCTGGGGGGTACCACACCATACAGTGGCCATGAACACCATATGGCGTCTACCAGTCCCTGGGGGGTCCCAACCAACAGGGGCCTGAAAAACCCGGGGTACTCGTCACCAGAACCTCGGGGGTACCACCCAACATTTTACCATGAACACCAGGTATGGGTCTCCCATTACCTCGGGTACTACACCATACAGTGGCCTATACACCATTATGGCCCCCTTACCAGAACCTGGGGGTCCCACACCAACATGGCCAATACCCACCAGACGGGCGCTACCATACCTCGGGTCCCCACACCATCAGTGCCATGATACCCCAGGTACTGGCGCTACCATACCTCGGGGTAACACCATACAGGGGCCATGAACCCCAGGTACTGGGTCACCAGACCTGGGGGACCACACCAACAGGGGCCAGTACCCACCGGGTACTGGCGTCTACCATCCCCGGGGTCCACACCTCGTCCATGATACACCCCCGGGACGGGCGTCTACCAGTACCTGGGGGGTACCACACCATACTGCCATATAACCCCCCCAACGGGGTCACCCTTCCTGGGTACCCACCATACGTGACCAGATACCCACCAGGTACGGGCTCTACCAGACCTGGGGTACCCACCCAACAGTCCCATATACACCCCCAGTCTGGCGTCTACCCCATCCCTCGGGGTACCACACCATACAGGCCATATACACCACCATACGGGGTCTACAGTCCCTCGGGTACCACACCATCAGGGCCATGAACCCACCGGGTACGGCGTCCCCAGTCCCCGGGGTAACCCAACCATACAGGGACCATGATCACCACCGGGGACGGGCGTCTACCAGTCCTGGGGGGACCACCCAACAGTCCATGAACACCACCGGGTACGGGGCCCCAGTACCTCGGGTACCCCCCCTACAGTCCTTGATACACCACCATTACTGGCGTTACCAACCTCGGTACCACACCATACGTACCAGAAACCCCACCGGGGTACGGCGTCTACCATACTCGGGTTACCACACCATACAGTGCCCATGGGAAAAACCCCCCCCAGGTACTGGCGTCTACCATACCTGGGTACCACCCCCATACAGGCCTTTACACCACCAGGTATTGGCCTCCAGTACCTCGGTACCCCCAAAAACATCCCCAAAAACCCACCAGGTAGGGCGTCTACCATACCTGGGGGGCCCACCCCATACATGCCATGATACCCACCGGGACTGGCGCTACCATCCCGGGACCACACCTACGTACCAAACACCCCCATCTGCGTCCCCAGTACCTGGGTACCACACCATACAGGGGCCTGATACACCCCCAGGTAGGGCGTCTCCCATACTCGGGTACCCACCATACAGGCCATGAAAAACCACCAGGTAGGGGCCTCCCAGCCCTCGGGGTACCCCCCAAACAGTGACCAGATACACCACCAGGTACTGGTTTCTACCATACCTGGGGGGGTACCACCCCATAAGGGGCCATGATACCCCCCAGGTACTGGGTCACCGTACCTCGGGGTACCACACCTACAGTGGCCTGATACACCCCCCCCAAAGGGTACTGGCGTCTCCCATCCCCGGGGGTTACCACCCATACAGGACTGAAACCCCCAGGTACTGGCTTTACCATACCTCACCACACAAAAATGACCATAACACCACCATACGGGCGCTACCGACTCGGGAAACCCAAAACCACCATACGGGGCCAGATACCCCACCAGCGGCTCCCCATTCCCTCGGGAAACCCCCCTCGGGAAAACCCCCCATACGGCGCTAAAAATGGGTAAAATCAGGCCGAAACCTTACTTTAAACCCCGGGGTAAAATACGTGACTTTGAAAACCCCACAATCGGGTCTCCTCCTGGGGTAGGCCCAAACTTAACAAAACTCAAAAATAAAAAAGTTTAAACCCAAGCTCAATTTTTAACTTTTAAATAATTTGGCTTTAAAAACACTTCTTTTCCAGGCTCCTAAACAACTCTCTAATACAAGCTCTCAATACAAGCCTCAAATTTAAAACTCCTAATAATAGCTCTCTAAACACAGCTCCTATTAAAAGTCTCTAATACATAGCTCTCAATAAACCCCTTAATAATAGCTCTCTAATACATAGCTCTCTAATAATACTCTCAATACAAGCTCCAAATAAAACTCTCAAACCATAGCTCTTAATACATAGCTCTCAAATACAACCTTAATAATGCTCTAATACATAGCTCTCTAATACATAGCCTTTAATTCCCAAAAACAATTCCAAAAAACCCTCTCTATACAACTTCTAATAAAAGCTCTCTAATACAACTCTCTAAACAAAGTTCAATCATACCTCTATACATAGTCCAATACATATTCTCTAATAATATCTTAAAAAAGCTCCTAATACATACCTCAATCAACTCTCTAACAAGCTCCTAATACTGTCTCTAAAAAAACCTCTATAAAAACCCCTTAATACAAGCTCTCTAATACATCTCTCAAACATACTCCTAATCAAGCTCTCTAATAATAGCTCTCAATACATACTCTCAAATACTAGCTCTCTAATACAAGCTCTCAAATACAAGCCTCAATACATACTCTCAATACAAGCTCTCTAATACAACTTCTAAAACCAGCTTCAATACTTTCTCTCAAATAAAAGCTCTCTAATCTGTCTCTAATAAATAGCTCTCTAATTAGCCCCTCTAATACAAGCCTCTAATACAAGCCTCTAATACAAAATCTCAATACATAGCTCTCAAATACTACTCTCAATACTAGCTCTCTAAAAATACCTCTAATACATAGCTCTCTAATACAAAGCCCAATCAAGCTTCTATACAAGCTCTCTAAACATAGCCCCTAATACATGCTCTAAAATAATAGCTCTTAATACAACTCTCTAATCCCTAGCTCTCTAATACATACTCTCTATACAACTCTCTATACAACTCTCATTCCCCAAATAAAATCTCTAAACAAGCCTCTAATACACCCTCTAATACATAGCTCTCTAAAATAGCTTCTAATACATACCTTTTCCCTTTAAATCAAACTCTCAAACTAGTCCTTAAACACCTCTTAATACTAGCTCTTAATACATAGCTCTCTAATACTAGCCCTCTTTTTAAAATACTCTCTAATACACAGCTCTCTAATACATACCCCTTTTTTAAACTCTAAAAATTTCTAATAAAAAGCCCAAATTAATCCTCTAATAAAAGCTCTTAATACAAGCTCTTAATCTTACCCCTAAACAAGCCTCTAATACAAGCTCTTAATAAACTCTTAAATACAACTCCTAATACATAGCCTCAAATCATGCTTTTAAAAAAAATAATCTTAGCTTTAATACAACCTTTTTTTAAACATATCCCTAAAATAGCTCTCTAAAACAAGCTCCTAATACTAGTTCAATACAAGCCTCTAATACATAGTTTCTCAATAAACTTTAAAATACATAGTCCTAATACCAGTTTCCTAAACATACTCTAAAATACAAGCTCTCTAATACTTACCTCTAATCCCAACTTTTCTAATACAAGCTCTCTTAAACTCCAAATAAAAGCTCTCTAATACTTTTCTCTTAAACAAGTCTCAAAAACATATTTTAATACATAGTCTCTAAACAAGCTCTCAATACAAGTCTCTAAACATAGCTCTAATAACAGCCTCTAATACATAGCCCCTAATACATATCTTCAAATCACACTCTCAAATTACACAGCTCTTAATACATAGCCTCAATACAAGCTCTCTAATACATAGCTCTCTAATACATACTCCTAATACATACTCTAAACAACTCTCTAAACACAGCCTCAAATACAACTCTCTAATACTAGCTCTCAATAACAGCTTCTAATAAAGTCTCTAATACTATCCCCTTAAAACACGCTCTCAAAACCCAGCTCTCTAATACTACTCTCAAATACATAGCTCCTTAAAAAAGCTCTCAAATTTCAAACACTCTAATACATACCCAATAATTGCTCCTAATACACTCTCAAACAAGTCTCTAATACATAGCTCTCTAATAATAGCTCTAATACATACCTCTTACACAGCTCTCAATACATACCTCAATACATAGCCCCCTTACAAAGCCTCAAATAAATAGCTTTTAAAAATATCTCTCTAATAACAGCTCTCTAATAACAGCCTCAATACATAGCTCTCTAATACCTCTCTAATACATGCTCTCTAAACAAGCTCAACATAGCCTCTAATACACAGCTCCCTAATAATACCCCAAATTTACATAGCTCTTAATACACAGCTCCTAATACAAAGCCCAATTTTTCCCAAATACACAGCTCTTAATACACCTCTTTTAATACATAGCTCCTAATAAAAACCTCTAAACATAGCTTTTATAAAAAGCACTCTTACATAGCTCTAAAATACATAGCCCAAACAAATCTCTAATACAAGCCCAATAATATCTCATCATAGCTCTCAAAAACATATCTCTAAACATAGTCTCTAAACATAGCTTCTCTACCCTAATCATAGCTTCAACAAACTCTCTAAAAAAGCCCTCTAATAAAAAGCTCCTAATACAAGCTCTCTAATAACACTCCTAATAAACCCAAAATACATAGCTCTCATTCTTCTCTCAAAACATCCCTAACAAGCTCTCTAATACAACTTCTAAAACTGCTCTCTAAACAACCCTCTAATACATAGCCCCAATACATACTCTTAATACTAACTCTCTAATATATACCCTCTAATAATAGCTTCTAAATACACCCCTAATATACACCTCTTAAATCACCTTAATATACACCTCGTAAATATATGCTTTCTAATATACAGCTCTCTGTCACACAACTTTCTAATATACAGCTCTCTGTCACACAACTTTCTAATATACAGCTCTCTGTCACACAACTTTCTAATATACAAGCTCTCTGTCACACAACTTTCTAATATACAGTTTCTCTGTCACAACAACTTTCTAATATACAGCTCTCTGTCACACAACTTTCTAATATACAGCTCTCTATCACACAACTCTCTAATATACAGCTCTCTATCACACAACTCTCTAATATACAGCTCTCTATCACACAACTCTCTAATATACAGCTCTCTATCACACAATTCTCTAATATACAGCTCTCTATCACACAACTCTCTAATATACAGCTCTTTAAAATTCTTAACTTTTCACTGTATTTATCATTATTCTTCGAGACTAATATGCAAAATCTATAAAAATCAAAATTATTTTTTCAATATTTCGTTTTTTCAGAGGAGTTGGAGGCAGTTCCTGGCAATATTTTTAGATAAAAACATATCTAACATTACACTTTAAATCAAAACTGGTGATAATTTACCATTTTCGAACGATTTTAAAATGACGTTTTAGTATATATTTCTTAATTCTTTAACATATCACATATTAAAAACAGCCCAGGGCAAGTTCGAGGATAAAATTTATGTTTTTCAAAAAATGCGACCCAAACCATACCACGGGTGGGGTTAGAACCCGCTATCAAAGTCATGAAACTATCAACCGATGCTTCTGCCAGTGCCTAAAGCATCGGTCTGGAGTTTTGTGACTCTCTGACCGCGGGTTCTATCCCCGCCCGTGGTACGGTTTGTTTGCAACTGTGTCATTACGATTTCGTAAGTCAACTCAGACGCAAAATAAGGTGTGAAAGACTGTTGTTGCGTCCAGCACAGTACTCGTGCCTGTTGTCTTGGTGTGTTAATGTTGCTAGAATTACCCACACCATCATAGGTACAGAGGACACAAGTGCAACAAATGCGATATTTTATTGTGGCAACGTATCGCTCTCCAGGAACTTTGTTAAGCTGTTACAACTTGACAAAACTCCTGTGTGTGTGTGTGTGTGTGTGTGTGTGTGTGTGTGTGTTTGTGCGATAGTGTGTGTGTGTGTGTGTGTTTGTGCGATAGTGTGTGTGTATGTGTGTATGTGTGTGTGTGTGGTGTGTGTGTGTGTGTGTGTGTGTTGGTGTGGTGTGTGTGTGTGTGTTTTGTGGTGTGTGGTGTGTTGATGTGTGGTGTGTGTGTGTGTGTGTGAGTGTGTGTGGTGTGTATGTGTGTTGTGTGTGTGTGTGTGTGTGAGTGTGTGTGTGTGTGTGTGTGTGTGTGTGTGTGTTGTGTTGTGTGGTGTGTGTGTGTGTTGTGTGTGTATGTGTTGTGTGTGTGTGTGTTGTGTGAGTGTGTATGATGTGTGTGTGTGTGTGTGTTGTTGTGTGTGTTGTGTGAGTGTATGTGTGTAGTGTGTGTGTTGTGATGTGTGTGTATGTGTGTGTGTGTGTGTTGGTTGTGTGTGAGTGTAAGTGTTGTGTGTTGTTTGATGTGTGTGTGTGTGTGTGTATGTGTAGGTGTGTGTTTGTGTGTGTTTTGTATGTGTTTGTAGTTGTGTATGTGTGTGTGTGTGTGTGTGGTGTGAGTGTGGGGTTGTTTGTGTGTGTGTTTGTGTGTGATGTGTTGTGTGTTGTGTGTGTTTGTTTTGATGTAAGTGTGAGTGTGTGTGTGTGTGTGTTGAGAGTGTGTGTCTGTGTGTGTGTGGTGGTGTGTTGTTAGTGAGTGTTATGTGTGTTGTGCTGTGTTGTTGTGTGTGTGTGTTGTGTGTGTGTGTTGGTGTGTGTTTGTAGAGTGTGTGTGTATGTGTGTAGTTGTGTGTGTGTGTGTTGTGAGTGTGTATGTTGTGTATGTGTTGTGTTGTTGTGTGTGTGTTTGAGTGAGATTGTGTGTATGTGTGTGTTTTGTGTGTATGTGTGCATATGTGTAGTTTTGTTGAGGATGTTGTGTTGTTGTGTGTGTGTGTAATTTGTGTTTGTGTGAGTGTGTATGTGTGTGTGTGTGTGTTGTGTGTGTGTGTGTGTGTGTTGTGTGAAGGTGTGTGTGTTTGTGTAGAGTGTGTGTGTGTGTGTGTGTGTGTTTGTGTAAGTGTGTGTAGTTGTGTATGTTGTGTGTGTGGTGTGTGTGTGTGTGTGTTGGTGATGTTGTGTGTTGTGTGTGTGTGTGTTTGGTTGTGTAGAGTGTGTTGGTTGTGTGTGTGTGTTATGGTGTGGAGTGTGTGTGTGTGTGTGTGTGTGGTATTTATTGTGGTTTGTGGGTGTGTGTTAGTGTGTGTGTGGTTGTTGAGAGGATGTGTGTGTATGTGTGTGTATGTGTGTGTGTGAGGTGTGTGTGTGTGGTGTGTTGTGTTGATGTGTGTGTATGTAGGGGTGTGTTGTAGTGATGTTTGTGTGTGTGTGTGTGTGTGTGTGTTGTGTTGGTGTTGTGATGTGGTGAGATGATATGTGATGTGTAGTGTGGATGTAGTGATGTGAAGAGTGTGGGTTTGGGTTGTGTGTGTTGGTGTGTGAGAGTGTGTGTGGTTTCTTTGAGTCATGTGTTGTGATGCTGTGTTTGTGTGTTGTTGTTATGTTTGTCAGTGAGAAGGGTGATGGTGTTGGCTGGGTAGCTGCTGATTCGTACGTATAGATTGACTGAGAGTTGACATTGGAGTTGGTTGACGTTAGGGTACATAAAATACTACACTAAAAACTATAATACTACTAAATACTACTACAAACCATCACCTACAAACACCTACAACTACTGACACATCACTACAACCACATACAATCATACTACAACCACCCCCTACAACTACACAACCACACTACAACTACTACAAACACTACAAAAACCACAAATACAACTACTACAAACCACACACAACTACTAAAAACCACACTACAACACTACATTCAACTAACAACCACACTACAAACTACTACAACACACTACAACTATACAACCACCTACAACTATACAACCCCTACACAACTATACAAACCCCACTACAACTATACAAACACCTACAACTACTTTCAACCACACTACAACTACTACAACACACTACAAAACTACTACAAACCACACCTACAACTAATACAGCCACTACAATAAATTACAACCACATACAACTACACAACCACACTCAACTACTACAAACTAAATACAACACTACAACCCCACTACAACACACAACAAATACTACAACCACACTACAACTACTACAAACCCCACTAAAACCCAAATACAACAACTACAAATTTCCAAACCCCAATCCCTAAAACCCCACTACCTTACAAAGACTACTTCAACCCTTCACAATATTCTTCAACCCACACTTTTAAACCCCCTAACAAACCCCCTGCAAATACTACTTTATCAATACAATAACTATATAACGGTACCAACGCAAGTTTTTCCTAAAATCAGGATGCCCCGAGGTTCGTGGATGGCTCCTTGTCCAAGGAGTGCCTCATCTTCACTTCCTTGCATCGAAATCTGATTGTCCTTCTTTCCCCAACACTGTATGCACCCCTCGGGTTTAGCACTCCTGGTCTATTACTACTGTTCATCCAGGATGGACAAGTTAAGCCTGGAGAAGCAGGTGACGGAGATCGAGCATCATAATAGGAATGATCCACGCGGAGCTACGGGATCGAGCTTCATAAGAGGAAAGATCCACGCGGAGCTACGGAGGAATCGAGCCTTCACAAGGTTTCAACTACCATGCTCCAGTCCCTCACTCTCGTCATCATCACAAAATCTCTCTCAGAAGAATAAGAAAAAAAAATCAAATATGAATATATGAAAATTAATTTGTTAAAAATTTCTTGATTCGTTGTGGTGACGATACTTGTTCAGGTGTTGACAACTGTTTGTTAACCAAGATGATGGGTGGCGACCTGCCCAACCTGGGCATTAATCTTAAACTTCGTGACCGCCAAGAGGGTTTTGACCCTGGCTTCCCACCACCATTGAGGACTTGCTTGACTCTGGGGCTTGTCATTGCCTCCTATCGTCCAGGAAAGGACTGGTTGACCCTGGCTTCCAGACCTCCAGGAGGTGGTCTGATCACGGATATGTAGGCGAACGTGGAGAAACTGGGTGAACGACCTCTGGTTACCTGGGCTTTTTCCCTGGCGGATACACCTACATGGACGATGAATTCTCCCACCGACGTAGACCTTACTCGACACTGACGAAGACTACTGTACACAGACGAAGACTACTGGGAATATGACGACTTCAGGGACACTTGACCTAAACTGACTCCACAACCGACGACTTGACATTGACGACTTCTGGGACTTCCGCCGAAGACTACTCCGACAACCGACACTGACGACATTCTGGACCTCACGACGAAGACTACTCCAACACCGACACTGTGACGACTTCTTGGAATATAACTCGGTGGTGACAGAGGAAAAGCATCACCCAGCTGGTTCAGTGGATAAAACCTCGTGGTACAGAGGAAGAGCACCCACTGTGCAGTGGATGAAAACTCGTGGTACAGAGGAAGAGCACCCAGCTGGTGCAGTTGGATTGAAAACTCGGTGGTACAGAGGAAGAGCACCCAGCGGTGCAAGTGATGAAAACCTCGGTGTACAGATGAAGAGCCATCGCATCTGGTGCTGTTGTATGAAAACCCGGTGTACAGGGAAAGAGCACCCAGCTGGTGCAGTGATTGAAAACGTCGGTGGTACATAGGAAGATCACCCAGCTGATCAGTGACGAAGAACAACCAAATGTACTGGTGGAGAGCGCTATGGAAAAACGGACACAGCAGCTCGACGATGTAAATCGAGTACAGTAAACAGCAGGCGAGTACTTTGAAGAAGAGAAGCCGTACAGGGATCAACTTGAAGATGCCTTTAAAACTCCGCAATCACTGAAGATTTAACTAAGGGGAAGTATTCAGGGTACAGATGTAGAAAGTGAGAAAGTCGAGTTGAGTACTGGACGAGATGAAGGTACCTTGGAGGCAGAGAAAAAGCAGAGTGCTCAGCTCAAAGCAACCTGGAGGCAGAGAAAAAGCAAGTGCGCAGCTCGAAAGCTAACTTGGAGCAGAGAAAAACAGAGTGCTCAGTCTCAAAGCACCTTGGAGGCAGAGAAAAGCAGAGTGATCAGCTCAAAGCTACCTTGGAGTGCAGAGAAAAAAGCAGAGTGCTCAGCGTCCAAAGATACCTTGGAGACAGAGAAAAAGTCACAGTGCTCAACTCAAAGCTACCTGAAACAGAGGAAAAAGCACAAGTGCTCAACACAATACTTACATGGAGTGCAGAGATAAAAGGAAGTGCACAGCTCAAAGTAACCTTGGAGGCAGAGAAAAGCACAGTGCTCAACTCAAAGCTACCTGGAGGCAGAGAAAAAGCAGAGTGCTTCAGCTCAAAGCTACCCTGTGAGACAGAGAAAAGCAAGTGCTCAACTCAAAGCCTAACTTGGAGCAGAGAAAACGCACAGTGCTCAACTTGAAGAAGAGCTTCAACTGCTGAAAGAACAAGATAGGCGAACTGAAATACTGGAAATATAAACTCCCTTTAAAAAGGTTCTGAAGTGCCAAGATCTCATCAAAAGACGAGATTCAAGCTAATCAAATTAAGCGTCTTAAGGAAACAGTTAACTTCCAGCGACGGAAATATCTGAGTTTACACCTAGAGGCAAGAACAAGCACAGTGCTCACTCAAAGCTGCCTTGGACCAGAGAAGCAGCCAGAGTGTTTCAGCTCGAAGCTACTTTGGAGGCAGAGAAAAAGCACAGTGCACAGATTGAAGAAGACTTCACTGCAGAAAGAACAGATAGCGAATCTGAATAATGATTTGCTGATGTTTTTACGTAACTTTACAGAAAGAGTTGTTGTTTGTTGAGGACTCAGGTCGTTATCAAGAGCGAGAGTGTGAAGAGTCTGGCCGCTAACCTCACACATCTTAAAAGTCAGGTTAAGCCCACGGAAAAAAGTATGCTGCAAAATATAAACGCCGTTTTAAAAAGGGTTTCCGAAGTGGCCAAGTAGTCTCAGCAAGAGACGAGATTCAGCTGATCACATAAGAGTCTTAACGGAAACAGTTAACTTCCCAGCGACGGGAATATTTAGTTTACACAGTGTTGTAAGTGAAAGATCCCGACCCAACTCTCTGACAACAACGCAAGTTCTGGAAGAAACCCCCAAGTGAACGTACAAGAGAGATAATCTCGAGGAGGAAGACGAAACTGAGATCAACTTGATGATCTCAGGTAAAAGACGAAACTGAGGTCCAACTGGATGATCTCATGGAAGAAGAGACGAAACTGAGGTCATGCTTGGATGTTCGGGAGAAAGAAAGAGTGAGAAGGTCAAGCTGATGATAACCTCAGCGAACAGAAGGAACGATATTAAAAGTTGATGACCTCAGAAGGACAAGGAGCAACGACGGAGAGCAGCACTTGAATGAATTTACAACCGCTCATAAACTTAAAATTTAAATCCACACTATCGAACACAAGAAGGAACGTAAGAAGATGGAAGAACATCAAGAGAAGATGGACCGTGACCTGTTATCGTGACGTTCCTCGCAGTGTCCTTCAACTCTTCTCTGGTAAAGTGAGACAAGTTTCTTCCCTTACAAGTAAGGTAACTGGCCCAAGGGAACCCGACCTAGACGTGGCCGCTGGGAACCCTGCTAGACCTGACATCCTGGCCCCTACCTAGACCTGACATCCTGGCCCCTGGGAACCATACCTAGACCTGACATCCTGGCCCCTGGGAACCCTACCTAGACCTGGCCCTTGGGAACCATACCTAGACCTGACATCCTGGCCCCTGGGAACCCTACCCAGGCTTGACATCCTGGCCTCTGACACCCCTGGGAAGTATTATAGGGGTCCCCTGGTAAGTATTATAGGGGTCCCCTGGTAAGTATTATAGGGGTCCCCTGGGAAGTATTATAGGGGCCAGTGTGTTACCCTGGGAAGTACTATAGGGTGTCTGTTATCCCTGGGTAGCATTTTATTTTTAATTTAACCAGAAGGTGTAACCCACAGAGTCAGGACTGATTTCTTGCATCGCCTCTGCAGGGACGTTAAAGACGAGGAGATACGTTCACGACATACAAACTACTCTGGCAACAAACTGTGTTAAGAGACCAACACACTGGGTGTATAAACAGACAAATCAGGCATAATTACACAACAGATGCCTATTATACTGACACAGGCCAACAACCACAGGTCTCATTTCCTATTTCTCATGTGTAAATCCGTTGAACGTTCACAGGACGCTTTCTGAAAACATCTCCAAATGCTAAACTGAACATTTGTTCATTTTTTATGATGGATCTAAAGATCCATCATAAAAATACCTGCTAAGCCTGGTAGCAATAGAGTGGCATCTGTGGCTCTGTCAGGAAGGTCAGTGTCTGGAATGTGGAACTGTCTGGAAGGTCAGTGTAGGAATTTAGCTCTGTCAGAGGTCATGTCTGGGAATTAACTCTGTCAGGAAGGTCAGTTGTATGTGGAATGTGGCCTGTCACGAGTCAGTGTCTAGGAATGTGGCTCTTCAGAAAGGTCCAGTGTCTGGAATGTGGCTCTGTCAGGAAGGTCAGTGTCTGGAATGTGGCTCTGTCAGGAAGGTCAGTGTCTGGAATGTAGCTCTGTCAGGAAGGTCAGTGTCTGGAATTGTTCTCCTGTCAGGAAGGTCCAGTGTCTGAATGTACCACAGTCAGGAAGGTCAGTTCTGAAGGTAAGCTCTTCAGGAAGGTCAGTTGCCTGGAATGGTGGCTCTGTCAGGAAGTCAGTGCCTGGAAAGTAAGCCTGTCAGATGCTGGGGGCTGAATGTATCTCTGTCAGGAAGGTCAGTGCCTGGAATGAGCTCGTCAGAAATGTCAGTGCCTGGAATGTAACCTCTGTCAGTAAGGTCATGTCTTGAATGTACCTCCGCAGGAAGGTCAGTGCTGGAATGTACCTCGCTGCAGGAAGATCAGTGTCTGTAATGTGGCTCTGTCCAGTAAGTCAGTGCCTGGAATGTGGCTGTCCAGGAAGGTCATGTCTGGAATGTAGTTCTGTCAGGAAGGACAGTGTAAGGAATGAATTCTGTCATGAAGGTCAGTGTATGGAATGTGGCTCTGTCAAAGGTCATGTCGGAATGTGGCTCTATCAGGAAGGTCAGTGTCTGAAGTAGATTCTGTCAGAAGGTCATTGTTGGAAAATGTGCCACCTGGTCACGAAGGCAGTGTCTGGAAAATGTGGCTCTACCAGGAGGCGTCTGGAATGCAGCTCTGTCAGGAAGGGTCATGTCTGGAAGTGCTCTGTCAGAAGGCAGTGCCTAATTGGCTCTTGTCCAGGAAGGTCATGCCTGGAATTAGTTTCTGTCATGAATGTCAGTGGCCTGGAAAGTCAGTTGTCAGGAAGGTCAGTGTCTAATTAGCTCTGTCAGGAAGGTCAGTGTCTGGAATTAGCTCCTGTCAGGGCAGGTCCTAGATGTCGCTAAAGTCAGAAGGTCAGTGTCCTAGAATGTAGCTGTCAGGAAGTGTCATTGTCTGTAATGTATCTCTGTCAGGAAGGTCAGTGTCTGAATAAGGCACTTCATTGAAGGTCAGTGTCTGAATATGGCTCTGTCAGGAAGGTCATGTCTGGAATGTAGTTTTTCTTTGTCAGGAAGGTCCAGTGTCTGGAATGGTGGCTCTGTCACGAAGGTCAGTGTCTGGAATGTGGCACTAACCAGAAGGTCAGTGTCTGGAATGCATCTGTCATGAAGGTCATGTCTGGAATGTTGGCTCTGTCAGCAGGACAGTGCCTGGAATGGGCTTCTGTCAGGAAGGTCAGTGCCCTGGAATGTAGTTCTGTCAGGAAGGTCCAGTGCCTGAATGTAGTTGTCAGGAAGGTCAGTGTCTGATGTACTCTGTCAGGAAGGTCAGTGACCTGGAATGTAAGCTTCTGTCAGGAAGGGTCAGGTCTAGATGTACCTCTGTCAGGGAAGGTCATTGTCTAGAGATGTAGCTGTCAGGAAGGTCAGTGTCTGGAAATGTAAGCTCCTGTCCAGGAAAGTCAGTGTCTGGAATATGGCTCTGTCAGGAAGGTCCAGTGGTCCTGAATATGCCTGTCGGAAGGTCAGTGTCCTGGAATTATCTCTGTCAGGAAGGTCAGTGTCTGCTGAATGTGGCTCTGTCAGGAAGGACATGTCCTGGAATGTGCTCTTCAGGAGAACATAACTAAGACGATAAGAAAGAGGATCACTGCAGCGGGCCTGTTGCCCATACTAGGCATCCTTTACAATCCATCCCACTAAGAAAACATTTGCCCAACCCAATTTTTAATGATACCCAAGAAATAATCCTGATAATCTATCTACGCATTGCAAGTCCCAATCATATCCAACCCCTCTCACTCATTTATTGATCCAACCTAAATTTGAAACTACCCAAAGTCCTATCCTACAATAATCCCAACTATTTTACAGTGTATCATCTTGTCCCGTTGTTGCATATAATGCATATCAATGACCTTGTTGAGGTAATTAACTAGTGAATAATGAGCAAATTCGCGCGCCGATGACACAAAGATAGGTAGGATAATTGATTTCAAACGTAGACGTTAGGACTTCACCAGTGGTGTCGTGTACTTAGATGAGTGATGACGTGTACTTAGCTCTGTGAAACCTGTTTGTGTCTCTCTGTGCAACTGAACCAGGATGACCTCTCTTGAAGCAGCTTTCCCAGCTGAGAGAAGAACACAAGATGCTAAACTGGAGAACGGCGATTAACGGAGGAGAACAAGAGGATTCGTAGTAATCCTTCCTTTTGTGATTCCCCAGTTTAAGAGGGGAAGCGTGTCATGGTCGGGCAAACAAGGAACCAAGCTGAAGATTAAGAAAACGGTTTTGGAGAGGCAGAAACAACGAGAAACCAGAAACTGCCGTGAAACTACCAACTCACTCTCGTGCTACCTGACGAATGTGAGTGTTCTACTGGAATGCCACAACGAGCACCAAGGAATCATTGGCAACGTGAGTGAGACATCCCTAGAAACCTACGAATACCACGGGAAAGTCATGACGAATTCTACAAGTGTTGTAATGCAAACCGGCGAATTTGAGTCGACTACTCGGAGCATCACTATACGGACGACGCCAAGGGAAGGAACAAAACAATGTATGTTGTTTGGTATAGACAGATTTAGTACATGGATAGGGCATTCTGTATGAAGTGATAGGATAGGAGGCAGAGAGTGTTTTTTCCGGGGCTGGATGAGATATTGTTACCGTCTGGATGACATCATGAGAGGTAATGGTAGCATTCCTATTATCTTGTTCTCAGTGGCTGGAGGCAACGATTTTGGCAACGTATGAGGTGTGAGACCTGATTAGCAGGTATAGGTCAGCAATAGAGATAATTAGGAAGAAGGGTGGGAACCCTGTCATATGTGTCATTTTCCAAGTAGAAAGTTGGAAATGAATGGTTGTCCAGAGCAATTTGGTCAATTGCTGGCTGGACAAATACTGAAAGGAAAAATGCGGTAACATTCATTGACAACTGGACCTCTCTATGGCAGAAATGACATGTATGCCAGGATCTGGTTCACTTGTCTAGGAGTTGGGGTGGGACACTGCTCAACGCAGTGGAGAGCTTTATGTCTTTAAACTAGGAATAGTTAGTGTATGGGTTTCTGCGGGAAAACGTGAAGTCCTCAGGTAGTAATAATGATACTAGGAGAACTAGTAATAGGCAAAAGAGGTGGATATCGGAAGGCCAGTGGCACTAATTACAAGGCAGTAAAAGGTTTATGAATAAACAGAAAGACAGAATGAAAGAAAAGGAGGTCCCCTTAAGTATAATTACACAAAATAGTCGCAGTGCTAGGAATAAGATGGACGATTTGAGAACTAGTTTAGTGCAGGTAACACTATTTATTTGCCCCATTACTGAGACGCGTTTTAAATTCAAAAAGAAATAAAAAGCGGACAAGCCTTCAGAATGACACATTCAGGGGTTCAAATTGTTCCAAGTAGATAGAAGAATCGGGAATGGGGTGGGGGTGGCATTGTAGTCCGAGATCGCTGAAATCTGTTGCATTAAAACGGGTATTAAAGTCTGAGTAACACATACAGAGTCTGTTTGGATATAATTTTCAGAGGCATGAAAAATTAACTTTAGGTGTATATACCGTCCCCCACATTTAGATAGGACCAGGTAAACTACTATGGGAGAAATTTGTTAGGGCCACAAGGCACATAATTTAGTAAATTCTAGAGACTTAACTTTAGTCATATTGATTGGAATTTCTTGACTGGGAATTTGGAACATAAACACTTCATTAGAAGTATTCAGATAGTTTTCTGAAGCAGTATTGTGACAGAACCTACAAGGGGTAAATAACCTGCTTAACTTAGTTTCTTGCAAACAATGAATCCCTTTGATAATAATTTAAGAAAGTTTCAGAAGACTCTGGGCTAGCGACCACAAATCAATTACATATGAGAATTGAATTGGAATTAATAGTAGGATAGCAGCAGTAACAGTCCCAGATTTTTCGCTTAGCAGATACGATGGACTTAGTGAGAACACTTATCATCTGTTGACTGTAACGAAGATAGCTATCAAAATGACATTTCTGAACACAATACATCTGCTCTAAGAACATTTATCCCTTATAAAGAAATTTAGATCAAATAGAAATGACCCAAAATGGGATGAATAATAGGCTGAAACATCTAACTAGTCATAAGAAAGGAATTTAAGGCGTATACAAAAAAGAGGCGAGGTTCATCTTATAATCAGTATAATGACAACTAAGTAGGGACATTAAAAGTGGATAAGAAAAGCTAAAAGGGACTATGAAATTAAAGTTGCTAGGGATTCTAAAAAAAACCCAAAAAGTTTTTTCCCAGGTATATAGAACAAAAGTCAGAGATAAGATAGGTCCCCTTAAAAATAACTATGGGCATCTTACTGACAAAGAGAATGAAATGTGCTCGATTTTAAATAATTATTTTCTCTCGGTTTTTACACAGGAAGACACTAGTAGTGTTCCGGTAATTAATTTTTATAGTGGGCCAGAAGAAGATAAATTATGTAACATCATAGTCACTAGTGAAATGGTTGTGAAGCAGATAGACCGACTGAAGCAAAATAAGTCATCGGGTCCTGATGAGGTTTTTTCAAGGGTTCTAAAGGAATGCAAAATGGAAGTCTGTGAACCATTAACTAATATTTTTAATTTATCTCTTCAAACAGGTGTAGTGTCTGATATGTGGAAGATGGCTAATGTAATTCGCTTCGCTTCTAATGACCAGAGCTTTGGTAAGATGGGGAAGGAAGAAGGATGGGTAAGGATGGAAATATTGGAAGAGGGTTGGAGGGGGGGGGAGAGGTAGGATATAAAAGGTAAGTGGCCCAACCACTTTGGTGTAATTTAAAAAGTGTATTTGAATTGATAAGATTATTTTTTAAGAGGTATAATACTAACCCATCAGAGTCACATAAATATAATAGGTATATAAGTACATGACTCTGAATTGGTTGTAATTATACAAGTTGCAATTGCTTTTTTTTTTTTTTTTTTTTTTTTTTTTTTTTTTTTTTTTTTTTTTTTTTTTTTTCGCGATTGCACAACGGATATTTAAACGACAGGAAAGGCAATATTTTTTTGGCCGTTTATGAGCTCGTGACAATAGCTTTTTAATTTGGTGGTGCCAACCATAGTCAATAGCATAATTTTACATTAGAAAGTTATTTAAGATGCTCCCTAATTGGGGGCGATGATTTTTTCAGTATACAAGAAGGGTTCTGGTAGTATCCAATCTTCTTCGTCAGGTAAGTTGCTCAAAACATGGGTCGAGGTAATCATCTTTATGAATAAAAACGAAGAACCCTCTGTGGGAGAGTCATTCTTTGAGTCCTGTGAGGTGGAGTATTGATGGTGTAATCGGTGGTATTTAATCACATTGTATAGGATGTTCTCTATCTGGCATGTATAGTTCTTGCATTGTTAAAGTTGTTTTCTTTTTTAGGGTGTCAAGGCGTACATTTATGGCAGTGATATCTTGTTGTGTGTGTAAATCTGCCATTTTAACTCTGTCTCTCCTCCTGGTAATGTAATTCCTATTTTTAAAACAGGGGACAAGTCGTTACCGTCAAATTACCGCCCAATAAGCCTGACTCAATTGTAGGCAAATTACTAGAGTCAATTATAGCTCAAATTTAAGAAGCCATCTCGATAACATAGCTTGATTAATGATACTCAGCATGGATTCACAAGAGGCCGGTCTTGTCTAACTAATTTATTAACTTTTTTCAGTAAAGCTTTTGAGGCTGTTGACCACGATAAAGAATTTGATATTATTTACTTAGATTTTAGTAAGGCATTTGATAGAGTTCCGCACCAAAGACTGTTGAAGAAAGTAGCAGCTCATGGCATTGGGGGAAGAGTGCTCTCGTGGATCGAATCATGGCTCACAGACAGGAAGCAGAGAGTGTCCATAAATGGGTGTAAATCCGAGTGGGGATCAGTAACAAGTGGCGTTCCACAGGGATCAGTCTTGGGCCCGTTGTTGTTTATAATATATATCAATGATCTTGATGAAGGAATTACTAGTGATATGAGCAAATTCGCCGATGACACGAAGATAGGTAGGATAATTGATTCAAACGTAGATGTTAGGGAACTTCAGGAGGATTTAGACAAACTCTACTCTTGGTCAGAAAAGTGGCAGATGCAGTTTAATGTAGATAAATGCAAGGTTCTGAAGCTCGGAAGTGTCGATAACCCTAGCACTTATAAGTTAAATAATGTAGAACTTAGCCATACAGATTGCGAAAAGGACTTGGGGTTATGGTAAGCAGCAACCTTAAACCAAGACAACAATGCCTAAGCGTACGTAATAAGGCAAATAGATTACTGGGATTTATATCAAGAAGTGTAAGCAACAGAAGTCCAGAGGTCATACTGCAGCTTTATACATCATTAGTAAGGCCTCACCTAGATTATGCAGCTCAATTCTGGTCTCCATATTACAGAATGGACATAAATTTCGTTAGAAAACATTCAGCGTAGGATGACTAAATTAATACATAGCATTAGAAATCTTCCTTATGAAAAAGATTGAAGACTCTTAAGTTACATTCACTTGTTAGACGAAGAATGAGGGAGACCTGATCGAAGTGTATAAGTGGAAGATAGGTATTAATAAAGGGATATTAACAAGGTCTTGAGGATATCTCTCCAAGAGAGAACCCGCAGTAATGGTTTTTAAATTATATAAGTTTAGATTTAGAAAGGACATAGGAAAGTATTGGTTTGGAAATAGGGTAGTTGATGAGTGGAACAGTCTACCTAGTTGGTTTTATTGAGGCTAAGGACTTTGGGTAGTTTCAAATTTAGGTTGGATAAGTACATGAGTGGGAGGGGTTGGATTGAGTGGGACTTGCACATCAGAGCTTATTTCTTGGGTAGCATTGAAAATTGGGTTGGTCAAATGTTTGTTAGTGGGATGAATTGTAAAGGACCTGCCTAGTATGGGCCAACAGGCCTGCTGCAGTGTTCCTCCTTTCTTATGTTCTTATATTCTTGGTAAGAAAAGTGGCAGATGCAGTTCAATGTAGATAAATGCAAGGTTCTGAAGTGATGAATGGTTTTGAAAAACCGACAAGTTGAAGAATTGAGACACTTATGCAACACATGGGAATCTTTATTGAAGAAATGTTTCGCCACACAGTGGCTTCATCAGTCCAACACAAAGTTGAAATCGGTAAGGAGACGAGAAGTTTGAGGTAATCAGTCCCTCAACCTGGAATCGATGTGTTCAGTCCATCCTACAAGAGTGATGGACTGAACACATCGATTCCAGGTTGAGGGACTGATTACCTCAAACTTCTCGTCTCCTTACCGATTTCAACTTTGTGTTGGACTGATGAAGCCACTGTGTGGCGAAACATTTCTTCAATAAAGATTCCCATGTGTTGCATAAGTGTCTCAATTCTTCAAGGTTCTGAAGCTCGGGAGTGTCCATAACCCTAGCACTTATAAGTTAAATAATGTAGAACTTAACCATACAGAATGCGAAAAGGACTTGGGGGTTATGGAGAGAAGCAACCTTAAACCAAGACAGCAATGCCTAAGCGTACGTAATAAGGCAAATAGATTACTGGGATTTATATCAAGAAGTGTAAGCAACAGAAGCCCAGAGGTCATACTGCAGCTTTATACATCATTAGTAAGGCCTCACCTAGATTATGCAGCTCAATTCTGGTCTCCATATTACGGAATGGACATAAATTCGTTAGAAAACATTCAGCGTAGGATGACTAAATTAATACATAGCATTAGAAATCTTCCTTATGAAGAAAGATTGAAGACTCTTAAGTTACATTCACTTGTTAGACGAAGAATGAGGGGAGACCTGATAGAAGTGTATAAGTGGAAGATAGGTATTAATAAAGGTGATATTAATAAGGTCTTGAGGATAATCTCTCCAGAGAGAACCCGCAGTAATGGATTTAAATTAGACAAGTTTAGATTTAGAAAGGACACAGGAAAGTGGATAAATTAGACACATGTGCAACTCTTGGGTATCTTTATTGAGGAAACGTTTCGCCACACAGTGGCTTCATCAGTCCATGCAAAGGAGAATCTTGAAGAACAGGAGGAGAATGAGGTAATCAGTCCCTAAACCTTGAGTCGATGTGGTCAGTCCTCAATCTTGAATAGAATGATCCATTAATCTTGAATAGAATGGTCATGTCGGGAATGTAGCTCTGTCAGGAATCAGTGTCTGGAAGTAGCTCTGTCAGGAACGTCATGCTGGAATGTGGCTCTGTCAATAAGGTCATTGGGTCTGGAATGTGGCTCTATCAGGAAGGTCAGTGTCTGGAATGTAGCTCTGTCAGAAATGTCAGTGTCTGGAATGTAGCTCTGTCAGGAAGGTCAGTGTCTGGAATGTAGCTCTGTCAGGAAGGTCAGTGTCTGGAAGGTGGCTCTGTCAGGAAGGTCAGTGTCTGGAATGTGGCTCTATCAGGAAGGTCAGTGTCTGGAATGTAGCTCTGTCAGAAATGTCAGTGTCTGGAATGTAGCTCTGTCAGGAAGGTCAGTGTCTGGAATGTGTCTGTCAGGAAGGTCAGTGTCTGGAATGTAGCTCTGTCAGGAAGGTCAGTGTCTGGAATGTGACTCTGTCAGGAAGGTCAGTGTCTGGAATGTAGCTGACAGGAAGGTCAGTGTCTGGAATGTAGCTCTGTCAGGAAGGTCAGTGTCTGGAATGTAGCTCTGTCGGGAAAAGGTATATACTTTTAAATATACATTTTCCCACGTAATATTCATAAACCATATTCGTATATCACAAAAAATATTATTTTTTGTGGGTTATGTACTTGGAGAAGGAGCATCAGTCTCTGTAATTAGCCTAAACTAATGTATGCCCTTAATTTGGAATTTTAGTCTTAAAGACCAAGTTATCAAATGACTGTTGAGACTTAGTGACTCAGGACGTCCCAGCGATGGTTATATCTGGCTGTCTGTCAGGGCCAGGGGACAATCTTGTCTGCTGTCACTCCCACCATGATGGACACATTCCTGTCTGCCGTAAGGGGACCCGACTCTTCAACCTTTGGAGTGTATAGTGACTAAGTTTATCTAGGCACAGGTACACATAAGTATAGTTGTTATAAATTGCCTAGGATAGTGTGTGGGTGTACTGAGTGTGGGTGTACTGAGTGTGGGTGTACTGAGTGTGGGTGTACTGAGTGTGGGTGTACTGAGTGTGGGTGTACTGAGTGTGGGTGTACTGAGTGTGGGTGTACTGAGTGTGGGTGTACTGAGTGTGGGTGTATAGTGTATGGGTGTGACCATGGAGAAGCAACACTGTGTGACCATGGAGCAGCAACACTGTGTGACCATGGAGAAGCAACACTGTGTGACCATGGAGAAGCAACACTGTGTGACCATGGAGCAGAAAACACTGTGTGACCTGGAGAGCAACACTGTGTGACCAGGGAAAGCAGCAACACGTGTGACCATGGAGAAGCAACACTGTGTGACCATGGAGAAGCAACACTGTGTGACCATGGAGAAGCAACACTGTGTGACCATGGAGAAGCAACACTGTGTGACCATGGAGAAGCAACACTGTGTGACCATGGAGCGCCAACACTGTGTGACCATGGAGAAGCAACACTGTGTAACCGTGAAGCAACAACACTGTATGACCATAAAGCAGCAACACTGGCAACACTGTGTGACCATGGAGCAGCAACACTGTGTGACCATGGAGAAGCAACACTGTGACCATGGAGAAGCAACACTGTGTGACCATGGAGCAGCAACACTGTGTAAACCAGGGAAAGCAGCAACACTGGGGGACCAGGAGCAGCAACACTGTGTGACCATGGAGCAGCAACACTGTGTGACCATGGAGCAGCAACACTGTGTGACCATGGAGCAGCAACACTGTGTGACCATGGAGCAGCAACACTGTGACCATGGAGCAGCAACACTGTGTGACCATGGAGCAGCAACACTGTGTGACCATGGAGAAGCAACACTGTGACCATGGAGAAGCAACACTGTGTGACCATGGAGCAGCAACACTGTGTGACCATGGAGCAGCAACACTGTGTGACCATGGAGCAGCAACACTGTGTGACCATGGAGCAGCAACACTGTGTGACCATGGAGAAGCAACACTGTGTGACCATGGAGCAGCAACACTGTGTGACCATGGAGCAGCAACACTGTGTGACCATGGAGCAGCAACACTGGGGTGACCATGGAGCAGCAACACTGTTTTGACCATGGGCAGCAACACTGTGTGACCATGGGGGCAGCAACACTGTGTGACCATGGAGCAGCAACACTGTGTGACCATGGAGAAGCAACACTGTGTGACCATGGAGAAGCAACACTGTGTGACCATGGAGCAGCAACACTGTGTGACCATGGAGAAGCAACACTGTGTGACCATGGAGAAGCAACACTGTGACCATGGAGCAGCAAAAACTGTGTGACCATGAGCAGCAACACTGTGTGACCATGGAGAAGCAACACTGTGTGACCATGGAGCAGCAACACTGTGTGACCATGGAGCAGCAACACTGTGTGACCATGGAGAAGCAACACTGTGTGACCATGGAGAAGCAACACTGTGTGACCATGGAGAAGCAACACTGTGTGACCATGGAGCAGCAACACTGTGTGACCATGGAGAAGCAACACTGTGTGACCATGGAGAAGCAACACTGTGTAACCGTGAAGCAACAACACTGTATGACCATAAAGCAGCAACACTGGTAACACTGTGTGACCATGGAGCAGCAACACTGGCAACACTGTGTGACCATGGAGCAGCAACACTAACAGCAGTGTATGACCATGGAGAAGCAACACTGTGTGACCATGGAGCAGCAACACTGTGTGACCATGGAGCAGCAACACTGGGGTGACCATGGAGAAGGAAACACTGTGTGACCAGGAGAAGCAACACTGTTTTGACCATGGAGCAGCAACACTGTGTGACCATGGAGAAGCAACACTGTGTGACCATGGAGAAGCAACACTGTGTGACCATGGAGAAGCAACACTGTGTGACCATGGAGAAGCAACACTGTGTGACCATGGAGCAGCAACACTAACAGCATTGTATGACCATGGAGAAGCAACACTGTGTGACCATGGAGCAGCAACACTGTGTGACCATGGAGCAGCAACACTGTGTGACCATGGAGAAGCAACACTGTGTGACCATGGAGAAGCAACACTGTGTGACCATGGGAGCAGCAACACTGGCCCAAAGGAGAAGCAACACTGTGGGGACCATGGAGAAGCAACACTGTGTGACCATGGAGAAGCAACACTGTGTGACCATGGAGCAGCAACACTGTGTGACCATGGAGCAGCAACACTGTGTGACCTTGGAGCAGCAACACTGTGTGACCATGGAGCAGCAACACTGTGTGACCATGGAGCAGCAACACTGGCAACACTGTGACCATGGAGCAGCAACACTAACAGCAGTGTATGACCATGGAGAAGCAACACTGCCAACACTGTTTGACCATGGAGAAACAACACTGCCAACACTGTTTGACCATGGAGAAGCAACACTGCCAACACTGTTTGACCATGGATAAGTAACACTGTCAACACTGTGTGACCATGGAGAAGCAACACTGCCAACACTGCCATGAAGAAGCAACACTGTGTGACCACGGAGAAGCAACACTGTGTGACCACGGAGAAGCAACACTGTCAGTAATGTGTTAAGAATGGGTTGCGTCATGTCACAAAACATGCGGGTTCTCGCTCGTGAATTCATAACCTAAATAATGGTAACCGAGCATAAACAACTCTTACTTGTTCCCGTACATTATGAGAGAGACACATAGTGCCATTATTATTATTATCACTGCTGACGCTAGAGTCTTCCTCTTCCTAACTTTTCATTCATATTTCGCCCCTAACTCTATGTCTCATCTGATCGGCTTCAAATTTGAGTGAACAGGTGCGTGTGTCGTGTGATCCAGGAAGCTGAAGGCTCTGCCACCATCCTGCAGTGACTTCTTGAAGTGTGTGTAATACTCGGGTCCAGTCTTCTGAGGACTTCACACACCTCTGATAAGTTGCTGGTGGAGGTCACTCTCAGACACCCTCACCAGCAGCTGTCAGCTCACCTCACCACCAGCTGTAAGGTACCCTCACTAGCAGCTGTAAGGTAACCTCACTAGCAGCTGTAAGGTAACCTCACTAGCAGCTGTAAGGTAACCTCACTAGCAGCTGTAAGGAAACCTCACTAGCAGCTGTAAGGTAGCCTCACTAGCAGCTGTAAGGTAACCTACCCACCAGCTTTAAGGTAACCTCACTAGCAGCTGTAAGGTAACCTCACTAGCAGCTGTAAGGTAACCTCACTAGCAGCTGTAAGGTAACCTCACAGCACTGTAAGGTAACCCACTAGCAGCTGTAAGGTACCCTCACTAGCACTTTTAAGGTAACCTCACTAGCAGCGTAAGGTAACCTCACTACAGCTGTAAGGTAACCTCAAAGCAGCTGTAAGGTAACCCCCACTACAGCTGTAAGGTAACCTCACTAGCAGCTGTAAGGTAACCTCACTAGCAGCTGTAAGGTAACCTCACTAGCAGCTGTAAGGTAACCTCACTAGCAGCTGTAAGGAACCTCATAGCAGCTGTAAGGGAACCTACCCACCCAGCTTTTTAAAGGTAACCTCACTAGCAGCTGTAAGGTAACCTCACTAGCAGCTGTAAGGTAACCTCATAGCAGCTGTAAGGTTTAAACCCCACTAGCAGCTGTAAAGGTAACCTCACTACACTGTAAGGTAACCCCACTAGCAGCTGAAGGAAACTCACCTAGCAGCTGTAAGGTAACCTCACTAGCAGCTGTAAGGTAACCTCACTAGCAGCTGTAAGGTAACCTCACTAGCAGCTGTAAGGTAATCTCACTAGCACTGTAGGTAACCTCGCTAGCAGCTGTTTAAGGTAACCTCACTACACTGTAAGGGAACCCAAATAGCAGCTGTAAGGTAACCTCACTAGCAGCTGTAAGGTAACCTCACTAGCAGCTGTAAGGTAACCTCACTAGCAGCTGTAAGGTAACCTACCCACCAGCTTTAAGGTAACCTCACTAGCAGCTGTAAGGTAACCTCACTAGCAGCTGTAAGGTAACCTCACTAGCAGCTGTAAGGTAACCTCACTAGCAGCTGTAAGGTAACCTCACTAGCAGCTGTAAGGTAATCTCACTAGCAGCTGTAAGGTAACCTCACTAGCAGCTGTAAGGTAACCTCACTAGCAGCTGTAAGGTAACCTCACTAGCAGCTGTCAGCTCACCTCACCACCAGCTGTAAGGTAACCTCACTAGCAGCTGTAAGGTAAACCCCACTAGCACTGTAAGGTAACCTCACAGCAGCTGTAAGGTAATCTCACTAAACAGCTGTAAGGTAACCTCACTAGCAGCTGTAAGGTAACCTCACTAGCAGCTGTCAGCTCACCTCACCACCAGCTGTAAGGTAACTTCACTAGCAGCTGTAAGGTAACCTCACTAGCAGCTGTAAGGTAACCTCACTAGCAGCTGTAAGGTAACCTCACTAGCAGCTGTAAGGTAATCTCACTAGCAGCTGTAAGGTAACCTCACTAGCAGCTGTAAGGTAACCTCACTAGCAGCTGTAAGGTAACCTCACTAGCAGCTGTAAGGTAACCTCACTAGCAGCTGTAAGGTAACCTCACCACCAGCTGTAAGTAACCTCACTACCAGCTGTAAGGTAACCTCACTAAACAGCTGTAAAGGTAACCTCACTAGCAGCTGTAAGGTAACCTACCCACCAGCTTTAAGGTAACCTCACTAGCAGCTGTAAGGTAACCTCACTAGCAGCTGTAAGGTAACCTCGCTAGCAGCTGCAGCTGTAAGGTAACCTCACTAGCAGCTGTAAGGTAACCTATCCACCAGCTTTAAGGTAACCTCACTAGCAGCTGTAAGGTAACCTCACTAGCAGCTGTAAGGTAACCTACCCACCAGCTGTAAGGTAACCTCACTAGCAGCTGTAAGGTAACCTCACTAGCAGCTGTAAGGTAACCTCACTAAACAGCTGTTAAGGTAACATCACTACAGCTGTGAGGTAACCTACCCACCAGCTTTAAGGTAACCTCACTAGCAGCTGTAAGGTAACCTCACTAGCAGCTGTAAGGTAACCTCGCTAGCAGCTGTAAGGTAACCTCACTAGCAGCTGTAAGGTAACCTCACTAGCAGCTGTAAGGTAACCTCACTAGCAGCTGTAAGGTAACCTACCACCAGCTGTCAGCTCACCTCATCACCAGCTGTAAGGTAACCTCATTAGCAGCTGTCAGCTCACCTCACCACCAGCTGTCAGCTCACCTCATCACCAGCTGTAAGGTAACCTCACTAGCAGCTGTCAGCTCACCTCACCACCAGCTGTCAGCTCACCTCATCACCAGCTGTAAGGGAACCTCACTAGCAGCTGTAAGGTAACCTCACTAGCAGCTGTAAGTAACCTCACTAGCAGCTGTAAGGTAACCTCACTAGCAGCTGTAAGGTAACCTCACTAGCAGCTGTAAGGTAACCTCACTAGCAGCTGTCAACTTACCTCACCACCAGCTGTCAGCTCACCTCATCAACAGCTGTAAGGTAACCTCACCAGCAGCTGTCAGCTCACCTCACCAGCAGCTGTAAGGTAACCTCACCAGCAGCTGTAAGGTAACCTCACTAGCAGCTGTAAGGTAACCTCACTAGCAGCTGTCAACTTACCTCACCACCAGCTGTCAGCTCACCTCATCAACAGCTGTAAGGTAACCTCACCAGCAGCTGTCAGCTCACCTCACCAGCAGCTGTAAGGTAACCTCACCAGCAGCTGTCAGCTCACCTCACCAGCAGCTGTCAGCTCACCTCACCAGCAGCTGTCAGCTCACCTCACCACCAGCTGTCAGCTCACCTCACCACCAGCTGTCAGCTCACCTCACCAGCACTGTCAGCTCACCTCACCCGCAGCTGTCAGCTCACCTCACCAACCCACTGTCAGCTCACCTCACCAGCAGCTTCAGCTCACCTCACCAGCAGCTGTCAGCTCACCTCACCAGCAGCTGTCAGCTCACCTCACCAGCAGCTGTCAGCTCACCTCACCAGCAGCTGTCAGCTCACCTCCCCCAAACACTGTCAGCTCACCTCACCACCAGCTGTCAGCTCACCTCACCACCACGCAGCTCACCTCCCAGCAGCTGTCAGCTCACCTCACCACCAGCTGTCACTCACCCCACCAGCAGCGTCAGCTCACCTCACCAGCACTGTCAGCTCACCCCACCAGCAGCTGTCAGCTCACCCACCAACAGCTGTAAGGTTCATACCTGTCAATTTTAAGTGTAAAATGGTGAAAAATAATTATCCCCACTAAACCACGTTAAATACTCTTAAACTCTTTAACAACGTATCGGTCCCACTTGAACCATTTACAAGTTACAGTGTGACTTGTAAATGATCCAAGTGGGACCGAAACGTCGTCATGAGATTCTCAGCCTCCTACGTGCGGGTTATCTGTGTATATTTCCATTCAGCAGCTTCAACACATTACTACTGAAGCTTCCATCAGTTTAGACTCTTGGCTTCAGAGTATAATAAAGCCAAGCGCTAAACCAGCAAGGGTCGTACATCGCAGTCGTTGGCGTCATAGCAATTACTAGTGAATGTCTTTACCGATAGGCTTCAACCTCTCGGTAACCCCACACCCTTACACTGCAAATAATCCCTCATACAAGATGTCGCCAGTGTGTCCAGCCTCCTCACTGCAACGTTTAAAACCCATGCTTCATACCCACATTAGTGTTGGTATCACTATAATTCATATACATTCCCGTCTGTGTCTTCTTGAATAAAGTTCTTTGTCGCCACAGATATCTCAATGCACCAGCCACTTCCTCATCCTCATCCTCCCCCCCTTCGTCACCTTGATTTTTGACATTTTCATTTTTCATTTCCTTCTTTAACACACCCTCCGAAATTCCTCCACCAATCTCTGCAACTTCTTTTCACAATCTCCCACAAGCACAGTGTCATCGGCAAAAAGCAACTCTGACAACTCCCACTTTCTTACAAACTCGTAAAAAAAAAGTTGGTAGAATTACCCACAATATGTAAAGTAAAAGAACACAAGTGTAACTAATGTGACATTTTATTGTGGCAACGTTTCGCTCTACAGGAGCTTTATCAAGCTCCTGTAGAGCGAAACATTGCCACAATAAAATGTCACATTAGTTGCACTTGTGTCCTTTTACTATAAATATATTAAGCAACAATGGCGACGTTCCACATCCCTGTCTAAAGCCTACTTTAACTCGAAAATAATCTCCTCTCCTGCATACCCTAACCTGAGCTTCACTATATAAATATAATGGTTTTAGTGACCTACCATATATTCCATACATTTTGCCATATTACGTGCCCTCTCATATACCTTTCTCTAAATCAAGAAAAACGTTCCTTACCTTTACCTAAGTACTGTTCACTTATATAACTTGGTTTCCACATCCCCACCCTTCTTACTCTGTCTTATCCTTAATTCTTTCAATATTAACTACCATACATTTTACCTATGATTCTCACACTCTTATTCCCTTGTAAGTAAGTAAGTTTATTCAGGTATACATAAATACAGTTACATAGAATTATCATACATAGCAGCATATGTGTAGAGAACCTGGGATAACCCAAAAAAGTCAGACAGAGTGACTTATTTCCATTGGGACCTGTGCATGCTGTCTGCCAACACCCAGGTACCTTCCACTGCCTTAATGTGTGTACTGAAGTGTAGTGTTGGCTCGCCTCTGGCAAGACACTGATGGAGTGAGTGATGATGAACCTGTCTCTTCTTTTTCGGGTTCTCCTGCCTCGGTGGGAAACGGGTGATGTGTCAATAAAGAAAAATAATTATTCAACAAATATTCTTCTTGTATATTTTCCATACAAAAATGAGAGGAATTAGACACATGATTAACGCTAGGGTATCTTTATCTGAAGACGTTTCGCTAACCAATGGCTTTATCAGTTCAATACAGAGATGACAGGCCTAGATTGTAAAAGTTGAGGCAGTCAGTCCCTCAGCCTAGAGACCGGTGTTTCGGATTCCAAACTGAGGGACTCACTACCTCATCTTTAACTATCTTCACATTATCATCTCTGCACAGAACTGATAAAGCCACTGGTTGGCGAAACGTCTTCAAATGCAGATACCCAGGTGTTGCACATGTGTTAACCCCCCCCCACACACACTTTCGCCCATCCCTCTCCTCGATTCCCCACTGTTTCAGCAATATATGACAGTTTCAGGTTTAGAGCTTACTTTGATTATTATTATTATTATTTTATTATTATCACTATTCCTCACTGTGTATACAGTGACCTTTTCAAATATAATTTATCCAGTATTTGTAATATTTTAAAAATAAAAATTTGAATTCTGTTACATACTGTTTCCTGGAGTCTCCCTGGAAAGTGTTCCAGGGTCAGCGCCCCCGCGACCCGCTCCTAGGTCAGGCCTCCTGGTGGATGACCTGAACAACCAGGCTATTGGTGCTACTTAGTCCAAAATAAGCACCACAGCTTGGTTGATCAGACACTGACTTGAGAAATTTGTTCAGCTCTTTCTTGAAGACCGTCAGGGGTCTGTGCTGGTAATCTTCCCTATGTATGAAGGACGTTGAAAAGTCTTGGCCCCTTCACACTTCCTGCGTTTTATCTTAGTGTGCTTAGTACTTCCCGGTTTTTCATTGGGGGTATTCTTACTTTTATGGGGGTAGATTTGTGTGTTCAGACTTGGGACCAATTCTGCAATTTTCCAGGTGTAGATTACAATGTATCTCTCTCGCCTATGTTCCAAGGAGTACAGATCAAGAGACTTCAAACGTTCCCAGTAATTTAAGTGCGTGACTGAATTTATGAGATAGTTATTTGTACTCTGTTCCAGTCTTTTATTCCTCAACAGTGAACGTTCTTTGTACATTCTAAATGTCAGTAATTTCTTGTGTCTTGAACGGAGCTGTTAGTGTACGACAGTATTCCAGCTTAGATAAAACAAGTGACTGAAAGAGTATCCTCACTGGCATGGCATCTCTTTGCTTTGAAGATTCTAGTTATCTAACCTATCATTTTTCCTTGCGGTTGTGATGATGACACTGTTGTGATCCTTGAAGGTGAGATCCTCTGACATGATCACTCCCAGGCCTCTCACATTAGTCTTACTCTCTACTACCTGAAGAGCGTTCTGGGGATCAACGCCCCCGCAGGCCAGCCCCTGACCAGGCCTCCCTAATTTTGATAAAAATGAAAAAGATCAAACTTAACTAGTTCCCCCTTCCCTAGCTCCCCCTTACCTTCCCTGCCTCTTCCCCTACCCCTGCGTGAGGCAGTGTGTTCAAGGCAGTGTGTGGGAGGTGACACAACATGTGGGAGGCACCAAGATGATTGTTGGTTGACGTCACACCATTCTACCTCTCCCCCACATCCAATACCTCCCTAACACCCCTCACCCCTTCCCTTATACCACTCTCTCACCCCTCCCTCTTTTAACCCCTACTTCCCGCCCCCACTCATCCTTTTCCCGCGCTGACGACCTACGCCCACTCCAGACTCGCCAAGGACGACCTGTATCCCACACACCTGGCCAACGAAGGAAGATTTGGACATGGACGACCCTCAAAAAACTGGCAAAGGACAACCTACACCTGCCACATCTGACCAAGAACGACCTCCACCTGCCACAACCGACAAAGGACGACCTAGATCTGTCACAACTGACCAAGGACGACCTAGATCTTTCACAACTGACCAAGAACGACTTAGATCTCTCACAACGGACCAAGGACGACCTAGATCTGTCACAAGTGACCAAGGACGACCAACACCTGCCACAACTGACCAAGGACGACCTATACCTGCCACAACCGACCAAGGACGACCTACACCTTCCACAACCAACCAAGGATGACCTACACCTTCCACAACCGACCAAGGACAACTTACACCTGCCACAACCGTCCAAGAACGACCAACACCTCCCACAACTGACCAAGAACGACCTACACCTGCCACAACCGACCAAGGATGACCTACACCTTCCACAACCGACCAAGGACAACTTACACCTGCCACAACCGACCAAGAACGACCAACACCTGCCACAACCGACCAAGAACGACCTACACCTGCCACAACCGACCAAGAACGACCAACACCTGCCACAACCGAACAAGAACGACCTACACCTGCCACAACCGACCAAGAACGACCAACACCTGCCACATCCGACCAAGAACGACCTACACCTGCCAAAACCGACCAAGAACGACCAACACCTGCCACAACCGACCAAGAACGACCTACACCTGCCACAAACCGACCAACACCTGCCACAACCGACCAAGAACGACCTACACCTGCCACAACCAAGAACGACCAACACCTGCCACAACCGACCAAGAACGACCTACACCTGCCACAACCGACCAAGAACGACCAACACCTGCCACAACCGACCAAGAACGACCTACACCTCCCACAACCGACCAAGAACGACCAACACCTGCCACAACCGACCAAGAACGACCTACACCTGCCACAACCGACCAAGAACGACCTACACCTGCCACAACCGACCAAGAACGACCTACACCTGCCACAACCGACCAAGAACGACCAACACCTGCCACAACCGACCAAGAACCACCTACACCTGCCACAACCGACCAAGAACGACCAACACCTGCCACAACCGACCAAGAACGACCTACACCTGCCACAACCGACCAAGAACGACCAACACCTGCCACAACCGACCAAGAACGACCTACACCTGCCAGAACCGACCAAGAACGACCAACACCTGCCACAACCGACCAAGAACGACCAACACCTGCCACAACCGACCAAGAACGACCAACACCTGCCAGAACCGACCAAGAACGACCAACACCTGCCACAACCGACCAAGAACGACCAACACCTGCCACAACAGACCAAGAACGAGCAACACCTGCCACAACCGACCAACACCTGCCACAACCGACCAAGAACGACCAACACCTGCCACAACCGACCAAGAACGACCAACACCTGCCACAACCGACCATGATAAAGACAGCAAGAGTTACTCCAGTATATAAAAAAAACAAGACCTAACTGAGCCAATATCTAAAATCTTAGAAAAACTAATTCATAATTGAGAATATTCTTACACAAATAACCTGCACACGGGAGATAAACTAATGACGACGTTTCGGTCCTACTGACCCACAATATACTGAAACCCTGCCAGTTAGGTTTCTGGTCAGGAAAAAGTACGAAGGATGCGCTTATAAAAATGTTTGACTTAATTTATGCAATTCTCAAAATTAATGAATGTCGACTGAGCCTCTTCACAAGCCTCAGGAAATCTTTTGATACAGCAGACCATAACAACCTGCTTGTTGAACAAGAATATTATGGTATCATAGGTCATACTCTTGCATACATAAAGTCTTACCTTAACAACACCAATTTGTCTCCATCAAGGACATAACCTCGTCAACTTGACTTAGCAACATAGGGGTACCTCAGGGCAGCGTTCTTGGACCTCTGTTTCTCCTTATATACATCAGTGACCTTCCTAATGTGTCTCGAGTATTTATATCTGTTCTGTTTGCAGATGACACAATGTTTGTCATCTCTCATTCAAGTTTGAATACTCATAATAACAGTGTTAATGAGGAACTCAAGATATCTACCAGGATGTCTACCTATAAACTCACTCTTAATATTCACAAGACCTTAATGATGTTTACCTGGAAATGTTCAACTAAATATAATGACTAACGATTCTCACATTGTAAGACAAAATGAGGGAAAAAATTTTAGATCTGTATCTTGACAGTAACTCGAAATTCAACACCCACATCCAACACATAACCAAGGTCTTCAAAACGGTAGGCATCCACTCTAAAATACATTACCTTCTGCCTCAAACAGCGCTACTTTGTGATAATCTCTGATCAATGCTGACCTCATCTATGGTATCTATGCCAGGGGATCTACTACAACAAACCATCTAGAGCCAATAATAATTCCACAAACAACTGCTGTACAAATGATCACCCAAGCAAGCGCCACACAACACACTCCCCAACTCTCGCCACATTCTATATACACACAACATTCATCTCAAATATACACTCTGTTTTGAAACTTCCTGGATAGCTACAACAGAACACATAGACACAATACAATACATAAACACCTCTTTGATATCCTCGGTGTTCGACTTAGCCTGTGTAAAGACTCAATGCGCATAAAAGGCTCTCAGATCTGGAACTCTCTGCCTGAAGATTACAAAGGTTTCCTATCTGCCAACCGCTACAAAGCTACTGGTAAAAACCACCTTACCTTAATGTGATTCCTGACAGCAATATATATAACGTTTAAGAAATCTGAAATCTGCTTTCATCCAATCCTATCTCTGTTTTCCTTGTTTCAACTCCTTACAACACCTAAATATTGTAAGATAGACTGTATTCCCTTCTTGTAGACACGGCTACAGAGTGAATACTCAGAGATCATATAATTTAAGTAACTAGTACCACTCTCCCTACAACACACAAGCCACACATAGAAGCTTACGATAACGTTTCGGTCCCACCTGAAGTATTCATTAGCCACACTAACTAGCCAATGTTCCAAGTCCTGTGTGCGGGTTGTTTGTGTATTGTTCCAGTCACGGTATTGTGCCTTCTTGTACTATACAAGTCACCCTGTTACGCTCACACAATTATAATTGTTATTGTGAAGTATTACGAACTAACTTGTAATAAGTCGTACCTGTTTAAAGTTGCTATTAATACTGAGTACCAGACCCTCAGAGAAGAGTAAAGCTGTGTCAGCTTTAGCATACAGCAGACACAGCTTTACTCTTTTAGTCAATGTTTTGCCAGAGATGTTATGCTTCTCCGTCAGGTTGTAGATATCAAGACAAACTTACGCCTATGTTGCATTTGTTCCAGGATTGGTTCTCTGAGCCTCCAGATTGTTACATATCCTGACCAGAAATACTAAATACTGATCAAAATTTATATTTGTTATCTGATAAGCATTTGTTATAATCACTATAAACGTTACGTTACGTTACGTTACGTTACGTTACGTGAGGGTTATTTGTGTATTGTTCCAGTCACGGTATTGTGACTTTTTATTCGTTATAATAAACTGTTTTACAAGTAAAAAAAATCCAAAGAATGTTTGAATTGTTTGAATTAATGTCAGAGATTGTAAACAAAATTATTAATCATTATTAAAATTATTAATCATGCAGTAGTAATATATTAATTTTAAGGCTGACTGAATGTTCTGCATAACCAGAGACTTTCTAGAAAGTTAGTAATATCAACTAACATTACATCAGTTGTATTATGTGCTTTCTAAAAATTAACATTATTATTATTATTATTATTATCATTATTATACTACCCCTCACAGTCTCTCTCACCTTCACCTTGTTCCCTCACTGTCTCTCTCACCTTCACCTTGTTCCCTCACAGTCTCTCTCACCTTCACCTTGTTCCCTCACTGTCTCTCTCACCTTCACCTTGTTCCCCTCACTGTCTCTCTCACCTTCACCTTGTTCCCTCACTGTCTCTCTCACCTTCACCTTGTTCCCCTCACTGTCTCTCTCACCTTCACCTTGTTCCCTCACTGTCTCTCTCACCTTCACCTTGTTCCCTCACTGTCTCTCTCACCTTCACCTTGTTCCCCTCACTGTCTCTCTCACCTTCACCTTGTTCCCTCACTGTCTCTCTCACCTTCACCTTGCTCCCCTCACTGTCTCTCTCACCTTCACCTTGTTCCCTCACTGTCTCTCTCACCTTCACCTTGTTCCCTCACTGTCTCTCCCACCTTCACCTTGTTCCCTCACTGTCCTCTCTCACCTTCACCTTGTTCCCTCACTGTCTCTCTCACCTTCACCTTGCTCCCCTCACTGTCTCTCTCACCTTCACCTTGTTCCCTCACTGTCTCTCCCACCTTCACCTTGTTCCCTCACTGTCTCTCTCACCTTCACCTTGCTCCCTCACTGTCTCTCTCACCTTCACCTTGCTCCCTCACTGTCTCTCCCACCTTCACCTTGTTCCCTCACTGTCTCTCTCACCTTCACCTTGTTCCCTCACTGTCTCTCTCACCTTCACCTTGTTCCCTCACTGTCTCTCTCACCTTCACCTTGTTCCCTCACTGTCTCTCTCACCTTCACCTTGTTCCCTCACTGTCTCTCCCACCTTCACCTTGTTCCCTCACTGTCTCTCTCACCTTCACCTTGCTCCCCTCACTGTCTCTCTCACCTTCACCTTGCTCCCCTCACTGTCTCTCTCACCTTCACCTTGCTCCCCTCACTGTCTCTCTCACCTTCACCTTGTCCCCTCACTGTCTCTCTCACCTTCACCTTGTTCTCTCACTGTCTCTCTCACCTTCACCTTGTTCCCTCACTGTCTCTCTCACCTTCACCTTGCTCCCTCACTGTCTCTCCCACCTTCACCTTGTTCCCTCACTGTCTCTCTCACCTTCACCTTGTTCCCTCACTGTCTCTCTCACCTTCACCTTGTTCCCTCACTGTCTCTCTCACCTTCACCTTGTTCCCTCACTGTCTCTCCCACCTTCACCTTGTTCCCTCACTGTCTCTCTCACCTTCACCTTGCTCCCCTCACTGTCTCTCCCACCTTCACCTTGTTCCCTCACTGTCTCTCTCACCTTCACCTTGTTCCCTCACTGTCTCTCTCACCTTCACCTTGCTCCCCTCACTGTCTCTCTCACCTTCACCTTGCTCCCCTCACTGTCTCTCCCACCTTCACCTTGTTCCCTCACTGTCTCTCTCACCTTCACCTTGTTCCCTCACTGTCTCTCTCACCTTCACCTTGCTCCCCTCACTGTCTCTCTCACCTTCACCTTGCTCCCCTCACTGTCTCTCTCACCTTCACCTTGCTCCCCTCACTGTCTCTCTCACCTTCACCTTGCTCCCCTCACTGTCTCTCTCACCTTCACCTTGCTCCCCTCACTGTCTCTCTCACCTTCACCTTGCTCCCCTCACTGTCTCTCTCACCTTCACCTTGTTCTCTCACTGTCTCTCTCACCTTCACCTTGCTCCCCTCACTGTCTCTCTCACCTTCACCTTGTTCCCTCACTGTCTCTCCCACCTTCACCTTGTTCCCTCACTGTCTCTCTCACCTTCACCTTGCTCCCCTCACTGTCTCTCCCACCTTCACCTTGCTCCCCTCACTGTCTCTCCCACCTTCACCTTGCTCCCCTCACTGTCTCTCCCACCTTCACCTTGCTCCCCTCACTGTCTCTCCCACCTTCACCTTGCTCCCCTCACTGTCTCTCCCACCTTCACCTTGCTCCCCTCACTGTCTCTCCCACCTTCACCTTGCTCCCCTCACTGTCTCTCCCACCTTCACCTTGCTCCCCTCACTGTCTCTCCCACCTTCACCTTGCTCCCCTCACTGTTTCTCCCACCTTCACCTTTCTCCCCTCACTGTCTCTCCCACCTTCACCTTGCTCCCCTCACTGTCTCTCCCACCTTCACCTTTCTCCCCTCACTGTCTCTCCCACCTTCACCTTGCTCCCCTCACTGTCTCTCCCACCTTCACCTTTCTCCCCTCACTGTCTCTCCCACCTTCACCTAAGCACACCTGGCTCAGCACCTGTCACCTGGGGATCAGCAGGAAGTGAGATATTTAGTGAGACCTACCACATACACACTCTGGTGCTCTTCAAGACGGAACTGCACAGATTTCTCAAGTCAGTTCCTGACCAGCTGGGCTGTGGTTCGTGAGTGCTGCCAGCAGTAACAGCCTGATTCATCAGGCCCTGATCCTCCAAGAGACCTGGTCTGGGACCGGGCCGTGGGGGTGCTGACCCAGAAAAAAGTCCTTCAGGACTCCTCTTATCTCTCCCTTTCTGTGTGTCTATCTCTCGATGCGCGGTTTCTCTCTCTCTTCCCTGTTCTTCACTCCCTCCTCCCCCCACTACACATCAACCGCTTGTTTGACGTGATAAACACGTTAAGAAAGTAAGTATGCTTAACAAGGCGTGTGAACAAAGTTTGTATTAAGTTAACTGCCATTACTATCAACGTCAAGCGCTGGCTCTAGCAAGGGAGTTACCTCACACCATGATAAACAAGGCAATTAAAAATGATGTAATTATTACTACCTCTAACTAGAGGAAGACAGGTATCGTACAGGAAGTCATCGGGTCTCTAGTTTCATTCTCTCTCTTAGAGAGCTGGGGCATAGGCTCGAGTCCTGGTCACGAAGGGGTATCTCTCTCCCTTTTGTGTTTGTGTGACTTTGTAAATGGTCCAAGTCGGACCGAAACGTCGTGGTAAGCTTCTCTCTCCAATGTACGGATTATTTATTTAGTGTTCCAGTCACGGTATTGTGTCTCTTTGTTCTTTAAGCTTTGCGTACGAGAGAGAGAGAGAGAGAGAGAGAGAGAGAGAGAGAGAGAGAGAGAGAGAGAGAGAGAATCTCACAGTATAGGTAGTTCTCACCGACACATGTGACTGTGTAAGCAGTGATCACCGTCACTGTCCCAGCCAACCAGTCAGTCTCTTCCCTCCCACCTTAGCATCACACTACACTTGACAGCATCTCTGGTGCTCTCTATGCTGCGAAAAATGAAGCCTCGGTGACTCTCAAGTGAATGTTTGGACTGTGCTGAGGATCAGCTGCACCACCAGTGAGGATCAGTTGCACCACCAGTGAGGATCAGTTGCACCACCAGTGAGGATCAGTTGCACCACCAGCGAAGGTCAGTTGCACCAGCAGCAAGGATCAGTTGCACTACCAGCGAGGATCAGTTGCACCACCAATGAGGATCAGTTGCACCACCAGTGAGGATCAGTTGCACCACCAGGGAGGATAAGTTGCACCAACACAAGGATCCCTGGCACCACTGGGAACAGAGGCTCCCCAGTAGTACCACCAGGGCAATAAGGGTTGGGGGGGGAAAGGGTATAAGAGGAGCCTTGATAAGGGCTCCGGGGAGGCACCACTGACCTGATATGCTAAATTGGTGCTTAACCAGTGTAACGAGTGATAAGAGGAGCCTGGCAGGGCAGTAGGAGCCCCTCAGGGTGGAGCCCAGGCCAGCTCAGAGCTTCGGATCAAGACCTCAAGAAGAGGAAAAAGAAAGAAGCAGTAGCAGCAGGGAAAGAAGGAAGAAGACACCAAGTGGAGCCCTGGAACAGTAACATCAACTTGGAGGAAGTGTGGAGGCTCCCTGCTGTAACCTGACTCACCACAGACATCAACACACAATAGAAGATCACTGTGTGAAAATAATATAACATCGTCTGTCACACAGACAATTCACTGCTCCTGGCCTGAACAATACTGGAGAAGAGCGGGTATTATCACACCTGTGATCTACAAAAACGCAAACCTGACACATGTACAGCTGCCATTCCAACAAGTAACAACAGCCTGGCCTCTTATTGTCATAACAACAAGTAACAACAACATCCTGGCCTCTTATTGTCATAACAACAAGTAACAACAACATCCTGGCCTCTTATTGTCATAACAACAAGTAACAACAACATCCTGGCCTCTTATTGTCATAACAACAAGTAACAACAACATCCTGGCCTCTTACTGTCATAACAACAAGTAACAACAACATCCTGGCCTCTTATTGTCATAACAACAAGTAACAACAACATCCTGGCCTCTTATTGTCATAACAACAAGTAACAACAACATCCTGGCCTCTTATTGTCATAACAACAAGTAACAACAACATCCTGGACTCGTATTCACCTCCAGACTAAGAAAGGTTAAGTATTCATCACACAATGTTCGAAGGTTTGTGTCGTTCCTTCCCTCCAGCATCCAGGGCTTTACTGTCCTTGCTTCTCAACCCAGAGTGGGAAACATTCATAATATCCTCACAGCCAAACATTTAAGTCTCCCAGCTCATGCTTATGCACTCTGTAACTTATGTACGAAAATCCATCCTGTGTGATGGAAGATAATAAAAATTCTATCCAGTGCGATGGAATGCAAGGGAAACCCATCCAGTGTGATGGAATATAACAGGGAAACTCATCCTGTGTAATGGAATATAACAGGGAAACTCATCCTGTGTGATGGAATATAACAGGGAAACTCATCCTGTGTGATGGAATATAACAGGGAAACTCATCCTGTGTGATGGAATATAACAGGGAAACTCATCCTGTGTGTTGGAATATAACAGGGAAACTCATCCTGTGTGATGGAATATGACAGGGAAACTCATCCTGTGTGTTGGAATATGACAGGGAAACTCATCCTGTGTGATGGAATATGACAAGGGATCAACTAGCCTGTGTTCCCACTGTGTAACTATCACACAGACTAGGGTAGCAGCACATTATTGTTACACCTACTGTTGACTGTTAAGAGAACGAGACTGCTGTGCCAGATACTGTTTAGCAAACCAGAAGGGAAGTAACGAGTCGCTCCGTTAGCCAGAACCAGACCACGTCAACGACCGTCACCTGGCCATGCTGACCATGCTCTCAGGCCAACTAGTTAGGCCCTTACACACTTCAAATCTAGATCACTCCACGTACACCCTTTCCCGGGCCTCCAGACTACAGGGTGTTAGGAATAAAATAGACTAGTCATTTACTCTACAAGATAGTTGTGAATGGTGATAATGGAAACGCAGTGTTAGTAAACACACACAATGGTAGATCTCCCATACAATAAACAGGGTGTTCGACTCATAGGAGGCACCGAACTGGTACTCCCGTAATAGTAATCGTCTAGTTTGTATATTGTCTGTAGTAAACCATAACTCGGGGCCTCCTCCGAGTGAAACAACCTGTAGTTATGGATAGTAGTCTCCTCCACAATGTAGTTATGGATAGTAGTCTCCACAATGTAGTTATGGATAGTAGTCTCCTCCACAATGTAGTTATGGATAGTAGTCTCCTCCACAATGTAGTTATGGATAGTAGTCTCCTCCACAATATAGTTTTGGATAGTAGTCTCCTCCACAATGTAGTTATGGATAGTAGTCTCCTCCACAATGTAGTTATGGATAGTAGTCTCCTCCACAATGTAGTTATGGATAGTAGTCTCCTCCACAATATAGTTTTGGATAGTACTCTCCTTCACAGTGTAGTTATGGATAGTAGTCTCCACAATCATTGTGGATGGGGACACTCAGAACACAGTATCCGGGACACATAGTTAATTAGCGGATACTTATGCTTTTGTGGATGCCTAAATTTCACATATGGAGGTGTTGAAATATATCCTGGTGTGTGTCGGGTGTATACATGTGTATCTACTAGGTATGCGTGCAGGTGTGTAATGTACATGTAAGTGTGCGTGTGTATATATATTCAGGTGTGTGCAGGTGGTGACAGTGATGAAGGGAGGGAGGGAGGGAGGGAGAGAGGGAGTGTGCTAGACTTGCACATCAGTATACAGGGAGAGTTCACCTCAGTACCGCTATACACTTTGCAGGCTGCAATGTGAGGGAGTGTTGATAAAGTAGTGTGAGAGGGAAGGAAAGAAGGAAGGAAGAGACAATTGTGGTGGATAAGTAGAAGTCAATCAGTCACCTCCACTTATACCAATCATTATTTCCAGTCACATTCCTTCACCAATATCTCTCTGTCGTTGTTGTTGGGGTTTATAGGGTCACTGACAGCATACGTCGTATCGAGCCCTATCTCTCTGTCTCTCTCTCTTACAGACCTAGGATTAGAGGCAAGTCTAACACACTTGTACTAACATCCACTATACATGTATGTTTATTTTCCTCTCTAGTTATTACTGGTTCATTTTCTCCTAAAAGTTCCTTACACACGTAAGAGGTTTTGTCTGAAATCGGGCAGCCGGGGCGATGACCCCCCACAACAACAGTGACGCCACAGGTAAGACGCAGGTGAAGCCCCGCTGCATACATAACAACCCATGACAAGGTCCTTCAGTCCTTAGTACCAGTACCTAGCAGAGCCCCTATCCTAGTACCATTACTATTACTGTTACTACAACTACTTTTACTACTGTTACTGTTACTACTAGTAGTTACTACTATTTTTACTACTACTGTTAATACTATTACCACCACTGTTACCATTATTGTTACTTCTACTACTAATACTGTTACTACTACTACTACTGTTACTATTATTACTATTACTACTACTGTTATAAATACTACTACTACTGTTAATACTACTACTAATAGCACACCACACACCCACATATACAAACCAATAACGCCAGCAATTATGGTTAAAGAGGCGGGGCCAGGAGCTGAGACTCGACCTCCACAAAGACAACACAGCGAGTACAAGTGTGAGAGTACAGAGGCAACTGGCGTTACAATACTCATGTATCAGTTCTTCGTGTAGTACCTACATCCTGGTGAGATGCAGTTCTTTCTTGTCTCCCAGAGAGTGACTCAGTAAGACAGACATCTCTTGTTATTGTTCAGGCGTCAAGGTGAGAAAGTGAGAGAGAACGTACGTGTGTGTGTGTGTGTGTGTGAGAGAGAAGTAGAACAGTAGTACCAGGAGCTAGAGCAGCAGGTACTAGAACATAAGAGCGGCCCAGGACCACCTCTAACCCTACACAATAACACAGTCATAATAACCACTTACGCTGGATAAAAACCATCATAATTACGAGAAGATTGGTCACATGTTGTGGCTGGCTACATGGTTACTCTCTATACTAGGTAACTCTCACCCCCCACCTGGCTACATGGTTACTCTCTATACTAGGTAACTCTCACCCCCCACCTGGCTACATGGTTACTCTCTATACTAGGTAACTCTCACCCCCCACCCCCCTAACTCATCTCCTTAAATATACCACCTTCAATTCGCCCTATCGTAAACTCCTAGCCAAGGAGCTTATACCTGTATGGATAATACACCATAACGCTTCTGTCACTCTGTAATACACCTACCTGGAGTCTACCTGGAGGATATTCCGGGGATCAACGCCCCCGCGGCCCGGTCCACGACCAGGCCTCCCGGTGGATCAGGGCGATCAACCAGGCTGTTACTGCTGGCCGCACGTAATCCAACGTACGAACCACAACCCGGCTGATCCGGCACCGACTTTAAGTATCTGTCCAACTCCTTCTTGGAGGCAGCCAGAGGTCTATTGGTAATTCCCGATATGATTGGTTGGAGGCTGTTGAACAGTCTTGGGCCCCGGACACTTAATGTGTTTTCTCTTAGATTAGATACAGATTTTGTCGGCGAAGTGGCTAGCTTATTGTGCGCCCCAGACCCATCCTATGGATGTTAACTCACGAACATATGGATATACCAGAGGCTTAGGATGCAAAACTCTATCACAACCCTTACTGAACTTCATATAAACAATATTATACTCATAATTATGATCTACCTCCTCAAATACCTTAGTGTAAAAAGTTAGTAAATTCGTAAGGCAGAAACGTTCCTTTGTAAAGCAGAAATGAGATTCACTGGTCAACTTATGTCTTTCAAGATGGCTTCGAATAACCTCGGCAACTGATTCCATCAATTTTTCCACAAAGGAGGTTAGTTGGTCTATAATTCGAAGCTAACGACCTGTCTCCTGCTCTGTAGACAGGTATCACATTTGCCAATTTCCACTTTTCCGGCACTATGATCGTTTGTTGTAATATGTTGAAAAGATTAGCTAACGGTTTGCTAAGTTCCTCCTTACATTCCCTTACAACTCTTGAGAACAGTTCATTAAGGCCCGGAGATCTGTTTTGGTTTTAACTGATCTATTTGTCTGAGAACCATGTCACTAGTGACTTTGATCGTGTATAACTTATTCTCGTCCTGACGGTAGGCTCACCTTAGCAACTTTTAAGCAGAATTATCTTCTCCCTAATCTTACTCATGTATTTATGAAAAAAAACTTTTGGGGTTGGTCTTCGATGGAAGGATTTGTTCATGAGTGTTCAGGATAATTATTATCAAAAAGAAGCGCTAAACCACAAGGGCTTCAAGAGTGTTCATGATTTATTTAACGTGGTATATTGCTGTCAAGATCACCTTAAAGAAGGTGTGCTTTAGCAGTAGCCGTGAGGTAGGTGAGGCAGAGACGAAACCTTTGTAACCTTCAGACACACAATCCCAGATTTTAGAATCATTTGTGAGTATTGAGAGTTTACACAGGTTGAGTCGAATTCGGGGGATACCATCAAGGTTTCTGGGAAGAGTTTCACACCAGGGATTATGCTCGAGTTGATCAGCCTTTGTATATAGTATACAAAGTAGTATGAGTGAATGTTATACACATTAAGTTTAAACTTGTGAAGAGTGTGTTGTGAGGCACTTGTCTGGGTGATGGTTCGTACACGAGCTCTTTGTGGTCTTGAAGAATTGAGACACTTATGCAACATATGGGAATCTTTATTGAAGAAACGTTTCGCCACACAGCGGCTTCATCAGTCCAAAACAAAGGAGAATGGTGAAGAACAGGGGGAATTAGAGGTAATCAGTCCCTGTCACAACGGTACACAGCTGTCTCAACGGTACACATCTACCACAACAGTACACACCTGTTACAACGGCACACACCTGGAGGCTCCTGCGTATACGCCTTCCAATTATACTTGAACATCCATATAGTTGTTTCTGTTTGTAGTCGTCAAAGCCAAGCAACAGTAATCCTGACAACACTACCACAACACAACACTACACTGAATCCTTACACACGTCTTAGTATATAATCCCTCCCCCCCAACACACACAGGAGCTGTGACTCGACCCCAGCAGCCACAACTAGGTGAGTACACATACTACCATCATCTTCCTCAACATTTGCGTGTCTGGGAGGAGTAAAGCACACTAATACGCTGGCCAATTTTCACGTGACACACCATAAGAAAAACCTTGAAAAGAAGGCCAGGTCTAACAGCAGCAGCAACAACAGGAGCAGCACTAGGAACAACAACGTCAGTAGAAGCAGCAGCACCAGGAACAACGTCAGAAGCAGCAGCAGCACTAGGAACAACAACGTCAGTAGAAGCAGCAGCACCAGGAACAACGTCAGTAGAAGCAGCAGCACCAGGAACAACGTCAGAAGCAGCAGCAGCACCAGGAACAACAACGTCAGTAGAAGCAGCAGCACCAGGAACAACGTCAGTAGAAGCAGCAGCACCAGGAACAACGTCAGAAGCAGCAGCAGCACCAGGAACAACAACGTCAGTAGAAGCAGCAGCACCAGGAACAACAACGTCAGTAGAAGCAGCAGCACCAGGAACAACAACGTCAGTAGAAGCAGCAGCACCAGGAACAACAACGTCAGTAGAAGCAGCAGCACCAGGAACAACGTCAGTAGAAGCAGCAGCACCAGGAACAACGTCAGTAGAAGCAGCAGCACCAGGAACAACAACGTCAGTAGAAGCAGCAGCAGCACCAGAAGCAACAAGAGCAGTACCAGGAACAACACTGTAAGGTAGATAGGTAGAAAGTAGAGGCAGTGTGATGAAGATGGGAGGAAAAGTTGTGCTGGTAAGTGCGTGCTGGTGACGATGAGAGGCATGAGAGAGGAAGTGTGTGATGAGAGGCATGAGAGAGGAAGTGTGTGGTGATGAGAGGCATGAGAAAGAAAATGTGTGGTGATGAAAGGCATGAGAGAGGAAGTGTGTGATGAGAGGCATGAGAGAGGAAGTGCGTGATGATGAGAGGCATGCGAGAGGAAGTGTGTGATGATGAGAGGCATGAGAGAGGAAGTGTGTGATGAGAGGCATGAGAGAGGAAGTGTGTGGTGATGAGAGGCATGAGAAAGAAAATGTGTGGTGATGAAAGGCATGAGAGAGGAAGTGTGTGATGAGAGGCATGAGAGAGGAAGTGCGTGATGATGAGAGGCATGCGAGAGGAAGTGTGTGATGATGAGAGGCATGAGAGAGGAAGTGTGTGATGAGAGGCATGAGAGAGGAAGTGTGTGATGATGAGAGGCATGAGAGAGGAAGTGTGTGATGATGAGAGGCATGCGAGAGGAAGTGTGTGGTGATGAGAGGCATGAGACAGGAAATGTGTGGTGATGAAAGGCATGAGAGAGGAAGTGTGTGATGATGAGAGGCATGCGAGAGGAAGTGTGTGGTGATGAGAGGCATGAGACAGGAAATGTGTGGTGATGAAAGGCATGAGACAGGAAATGTGTGATGAAAGGCATGAGAGAGGAAGTGTGTGATGATGAGAGGCATGAGAGAGGTGTGTGATGATGAGAGGCATGAGAGAGGAAGTGTGTGATGATGAGAGGCATGAAAGAGGAAGTGTGTGATGATGAGAGGCATGAGAGAGGAAGTGTGTGATGATGAGAGGCATGAGAGAGGAAGTGTGTGGTGATGAGAGGCATGAGAGAGGAAGTGTGTGGTGATGAGAGGCATGAGAGAGGTGTGTGATGATGAGAGGCATGAGAGGAAGTGTGTGATGATGAGAGAGGTGTGTGATGATGAGAGGCATGAGAGAGGAAGTGTGTGATGATGAGAGAGGTGTGTGATGATGAGAGGCATGAGAGAGGAAGTGTGTGATGATGAGAGGCATGAGAGAGGAAGTGTGTGGTGATGAGAGGAAGTGTGTAGTGAGGAAGGGAAGGGAAGCACCCACGCCTTGTCAAGACATTGCATGCATGACACGCGTGTTCTGCCAAATGACGCCCACGCCCACCCCGCCCACGCACCCCCATACCTGTGACCGGCTTCATGGGTTCTAGTCTGACGGCTCGACCTGATCCAGCAGATCAATGGTGCCAGCGACCCGCAGAGCAAGCGTCTCTGGCACTGCTGTCAGGTAATGCTCCAGATTCTTCTTGCACACTTTTACACTTGTTCCAGCAATATTTCTCATACGTACTCGTAGCTGGTGAGTCCTGGGCCACGCATGTTGACACACTGCTCTCTTACTGTGCCCACGGCGCCACTGCTTTTCACTAGGTGTATTTTATACTTCCTGCCGTATTTATCACTGAAGTATCGCCTTATTATAGTAGTGTGTAAGGGACTAGTCCCTCAGGTGTTTCTTATGCGTATATTATCAGACCAGGGGTTTGAACCCATGGCCGGTGCATCAACCACTGGGCCAGCTGGCTACAATAAGAATTATCCAACTAGGTATATTTATACACCATAGGGAGGTTAGCATGGGCCACCACTGTGACCACAAATGCATGTGCCTGCATGTTGGTCGTTATACGAGACAGTGCCTGCATGTTGGTCGTTATGTGAGGCAGAGAGTGCATGCTGGTTCGTCACACACCAACCATCTACGTCTTCAATTTGTCTTAAAACGTCAATTTCACATTCGATTTTACGTAAGCAAATATCTCAGTATACATTATTTAGGTAACCTAGGTTAGGTATAATAAAATTAGCTTATCTATAATCAAAATAAAAAAAAATCGTAACATAAACAGTACGTAGAGACGAGAGCAACGGTATAAGCTTTAACAGTTAACAGGAACCTACCAAGCGCTTCTTACAACAGACAGTCAAGTATTAGACAGTCAAATATGGCAAACCACACTGGGATATAGCAATCAAGTACCCACGATGCCTGTGCGGCATGATGATACGTGCGTGGGATAGCATACATGTGCAGCATATGTGTGTGTGATGTATTATGCCTGAGTGGCGTATCATACATATATGGGATATCATATACGTGCGGCATATCATGCGTGTGTGGCGTTTCATGCACGTGCCCCACGATAGCATGCATCTGTAGCATGACAGCACGCGTTTGTGGCATGACAGCACGCGTTTGTGGCATAATAGCATGCGTGTGGCATGATAGCATGCCTGTGTGGCATGATAGCATGCGTGTGGCATGATAGCAAGCATGTGTGGCATGATAGCATGCGTGTGTGGCATGATAGCAAGCATGTGTGGCATGATAGCATGCGTGTGGCATGATAGCAAGCATGTGTGGCATGATAGCATGCGTGTGTGGCATGATAGCAAGCATGTGTGGCATATCTCCAAGGGGCTGGCGGCTAGCGTCTTGTCCTTGACTCTCGTTTTTCTAGCAGCGACCCTTTTTTTTTCCTTGCTAGGGTGTTGTCCCAGCTTAGAGTCGTCCCAGCAGGCTGGTGTCCTGACAGAGGGTACTCCTAGCTCCTGTTTCCTTACCTCAGAGCAGCGCTACAGTACTGTACTACAGTACAGCAGGAGACAGACGAGTACTCTATCATGATGTAACACTGTTTTTTCACTATAACAATCTCTGTTTAAACTTTGCCCACTATTAATACGCTTTGGGAAAAACACAGATGCAGTATAACGTGACTCTTTATTGACTACATTTCGCCCACAAAGTGAGCTTTATCAAGTCACAAACGGATCTATGTACATAGAGTGGAGAGTCAGGTACTCTTTTCCCAGGTAGATCTGTTTGTGACTTGATGAAGTCCACTGTGTGGGCGAAACGTAGTCAATAAAGAGTTACGTTATACTGCATTTGTGTTTATTTTTCCATCGTGTTGATATTTTATACTATTTATCTCCAATACTCCTTTGGATTCTATTTGTTAGGAAGTTAAACATACATCTGCCCACTAGTCCAGTTGTGATGAATGGTTTGAAAAACCGACAAGTTGAAGATTGAGACACTTATGCAGCATATGGGAATCTTTATTCAGGAAACGTTTCGCCACACAGTGGCTTCATCAGTCCAATACAAAGAGGAAGGCGTAAGGAGAGGAGGAGAATGAGGTAATCAGTCCCTCAACCTGGAGTCGATGTGTTCAGTCCATCAATCTTGTAGAATGTACAGCATAGGGCCGTAGACTGTACATTCTACAAGATTGATGGACTGAACACATCGACTCCAGGTTGAGGGACTGATTACCTCATTCTCCTCCTCTCCTTACGCCTTCCTCTTTGTATTGGACTGATGAAGCCACTGTGTGGCGAAACGTTTCCTGAATAAAGATTCCCATATGCTGCATAAGTGTCTCAATCTTCCACTAGTCCAGTTACTCCTTTTGCACACATTACATGTAGCGTGATCACACCTGTCTAAGGCTGTGCATCCAAAATTGTGGAAAACAAAACAACTATGGTACTTATGAGCTACATAAACACAGATCTTTGTCAAAGTGCAAAAAAAAAAAAAAGAAAGATTTATAAGTTTTAATCTTAAGATGTGAATATGATAATGGTATACAATACCGACAACTTTGTGAGACACGTGTGCAAGAGTTAGGTGTCTTTATTTAGAAATGTTTCGCCTACACGGGAGACTTCTTCAGTCAAATGTAGACGTGACAGCAGAAGCAGTGACTTTGAAGACGATGTGATCAGTCCATCACACTTGAAGACTTAGGTGGTCAGGCTGACTACCTCAACACTAACTCTTCCAGGATGGACTGATTACATCGTCTTCACATCTCTACTGCTTCTGCTGTCACGTCTACATTCGACTGAAGAAGTCTCCTGTGTAGGCGAAACATTTCGAAATAAAGACACCTAACTCTTGCACACGTGTTTCACAAAGTCATTCTGAAGAAATTTAAAGCCAAGTCAAACTTTGTATAAAGTTCTCAATAAACTTAACAGAATTCTTAGCTTGGCACTAAGTATTAATAACAACACAAAATCCTCATATTAGACTACAACTGTTCCAACATAGACAGCCAAGAGAGTAACTCAGGACTCATTTAGATTATGCTGCTTACATCTCGTCTCCACATTGGGTTTGAGAAAGACTTGCCTAGTATGGGCCAGTAGGCCTGCTGCAGTGTTCCTCCTTTCTTACATTCCCAACATAAACAGAGGGGTGAAGAAGTTGGTCCCAAGTAACACAAATTTCTCCTACGACAACAGACTAACGACACTAAAACTGCGCTCTCAGGAAAGGCGAAGAATTCAGAGACTGAAGTGTACAAATAGAAAGCATAAGCACTCACAAGGGATATAAATAACGTGCTAGAAGTACCTAACCAAGACAAGACTTGCAGGAACGGATTCAAATTTAGATTTAGAAATGATATATGGAAGCAATGTTTTAGCAACACAATTTTACATACTGGAAACAAAGTCCTGAGTAGCATCACCGGAGGTCAGAACTTCGAGTAGCTTTCAAAATACAGATCTGACAGGTATGTGAGTGGATGTAATTAGGTGTGAGTTAGACCTACCAAGCATGGGCTAAGAGGCCTACTTCAGTATTCATTTATACTATACTCTTTTTAGGCAGATGATGGTGATTCTTGCAATCTTTGATGAATATGGAGGCCGACGAGTCTCAACATGGGGCAGAGTGCATGGGTCGACTATCAATAGTTTCTTCGAAGTCGACTGAGGTGAAAGTTATGTCAGACGTTATGTGGATGATGCTAGAGTGATGAGTCTCGTTTATGAGAGATTCAACTAGAATGTGGTCACACTGTGTGCTGTGGTCACAATGCTGCGGTCACACCGTGTGCTGTGGGCACACTGTGTGTTGTGGTCACACCTTGTGCTGTGTCAGTGTGCTGTGGTCACACCGTGTGCTGTGGTCACACTGCTGCGGTCACACCGTGTGCTGTGGTCACACTGTGCTGTGACTAAACACAACACTAGGAGAAAGGTGTAATATTGGGTAACTACACAAGTTTGTATAACAGTTTAAGCACGTCACTGGTACACTGTGAATGACTGAGTCATTACTAAGGGAAAGAGAAAGAGAGAGAGAGAGAGAGAGAGAGAGAGAGAGAGAGAGAGAGAGAGAGAGAGAGAGAGAGTTTGTTTGTGTGTGTGTGTGTGTGTACTCACCTATTTGTGGTTGCAGGGGTCGAGTCCTAGCTCCTGGCCCCGCCTCTTTACCGGTTGCTACTGGGTCCTCTCTCTCCCCGCTCCATGAACTTTATCATACCTCGTCTTAAAACTATGTATGGTTCCTGCCTCCACTACATCACTTTCTAGGCTATTCCACTGCCTGACAACTCTATGACTGAAGAAATACTTCCTAATATCTCTCTGACTCATCTGTGTCTTCAACTTCCAATTGTGACCTCTTGTTTCTGTGTCCCCTCCCTGGAACATCCTGTCTTTGTCCACCTTGCCTATTCCGCGCAGTATTTTATATGTCGTTATCATGTCTCCCCTGACCCTAGTGTCCTCTAGTGTCGTCAGGCCGATTTCCCTTAACCTTTCTTCATAAGACATTCCCCTTAGCTCTGGAACTAACCTTGTCTCAAACCTTTGCACTTTCTCTAGTTTCTTGACGTGCTTTATCAAGTGTGGGTTCCAAACAGGTGCTGCATACTCCAGTATGAGCCTGACGTACACGGTGTACAGTGTCTTGAACGATTCCTTATTAAGGTATCGAAACGCTGTTCTCAGGTTTGCCAGGCGCCCATATGCTGCAGCAGTTACCTGGTTGATGTGTGCTTCCGGAGACATGCTTGGTGTTATACTCACTCCAAGATCTTTCTCCTTGAGCGAGGTTTGTAGTCTTTGGCCACCTAGCCTATACTCTGTCTGCGGTCTTCTTTGCCCTTCCCCTATCTTCATGACTTTGCATTTGGCGGGATTAAATTCGAGAAGCCAGTTGCTGGACCAGGTCTCCAGTCTGTCCAGGTCTCTTTGAAGTCCTGCCTGGTCCTCATATGATTTAATTCTCCTCATTAACTTCACATCGTCTGCGAACAGGGACACTTCTGAGTCTAACCCTTCCATCACGTCGTTCACATATACCAAAAATAGCACTGGTCCTAGGACCGACCCTGTGGGACCCCGCTCGTCACAGGTGCCCATTGTGATACATCATTACGTACCATGACTCGTTGTTGCCTCCCTGTCAGGTATTCTCTGATCCATTGCAGTGCCCTTCCTGTTATATGAGCCTGATCCTCTAGCTTCTGCACTAATCCACCAGGCTGTAGCCAAAGCCTGGTGGATCAGGCACTCACGTCTAGCCTCAGGCTGGGGCCCACACCAAACAGCACAGCTCATAAACAAAAGTGAATACACAATCCCTGAACCTTCCAATGTCAGGAGAAGTTGAGAATGGAGTCCATGTTGTCGGTGGTCGTGTTTACCTGAACGATGACCGTCTTACATCTGTCTCCCTTAGTCAGCTTGTCTACTTTCTTCCTCACTTACTCTCTAAATTCCAGATGCCACCTACATCTGTCTACTAATCAACCAGCTGAAGCCTATTCCTCAAAGCATTCATGTTACTGTGATAGGCGTCAGGCTTATACACTACTCAAGGATCATTAAGGCTGCGCTATAGTCAAGACACACACACACACACACACACACACACACACACACACACACACACACACACACACACACACACCACACACACACCACACACACAGGCTAAACACCCATTACGAAGGGGAAAAGAAAGAACTATACTATATATTTAGAAGAGGCTGGCGGTGTAAGCCACAATAACCCTCGGAACTAAAGGGAATGATGCCAGGACCAGTGGAATGGTAGGGAAGGGAGAAGCAAGAGAAGAGGGAGAAGCAGAGGACAGGAAAACAAGAGAAATGGTAGGAGGGAAAGACAAAAGAAAGGAAAAGGAATGAGAGGGAAGGGAGAGGTGGGGGAAAGGAAGAGAAATTATTGGGGAAAGGGAGTGGCAGGGGAATGGAGAAGAAATGGTAGAAGATTGGTAGGGTAAAGAAGATAAGTAGGGGAAGAGGAATGATAAGAAGAGGAATGGTAGGGGAGTGTAGTGGAACAGCAAAGGGAAGAGTGACAGAAGAGAATGAGAAAAATACAGGATACGAATGACAGAAGAGAGGGAAGGTGAAAGAAGAGAAATTATATCTAACAGGGAGATGGAGTGGGGAGGTGGGAATAGTGGATAAACAAGTGTTAAGATAAATGAGAGTATGAAGAGATGTAAAGAGGATGGTGTGAGTAATTTTAGAGGATGGTTAGGAGAGAAATGGTAAAACAGAGAGAGAGAGAGGAGAGAGAGAGAGAGAGAGAGAGAGAGAGAGAGAGAGAGAGAGAGAGAGATTTTCGTTGTGTGAGTGCTCATAAGAAGCTGTCAGGCGAGCACTCTACCAGTACCTGATTCACCTAGACAGAGTGAAGGTTCTGACTGTGTGACCTGGAGGTCAGGACTACCACATGATCATGAGTCACCCTGAACACTGCAGTTGTAGTAGTAGTTAGAAACAGCAGTAGTAATAGTAGTGGTAATAGCAGTTGGTAGTAGACGTAGCAGAAGAAGTAGTAGCAGTACTATTACCAGTAGTAGTACTACTACTACTAGTAATAGTACTACTACTAATAATAGTAATAGTACTACTACTACTACTAGTAGTAGTAATGGGAGCAGAAGTAGCAGTAGTAATAGTAGTAGTAAAGGAATTGAAAGCAGTAATAGGTCCATCACAAGTTCAATCAATAATTCTTAGAACAATATGATGGCGAACTTTTCCAGCCACGAGACACGCAAGTTTTGCCAATATAAACAACAACACCGAAGACAAGAACAAACATGACAACCAATACAAAGTAAAGCCAGCAAACAAAAGTATAAAAGCAGCCCAAACAAAAGAGGCAACACAAACACTGTCATACCATGAAAGTTAAGACACATGTGCAACATCTGGATATCTTTATTGTAGACGTTTCGCCATCCAGTGGCTTTATCAATACAGATTCTAGGACATAATTAGAACACAGTAGAACTATATACAAAAGATGAGGTAATCAGTCCCTCAGCCTTGGAGTTAGTGTTCACAGCATCGTGGTGGAGGAGAATCTGGAGCAAAGTCAAGAAGGTGTCAGTGGATAGCAACGTGTAGCAGACTTTGCTCCAGATTCTCCTCCACCACGATGCTGTGAACACTAACTCCAAGGCTGAGGGACTGATTACCTCATCTTTTGTATATAGTTCTACTGTGTTCTAATTATGTCTTAGAATCTGTATTGATAAAGCCACTGGATGGCGAAACGTCTACAATAAAGATATCCAGATGTTGCACATGTGTCTTAACTTTCATATTGTCGGTATTTTATATCTTTCTTGCACAACTGTCATACCATCATCAGTAAAACGTTCCATGTTACAACTCAGCTAAAAGTTCATAAAGGTCTCTACAGGCGCCTCGGTAATTATGAACAACACGACGTAAGCAAAAAGAGGGGCGGCCTACAGCCAGCTGCACGTCACAGCTACACACAGCTGCACGTCACAGCTACACACAGCTGCACGTCACAGCTACACACAGTTACATGTCACAGCTACACACAGCTGGTCTAGCCTAACTTCAACTATCAACACAGAAATGGAGGGTAGGCAGACCATAAAGTCTTGTGGTATCTGTCATTCGTACACACACACCCAGGTGCCACGAACCCACCTTACCCACTCTTTGCTTACATAACAGTGCCAATATCCGCCCACATACACTTCCTGGCACCACACTTCACAAATCTTCGTTCCAACGTTCAAATAAACTGAACCGAAATACAATGGAGCCTATATCACCATCTGCATCACTACCTGCACCACCACCTTCATCACCACCATCAATGTAAACTGTTTAGTGAGCCAAGCCAGAGGCTTCGCTAAATATAACTTATTTTCATTAATAACATATACTGACATAACACATAGTTATTACACTCTCTTTAAACTCTCAATAAGTGGACAATAAAGTACAAAATGTTCAAGAAAGTGACCACAAGGCTGACCACATATTTTGTTTTGAGTTTGATACTAGGAACACCAAGAATAATTCTCAGAGTCTCGTTTTTGCATGAGCTCCAAGAGCCGGGGGTAATATCCCCTTAGCTAATATTATCACAGGCGCAGTATACTCAGTTACGGATCTATTATAGGCTATGTACATCATTCTATTTTTATATTAGCACCATAGTCAGTGCTAGCAACTAGTAGCCAGCAATAGTTGGCTGAACATATGGCAACTAGTAGCCAGCAATAGCTGGCTGAACATATGGCAACTAGTAGCCAGCAATAGCTGGCTACTAGTTGCTATTTACATTACATTTGTCAGCATTTAGCGTATCTTCGTAATTCTCATTTAGTTGTTGTATGGTGGATTTATTTAAGGATGCATCAACATTAAGACATCTGTAAGATTTAACGTAGCTTATGTTTTCAACGTGTAAACAGACGGGTGGGGAATGTTGTGTGCATGTCAATATCTTAAGTTTGAGATGAAGATATGACGTAGTCCATTACAAATTCATACTTCGTTAAAAATGGTACTTGTCTTATTCCCTGTTGTATGGATCATGATGTCATCAGCACATCTGATAAAGCTGAGGGAGCAGGGAGAGGACCTAGTAGCGTTCTGTGAAGAGGCAGGGCCAGCAGCTGAGCATCGACCCCTGCAACCACAATTAGGTGAGTACAGCTTATAGCTATATGTTTAGATGAGGCAAGTAGAGCATTAAGTATAGCGTTAATCAGGACATTAAATAGCATGGGACTGAGAATTCCTCCCTGCGGTGTGCTTAGGGGCATTTCTTTAGCCACGCTTCTAGAACCTTAGTACAGAACAGAGGATACTCTAGTAACAGTTGTTTGAGATATCAAATGCAGATTTTAGCTGTGATGGATACGTGGGGGCTGAGGCCAACCAACAGCCTGGTTGACCAGGCTGGTGGCAGGGCTCCGGGAATAGAAAGGTCTCGGAGCTCATCAAAGTCAAGTTTGATGGCACGGTTTTATTGGATTATCCTGGATCATTAACCATCCGGGTTAATAATTCGAAGAAAATCTTCTAAGGGAGCACAAAACCCACATCCCAAACCAAATGACTAATTAGGATGCCTTTACCCATCTCTATCCATTAAGGATCGCCCTACAGCTATCACCACTCCCTAGCGACCATTGTAAACCATCCTATACCACTTAGGAGGGTTCTGTATGTATTTCCACCCACCAGCGACCACTTAGGAGGGTTCTGTATGTATTTCCACCCACCAGCGACCACTTAGGAGGGTTCTGTATGTATTTCCACTCACCAGCGACCACTTAGGAGGGTTCTGTATGTATTTCCACTCACCAGCGACCACTTAGGAGGGTTCTGTATGTATTTCCACCCACCAGCGACCACTTAGGAGGGTTCTGTATGTATTTCTCACTAGTGACCACCTAGGAGGGCCCTTGTATGCATTTCAACCCCCTAGTTACTGCCTAGGCTTCCAGGTAATTATCCGTACCACCTAGCGAGTGTCTAGGTTCCTCAGCACCTAGTTGTACCATCTAGTAGTCATTTGTGGCAGGTGCAGAGGTGCGGGAGGCCAGGGGGTAATGAGGTGAAGGTGCGTGAGACGGTGATGACGGGAGTCAGGTCATTACCAGCATGCCTCTGCCACACGACTCTTGCTGGACGAGCAGCTGGAAACCAGGTGGAAAATAAGAATAATGAAGATGAAAGGAAGAGAAAAAAAGGGGGGAAGAGGAGTGAGAGCCACAAGAAAACAGCAAGGTAACATAAATATATGAATTACATAAAAAAGGATAAATGCACGACCCAATACAATACACACGGTTAAAGATAAAGAAATCGGATATTAAGATAATCAGCGGATGGTACACAACTTACTGAGACAGGGAATACAATTACACAAGAACATAAGAAAGGAGGAACACTGCAGCAGGCCTACTGGCCCATTCTAGGCAGGTCCTTCTCAAACCCAAAACTACTAACCAATATATTTGCCCAACCCATTTTCAATCTACCTATGGAATAAGCTTTGATAACCCTATTAACTTTTGTCATGTATTTATCTGACCTAAATTTGAAGCTACCCAAGGTTTTTGCTTCAATGACTCTAGCTGCCAAATCGAATATACATTTACAGAACAGAACGTTGGACTACGTACGGCCAGCCGCAACAACCTAGTTGATCAGGCCCTGATCCACCGGGAGGCCTGGTCATGGACCGGACAGCGGGGGCGTTGATCCCCGGAATACCCTCCAGGTACCAGGTACAACAGCTCACTCCTAGCAGTCAGCCAGCCTCTAGCTACAGGTCCCCAAGACTTGAAATGGCGACAGCTATCTCTCCCAGGTTCTTCGACAGAGCCTCTAGCTCTTTTTCCCAGCCCACTCTCCAGAGTCTTCCGGCAGAGCTCTCTGCTCCCAGCTAGAGCTATTCCCTAAGTCCTCCTATCTCGCCAGGCAAGAGGATGCACCCGGTCAGTCCTCAGCCCCAAGTCTCTTCTCTGAGCTGTTGCCCTCAGTTTATCTTGTCGTACACTCACTCCTCTTAACTCCAAAGTCCCAGAGTCACCCTCCACGGAGGCACACCACGTGTACACCCTCCATGGAGGCACACCACGTGTACACCCTCCATGGAGGCACACCACGTGTACACCCTCCATGGAGGCACACCACGTGTACACCCTCCATGGAGGCACACCACGTGTACACCCTCCATGCCTGTACACCCTCAAGAACAGTGTACACCCCTGGAGCACACCACGTGTACATGTGTATATAAGCGCCAAACTTCATGTCTGTGTTTCAGACTCTTCAAGACTAAGGTGCTCTTCACCAACTCCAGGGCTGAGGGACTCATTACCTCGTCTTTTGTTTACAATTCAACATTCTTCACACTATGTTCTTAAGCCACTAGATGACGAAATGTCTACAAATAAAGATACCCAGACACTGCACAAAGGCCAGACTTCACAACAATCCCGAGAAACATGCAACTGACACATCTTTACTCAGCTTCCTGTGAAATAACCTGGATTAGCACTGGTCAGTAAACATGACCTTCTGCTGCTGTGACCTGACTTGTGAAACACTTCACCAACACAACAATAACAGAGAACAACTCAAATATAGTGACTAACTTTTGAAGGAAATTCTAAATAAGATAGCATTTGAAGGAAATAATTCTAAATAAGATAGCATTTGAAGGAAATAATTCTAAATAAGATAGCATTTGAAGGAAATAATTCTAAATAAGATAGCATTTGAAGGAAATAATTCTAAATAAGATAAAATTTGACGGAAATCATTCTAAATAAGATAACTTTTGAACAAATATACCAGCCTGAAGAACAGATGACAACAGCAACATTGAAAAATATATCTTAGACAAGAACATAACAATTGCAATTCTCTGATTTAAGTTTTTTTTAATAAATCAAGTTCAAGACAAGATGCCAGGAGGGCCCCATAGATGAAATGGAGGGCCCATTAGATGCCAGGAGGGCCCCTTAGATGAAATGAGAACACCTAAAGAAGTGGGGAACACTTCGCATGAAGTGAATTTGATCCCTTAAGTAACAGCTGACCTGGAGCTGTTTCAACTAACCAAGGCAAAATTAAAACAACAGCAGCAGCAACAGCGACAGCAGCAGGAGCAGCAGCTGCTGGTGCTGCTGCTGCTGCTGCTGGATAATTACAACAAATCAAATAATACCACAGGAACCAGGATATCTCTATAATTTTTTTTTTCGTGATTTGTTTAGGGTAACCTGGGGAAGTAATGACAAATGTCAACACTGAGACATGTTCCAGGCTGACAGGGATGACCCTTGTCAAGCTGGAGATGTTATAATGGGTGGCAGGGTACCCACTGTGATATAATGGGTGGCAGGGTACCCACTGTGATATAATGGGTGGCAGGGTACCCACTGTGATATAATGGGTGGCAGGGTACCCACTGTGATATAATGGGTGGCAGGGTACCCACTGTGATATAATGGGTGGCAGGGTACCCACTGTGATATTATAATGGGTAGCAGGGTACCCACTGATATAATGGGTGGCAGGGTACCCACTGTGATATTATAATGGGTAGCAGGGTACCCACTGATAAGGTCAGGGTACCATGTGATATAAATGGGTGGCAGGGTACCCACTGGATAATAATGGGTGGCAGGGTCCCACTGATATAATGGGTGGCGGTACCCACGGATATAATGGTGGCAGGGTACCCACTGTGATATTATAATGGGTGGCAGGGTACCCACTGTGATATTATAATGGGTAGCAGGGTACCCACTGATATAATGGGTGGCAGGGTACCCACTGTGATATTATAATGGGTGGCAGGGTACCCACTGTGATATAATGGGTGGCAGGGTACCCACTGTGATATAATGGTGGCAGGGTACCCACTGTGGTATGTTAGAAGTTATCAAGGTCTCAAGACCGAAACGTTTTCGAATAAATATGTTCTGGTGTTTGCTTATGTGTTTTTTTCTAAACCATACTTGTGATAGACCTGTGACAGCTGTCGAGAGTTTTCCTACCCTCGCATCCTGACCTCGGGCCTGTTTTTTTTTTTTTTTAGATTACCTGGTCAGTGAGGTTGCTGGTGTTCGCGGCCATCAGGACCACATACGTAGCTATCACGGTGTAGTTGCTCTGGCGGAGGTAGTGATTTACTTATGGTTCCAACTACGACAAAAAAGGCAACCACAACCCAACAAAGAGGGCCTGGGAGTAGACATCCCATAAAACGAAAAACGTCATAAGTATACACATGGTAAACGACCATAACAACGGCCTTGATGAACCTAAACAAGGAACCCTTGATGATGCAATGTCCCACACAGGGGTACTGTGTACCTCAGTGCTAGCATGGCGCCTACGTCTGGGAAAGCCCATATAAAAGTTGCAGAAGGTAGAGAGCATCTAAACACTGTCAGCAACACGGTATTTTTCACCTAGCAGAGACGAGATGAGCACTGGCACGTGGATTCCCGCAAACAACTACACTGACAACAAACATCACTGAACCAACACAACTAATCACCCATCACCAACTCGTGTAGTCATAGGAAGAAGAAGAAGAAGAAGAAGAAGAAGAAGAAGAAGAAGAAGAAGAAGAAGAAGAAGAAGAAGAAGAAGAAGAAGAAGAAGAAGAAGAAGAAGAAGAAGAAGAAGAAGAAGAAGAAGAAAGAGGTTTGCCTGCAGACTGGCCGGAGAGCTGAGGACACGTGACACCACGCTTCTCAACCTTCACTTAAGATTGTTAAGTATGTGGAATGACATATCTAGACGTAAGATTGCTAAGCACGTGGAATAAAATACTGAGCTGCAAGACTACCAGATACATGCAATCACAATAATGAAGACTGCTACACAGAATCGCAGTTAAAATGTAACAATACTAAACGCACGGACTCACAAGACTAGTTTGGAGCAACATACTGGAAGATTACTAGGTCCTGGTGACTAGGACATGGTTTTAGATCTACTAGGAGCCTAGCAAAATGCTGGTCACGTTACATAGACACGTATGACAGAATCGATATGTCCTCACTACCATGCGAGTACAAGTGAGTACACAAACTGATAAACACAACATTCAGAGGTCTGTATCAGCCGTGGTCTGAGGGCGCTAGTACAAGCATTAACACAACGCTAACACCACACCATCACAACACACCATCAACACAAGACACACACCACACCATCACCATGAACCAGGATAGCCCAGCTCCACCCATTATAAACTTGGACATGGTGTTTCTCAGGCAGCTCAATAATGTTCACTGACATCACAAAAGTCTGACTATAAGATGGCTGCTTGACACACACATACACACACACAGGAGGGATAGGATTGGACATGATAACAACATATAAAATACCGAGAAGAATTGACAAGGCGGACAGGGACAGGATGTTTCAAAGATGGGACACAGCAACAGAGTTACAATTGGAAGTGGAAGATTCAGATGAGTTACAGGGATGTTAGGAAACATTTCTTCTGTCATAGCGTTGTCATGAAGTGGAACAGTCTGCAGAGTGATGTAGTGGAGGTAGGATCCATACATAGTTTTAAGAAGAGGTATGATGAAGCTCATGGAGCAGGGAGAGAGTGGACCAAATAGCGACCAGTGAAGAGGAGGGGCCAGGAGCTATGAATCGACCCCTGCAACTACAATTAGGTGAGTAGACAACTATATTTGTAAAAATTTTGTATAATACTAAAACTGCATATTCCTTTGTACTATATTTTAGGGTTTAGAGCTCTCACAACACAAAGATGGTGGTGCAACACACAAGGATGGTGGTGCAACACACAAGGATGGTGGTGCAACACACAAGGATGGTGGTGCAACACACAAGGATGGTGGTGCAACACACAAGGATGGTGATGCAACAAACAAGGATGGTGGTGCAACAATGATGGTGGTGCAACAAACAAGGATGGTGATGCAACAAACAAGGATGGTGATGCAACAAACAAGGATGGTGGTGCAACAAACAAGGATGGTGATGCAACAAACAAGGATGGTGATGCAACAAACAAGGATGGTGGTGCAACAAACAATGATGGTGGTGCAACAAACAAGGATGGTGATGCAACAAACAAGGATGGTGATGTAACAAACAAGGATGGTGGTGCAACACACAAGAATGGTGGTGCAACAAACAAGGATGGTGATGCAACAAACAAGGATGGTGGTGCAACAAACAATGATGGTGGTGCAACAAACAAGGATGGTGATGCAACAAACAAGGATGGTGATGCAACAAACAAGGATGGTGGTGCAACAATGATGGTGGCGCAACAAACAATGATGGTGGTGCAACAAACAAGGATGGTGGTGCAACAATCAAGGATGGTTATACACATACTAAGGAGACAGATCAACAGGGATGGTGGCAGGGAGAACAGGGTAGATGGAGAAGGGATGGTGGCAGGGAGAACAGGGTAGATGGAGAAGGGATGGTGGCAGGGAGAACAGGGTAGATGGAGAAGGGATGGTGGCAAGGTGGGTGAGGCATGACAGTGCCCCAGGTCCAGGTGGCTGCCACACCCTCACCAAAATAACCAAGTATCATCCACCAGCGTCACACCTTCCCTTCTGCCGCACACCCCACCTCACCACATACACATACACATAATCATACACACACACACACACACACACACACACACACACACACACACACACACACACACACACACACACACACAGGGATAGCAGCTAAAGCACTGTAGTGAATCAAGGCATACTTAACAGGAAAGAATGAGCAAGTTATGGTCAGGGAGGAGGTGTTGGAATGGGCGAGTGTAATGAGTGGGGTTCAACAAGGGTCAGTACTTAGATCAGTACTGAGTATTGTACACCTGAACATGACACCTGTGCATCACACAGTGCCAGGATAACAGCCAGGCATCACACAGTGCCAGGATAACAGCCAGGCATCACACAGTGCCAGGATAACAGCCAGACATCACACAGTGCCAGGATAACAGCCAGGCATCACACAGTGCCAGGATAACAGCCAGGCATCACACAGTGCCAGGATAACAGCCAGGCATCACACAGTGCCAGGATAACAGCCAGGCATCACACAGTGCCAGGATAACAGCCAGGCATCGCACAGTGCCAGGATAGCAGCCAGGCATCACACAGTACCAGGATAACAGCCGGCATCACACAGTGCCAGGAGATAACAGCAGGCATCACAGTGCCAGGATAACAGCCAGGCATCACACAGTGCCAGGATAACAGCCAGGCATCACAGTGCCAGGATAACAGCCAGGCATCACACAGTGCCAGGATAACAGCCAGGCATCACACAGTGCCAGGATAACAGCCAGAAATCACACAGTGCCAGGATAACAGCCAGGCATCACACAGTGCCAGGATAACAGCCAAGCATCACACAGTGCTAGGATAACAGCCAGGCATCACACAGTGCCAGGATAACAGCCAGGCATCACACTATGCCAGGATAACAGCCAGGCATCACAGTGCCAGGATAACAGCCAGGCATCACACAGTGCCATGATAACAGCCAGGCATTACACAGTGCCAGGATAACAGCCAGGCGTCACAGTGCCAGGATAACAGCCAGGCATCACACAGTGCCAGGCTAACAGCCAGGCATCACACAGTGCCAGGATAACAGCCAGGCATCACACTATGCCAGAATAACAGCCAGGCATCACACAGTGCCAGGATAACAGCCAGGCATCACACAGTGCCAGGATAACAGCCAGGCATCACACAGTGCCAGGATAACAGCCAGACATCACACAGTGCCAGGATAACAGCCAGGCATCACACAGTGCCAGGATAACAGCCAGGCATCACACAGTGCCAGGATAACAGCCAGGCATCACACAGTGCCAGGATAACAGCCAGGCATCACACAGTGCCAGGATAACAGCCAGGCATCACACATGCCAGGATAACAGCCAGGCATCACAGTGCCAGGATGAGTCAGGCATCACACAGTGCCAGGATAACAGCCAGGCATCACACAGTGCCAGGATAACAGCCAGGCATCACACAGTGCCAGGATAACAGCCAGGCATCACACAGTGCCAGGATAACAGCCAGGCATCACACAGTGCCAGGATAACAACCAGGCATCACAGTGCCAGGATGACAGTCAGGCAGTGTCAGGTGTTGAAGGTGTTCGAGTCAACACAGTCATATGCAAAATGTCCAGTTAGAATTTTAGTGGCAACTGAATCTCGCAGGTGTTGTGGTGCGGATGTTGTGGTGCAGGTTTTGTCGGTGTTGTGGTGCGGGTGTTGTGGTGCAGGTGTGGGTATTGTGGTGCGGGTGTTGTGGCGCGGGTGTTGTGGCGCGGGTGTTGTGGCGCGGGTGTTGTGCAGGTGTTATGGTGGTGTACAGCTGGTGGTATTGAGGTAACACTGCAAGTAGCAACACCAGGAAAGTAGCAACTGACATAGAGAAGGAAAGAGTGGGAGGGGAAGGGAGAGGGAGTGAAGGGGAGGGGAAGGGAGAGGAAGTGGAGTGGAGGGGGAAGGGAGATGTGGGTGGGTCGGGGGTAGCACGTGATAAGCGTGCAGATTAGAACGCTGCCGCTGCCTCTCAAAGACAGCGCGCTGCCAGACGTGTAGAAGCTATTTTTTTTTTTAGTTCAATATATGGTTCTGAAAGTCCACGTCACCAACCTAACCTAAAATAAATAACAACAATGGATATCTCTAATTGCAATGAATATTCAGTGACACTTGTTTTTCCCTGAAAAACGAAAGTGTGAGGTGATCCATGGTTCTCTTAGCGTCCATCTACATCAAGGTACCATGGTTCTCTTAGCGTCCATCTACATCAAGGTACCACGGTTCTCTTAGCGTCCATCTACATCAAGGTACTATGGTTCTCTTAGCGTCCATCTACATCAAGGTACCATGGTTCTCTTAGCGTCCATCTACATCAAGGTACCATGGTTCTCTTAGCGTCCATCTACATCAAGGTACCATGGTTCTCTTAGCGTCCATCTACATCAAGGTACCATGGTTCTCTTAGCGTCCATCTACATCAAGGTACCTATCATGTGGGTATTCGATACGTGGATTAGGGTAGAAATACTCACGTAGGCTGGTCTTACGTATAATTACTGTTATGTGGACAGAGCCCGCAGCCGTTACCTATCTCCTTGCTCACACTCGTAATACTGACTAGCCGGCTGGCCAGTACCCCGTAGTGGGTCTTTTGAAAATAGTGTCAGCTCAGCACAGACCGTGACTCAAGACGGTTGGTCGTTGAGTCAACGGACAGGTTACTGGTAACTGGTTACTGGTAACTGGTTACTACTACTGAGAGCTCGGCGACGCTAACGTATGTCGTCCCGACATACAACTAATACAAACTAGAGATGGCAGGTATACGGCTTGGGCTGATTCTATACAATGTCAAAGTACACAACATGAAACATTATAGATACATAAGTAGAACATTGGAATGAAAGCTTACGTAACTGAAACTGTAATGCAATACAAGGTATACTATAGTACAACTTAAAACTCAACAAATGAACAACGAACTCAACATTGAGATTACAAGTGATAAAAACAAAAATTTTGATCGATCGATCTGTATTCATGTGATCTACGGATTCTGAGGAAGGAATATATACAAAGAAAGAGTGTTTAACAGAAAGGCAGATTCGGTGCACGCAAATCTAGACTGTTAACTCTCAGAATGCGGAGAGAACATGAACACAAAAAAAAATTCTTGAATACTGATAAGTTGATACTGTAATTATTCATCTATACAGGTTATTTACATTTAACCCCAACTCTGCTAGGGTAAGATTGGCATATGCAGAATGGGTGTCATCTCTGGGAGGATCAAACTCTGTAGCATTGGCTAACTCATGCTGTATTTGAGGCAAATCTGAATTGGAAGTTACAAATGATACTTGAGGATTTCTCAATACCTGTCGTGTACGTAGGGAATAACGACATTCAGGTTGATCATCTGACTGAGTATCAGAGGAAGAGAGTACAGGATCAGGAGGATTGTCAGAGTCTGTCACATTAGTCTGGGTTGGAACATCATTATCATCACATACTAACTTCATATGATCCAAATGTGATTCTTTATACTGACCAGTACTAATCTCTCTAACCTTATACTTATTACCAGTGATGTGTTCAACTACGCGATAAGGACCAACAAACTTTTGATCAAGCTTTGGCATTGCAGACGTTTTGTTAAAATTAGTCAGCATAACTCTCGAACCTACTTTGATTTTGGATGGCTTTACTCGAGTATTTGCGACTCTTGTAAATTCAGCTGTTGATTTATGAAGTGTTTCACGGATTCTTCTAAAAACACTTTGAGCTAAGCTGGTACGAGTTGCTACGAAATCATCAGGGTTGTAATTTTTACTACTACTGAGATACCATGGTTCTCTTAGCGTCCATCTACATCAAGGTACCATGGTTCTCTTAGCGTCCATCTACATCAAGGTACCATGGTTCTCTTAGCATCCATCTACATCAAGGTACCATGGTTCTCTTAGCGTCCATCTACATCAAGGTACCACGGTTCTCTTAGCATCCATCTACATCAAGGTACTATGGTTCTCTTAGCGTCCATCTACATCAAGGTACCATGGTTCTCTTAGCATCCATCTGCATCAAGGTACCATAGTTCTCTTAGCGTCCATCTACATCAAGGTACCATGGTTCTCTTAGCGTCCATCTACATCAAGGTACCATGGTTCTCTTAGCGTCCATCTACATCAAGGTACCATGGTTCTCTTAGCGTCCATCTACATCAAGGTACCATGGTTCTCTTAGCATCCATCTACATCAAGGTACCATGGTTCTCTTAGCGTCCATCTACATCAAGGTACCACGGTTCTCTTAGCATCCATCTACATCAAGGTACTATGGTTCTCTTAGCGTCCATCTACATCAAGGTACCATGGTTCTCTTAGCGTCCATCTACATCAAGGTACCACGGTTCTCTTAGCATCCATCTACATCAAGGTACTATGGTTCTCTTAGCGTCCATCTACATCAAGGTACCATGGCTCTCTCAGCATCCATCTGCATCAAGGTACCATGGTTCTCTTAGCGTCCATCTACATCAAGGTACCATGGTACCTTGATGTAGATGTCCTGATGTAGATCACTTCTTATGTTCTAACATCATAACAGCCTTTAAAAATAACCATTAGAACTCAACAGTAGCATCCATCTACATCAAGGTACCATGGTTCTCTTAGCGTCTATCTACATCAAGGTACCATGGTTCTCTTAGCGTCTATCTACATCAAGGTACCATGGTTCTCTTAGCATCTATCGACATCAAGGTACCATGGTTCTCTTAGCATCTATCGACATCAAGGTACCATGGTTCTCTTAGCAGCCATCGACATCAAGGTACCATGGTTCTCTTAGCATCCATCGACATCAAGGTTGATGGATTGGTTACTTCTCTTCATTTCACTCCTCCACCTGTTACCTCTTGACTCACCCACTATGAGGGTGGTAGACACGACTCACCCACCATGAGGGTGGTAGACACGACTCACCCACCATGAGGGTGGTAGACACGACTCACCCACCATGAGGGTGGTAGACACGACTCACCCATCATAAGGATAGTAGACACGACTCACCACCATGAGGATGGTAGACACGACTCACCACCATGAGGATGGTAGACACGACTCACCCACCATGAGGATGGTAGACACGACTCACCCACCATGAGGATGGTAGACACGACTCACCCATCATAAGGATAGTAGACACGACTCACCACCATGAGGATGGCAGACACGACTCACCACCATGAGGATGGTAGACACGACTCACCACCATGAGGATGGTAGACACGACTCACCCATCATAAGGATGGTAGACACGACTCATCCACCATGAGGGTGGTAGACACGACTCACCCACCATGAGGATGGTAGACACGACTCACCCACCATGAGGATGGTAGACACGACTCACCCACCATGAGGATGGTAGACACGACTCACCCACCATGAGGATGGTAGACACAACTCACCCACCATGAGGATGGTAGACACGACTCACGCACCATGAGGATGGTAGACACGACTCACCCACCATGAGGATGGTAGACACGACTCACCCACCATGAGGATGGTAGACACGACTCACCCACCATGAGGATGGTAGACACGACTCACCCATCATAAGGATAGTAGACACGACTCACCACCATGAGGATGGTAGACACGACTCACCACCATGAGGATGGTAGACACGACTCACCCACCATGAGGATGGTAGACACGACTCACCCATCATAAGGATGGTAGACACGACTCATCCACCATGAGGGTGGTAGACACGACTCACCCACCATGAGGATGGTAGACACGACTCACCCACCATGAGGATGGTAGACACGACTCACCCGCCATGAGGATGGTAGACACGACTCACCCACCATGAGGATGGTAGACACGACTCACCCACCATGAGGATGGTAGACACGACTCACCCACCATAAGGGTGGTAGACATGACTCACCCACCATGACGGTGGTAGATACGCCTCACCCACCATGAGGGTGGTAGACACGACTCATCCACCATGAGGGTGGTAGACACGACTCACCCACCATGAGGGTGGTAGACACGACTCACCCACCATGAGGGTGGTAGACACGACTCACCCACCATGACGGTGGTAGACACGGCTCACCCACCATGAGGGTGGTAGACACGACTCACCCACCATGAGGGTGGTAGACACGGCTCGCCCACCATGAGGATGGTAGACACGACTCACCCACCATGAGGATGGTAGACACGACTCACCCATCATAAGGATAGTAGACACGACTCACCACCATGAGGATGGTAGACACGACTCACCACCATGAGGATGGTAGACACGACTCACCCACCATGAGGATGGTAGACACGACTCACCCATCATAAGGATGGTAGACACGACTCACCCATCATAAGGATGGTAGACACGACTCACCCACCATGAGGATGGTAGAGACGACTCACCCACCATGAGGATGGTAGACACGACTCACCCACCATGAGGATGGTAGACACGACTCACCCATCATAAGGATGGTAGACACGACTCACCCATCATAAGGATAGTAGACACGACTCACCACCATGAGGATGGTAGACACGACTCACCACCATGAGGATGGTAGACACGACTCACCCACCATGAGGATGGTAGACACGACTCACCCACCATGAGGGTGGTAGACACGACTCACCCACCATGACGGTGGTAGACACGGCTCACCCACCATGAGGGTGGTAGACACGACTCACCCACCATGAGGGTGGTAGACACGGCTCGCCCACCATGAGGATGGTAGACACGACTCACCCACCATGAGGATGGTAGACACGACTCACCCACCATGAGGATGGTAGACACGACTCACCCACCATGAGGATGGTAGACACGACTCACCCACCATGAGGATAGTAGACACGACTCACCCACCATGAGGATGGTAGACACGACTCACCCATCATAAGGATGGTAGACACGACTCACCCACCATGAGGATGGTAGACACGACTCACCACCATGAGGATGGTAGACACGACTCACCCATCATAAGGATGGTAGACACGACTCACCCACCATGAGGATGGTAGACACGACTCACCCACCATGAGGATGGTAGACACGACTCACCCACCATGAGGATGGTAGACACGACCATTTATCGCACATAAATTGGTCAGCAACCATGTCTGTCGTCTTCTACACATACACAGCAAGTCATGTCAAGCTACTGTCCTTAGCAATGTCATCGACATCGCTAAAAAACCTGCACAAGGACTGCAGACATAAGAGATACGCCTGGTATAAGGCAAGCATCTCTACTACAGTGAATGCTTTATATAAAGACATTGTTACAGCGACGACCATCACAACTGTTTTAGACAGACACATGAGCGAACACCAGGACATATTAGAAAACGTTTTGGTCCTGAGACCTTGATCACTTCTAACATATAGAGGTTAAAACAAGACTGTCTTAGAAGTGCTCAAGGTCCCAGGACCGAAACGTTTTCTAATATGTCCTAGTGTTTGTTCACGCGTTTTTCTAAAGCACTGCAAGACACTAGTGCCGCACATACATACCTGGAGAGAGTTCCGGGGTCATCGCCCCCACGGCCCGGTCTGTGACCAGGCCTGTGACCTGGAGATAAATGGTATAAAATACCGACACGATGGAAAAATAAACACAAATGCAGAACAATGTGATCCTTTATTGTCAACGTTTCGCCCACACAGTGGACTTTATCAAGTCACAAACAGATCAACCTGGGTAAAGAGTAGGTGAGTATTCATAGGGTGGAGAGTCAGGTGGAGAATGTTGGGTGGGCGAAACGTTGTCAATAAAGGCTAGCATTATGCTGCATTTGTATTTAGATATACGTTGTTGCTCAGTAAGCGCCTTCACTGATGCCTGGGTTCAGTAAGCTACAAGACGCAGTGCAGCAGTCTGCAAAACAAGATTCGTTGCATCACACTGAGTAATTGGTTAAATACAACACTAACAAAATTAGCTGCACTGGAGCTTGCAACGTAGATATAAAATAAAAACACAGGAATGGTAATTTGTTGTGACTGCAAGTCTGCTCTTCAAGCTCCTGGAAATCCTCCCTACGCAACAGAATTTAAAATAGATAAATTTAGATTTAGAAAGGGCATGGGTAAGTACTGGTTTTCAAAGTTGTCTATGCGTGGAGCAATCTTTCAAGTGTGATAACAGAGGTACGGGAGTAAATTCTACGGTAGCTTTGGGGAAGGTTGGACAAGTACATGAGTGGTTTTGATAAGGACCTGACTTGTATGGGCCAGCACACTTGACAAGACAAATCCAAGTGTGGAAGTAGGTCATACCGCTAAAGGTTAGAAAAATGAAGAATTCCCTGTATTAAGACCCCAAGACTGATGGACTGATTACATCGACTCAAGGCTGAGGGAGTACCTCAAACTGCCCCTGTTCTTCACTATTCACCTTTGTATGGACTGATGAAGCCACTGTGTGCCGAAACGTTTCCTCAATAAAGATTCCCATATGTTGCATAACTGTCTCAATCTTCAACTTGTCGATTTTCAAAATCATTTATCACACTAGGACATATTTATTAGAAAACGTTTCGGTCCTAGGACCTAGATCACTTCTTATGTTCTAACATCATAACAGCCTTTAAAAATAACCATTAGAACTCAACAGTAGATTTTCTTCATAATCCAAAAAAGTTAACAAAAAAAAATTATCACAGAAATACAAATTAAAATTACTACTGTCCTCACTACACAGTTAAAGAAAAAAACTTAATCCCCAGAACAAAGACTCTCATATCTCATCTGTCTGGATACCTTTCCGCACAGGGGTCAGCATCACGATGACAATGACAAAATAAGCCGAAGATCTGCCTGTGACAAGCCGGAGATAGAAGCCACCGCCGTGCAGCCTTCTTTCCATTGTTTAAAGCCATCCTACTGAATGATATCAGCTCAGGTGGACGAGGAAATACAAGATACTAAGTGACGTCAGAGCTCAGGTATCAGGTACTATGCTGCGGTCACAAAGTTACGTGTATGGGCAACATGAAACGTCCACTAATTTATGTGGCTGTGAGTACCAGAATCAAGATGGGATGTCGTCACCTTTGGGAGACGGATGTAATTACTGAGGGACTGATTACTCCAAACTCCTGATTTTCAACCATTATTCTCTGTGACACATGTGCAACACTTGGGTATCTGTATCGAAGAGACGTTTAGCCACACAGTGGCTTCATCAGTCCATAAAAAGGAGAATGGTGAAGAATAGGCGGAGTTTGAAGTAATCAGTCCCTCAGCCTTGAGCCGATGTAATCTGTCCATCAATCTTGAAAAGAATACTTATTACATCGACTCAAGGCTGAGGGACTGATAACCTCAAACTCCTCCTGTTCAAAACCATTCTCCTTTGTATGTTCATGAATGGTATACAATACCTACAACATGAAAACTAGACAGATATGCAACATCTTTTTCTCCAAGGTTTATGGACTGATTACATCATCACTATTTAATTTCTACTTTGTATTTGACTGAAGAAGACTACTGTGTAGGCAAACGTGTCAACAATAAAGATACCCAACTGTTGTACATGTGTCTTAATTATCAACTTGTCGGTATACCATTTTCAGCAATTATTTTATTTGTGTGTATTTATATAAGTGTATGAGTGTGTATGGTACCTGCAGTTCGTTGTATTCAGTTATGTGGTATTAACCTTGGTAATATCTACTGTCTTTTAACCTCTGTATGTTAGAAGTGATCAAGGTCCCAGGACCGAAACGTTTTCAAATAAATATGTCCTAGTGTTTGCTCAGATGGTTTTCTAAACCAATCCAACTGTGTGAATTAACAAAGCAAGCAATTATTTATTTTCACCAGACTGGCGCATCGACCTGGCCTCTCTGATAAATTAATGTTCAGTAATGGAGCCTAGTCTTGCCCTCTCTGATACATTAACGTTCAGTAATGGAGCCTAGTCTTGCCCTCTCTGATACATTAACGTTCAGTAATGGAGCCTAGTCTTGCCCTCTGATACATTAACGTTCAGTAATGGAGCCTAGTCTTGCCCTCTCTGGATCATTAACGCAGTAATGGAGTAGTTTGCCTCTCTGAACATTAACGTTCAGTAATGGAGCCTAGTCTTGCCCTCTGATACATTAACGTTCAGTAATGGAGCCTAGTCTTGCCCAACTCACCTTGCGTCAGTCTACATGTAATGGTGGTTGCTCAGTAGAGAGGTTTATTTGTTTACATGTAAGGCGCTTGTGATGTAGTGGTTTTAGATAAACGCAAGTTGAAGCATGAGAGCTTTGTGCAAATAGGAAATCTTTAATGAGGAAACGCTTCGCCAGCCAGTGGCTTCTTCAGTCCAATACAGAGAAAAATGGTGAAAGATGAAGAGAATGAAGAAATCAGTCCCTCATTGTCTCCCATTACCGCATGGGTAATGGGACACAATGAGGTTGCATCAAAGGAGGTAAAAGATTTAATAAGACACGTGAGAAAACAATAGGACATATTTATCAGAAAGCGTTTCGGTCCTAGAACCTTGCTCTCTTCTAAAATATAAAAGTTAAATAGGCGGTATATATAGGAGGAGAGTGAGGTGTGAGTGACACATGGTGACCTGTAAAAATGTCATATTGAGATGAGGACAGGTAGACAATGGGATCACGTGACTCCTGTGTTGCTGCGTAGGTGGTACTTTGGTTGAGTATCATGTGTGTTGATGTTGTTGAAATGTTGCAGTTTCCAGTATTATGTTCTGTGGTGTCGGTGACGGCAATCAGCGGTATCTATTACAAAGGTTTATACCGAGGGTGGAAGATGTATGCAGTGCCTTACATCAAGAGCCTCTCACCGTTATCAAGGTACCTCCCTAGTGGGCTGTGTATTTCTGGATACTTCAATTTTCTCTCCCTTCCATCTTTATTTCATTTTCTGTCCTATAAATTTTTTATTGCTCCGCTCTGTGATGATGACAGCTTCATAAAAAATTCCATTTCTCGTGTGGATGGCACAGGTCATCCTGAGATGGTAATTCCCAAGTGATAGTAACTCCAGTTCTGCCGGAAGGGGAAACTCTTGAAGCCACCGTAACAGATGAATCTTTACTGGAATACTGGACGATAAAAATTCCATTTCTCGTGTGCATGGCACAGGTCATCCTGAGAGATGGTAATTCCCAAGTGATAGTAACTCCAGCCCTGATGGAAGGGGAACCTTCGACGCTGCTGTATCTGATGAATCTTTACTGGAATACTGGACGATATCCTCATCGTCCTACAGAACCTCTGTTGATCCCACTGAGTATTATATACAGCAGGTTAGCAGCACACCGCTGATGCATCTAATTCTGTTAAATAGATGAAAAACTTATCATTACAATCACCCTCAGGCGAAAATCACTACCAGTATTACCAGCACTACCAGTATCACCACAGCACATTTCCCCACACACGTGAGCCAAGTGCGTAGTTGTGTGTGGTAAGCACTGGCAACTCGTTCAAACACATTCCACACTGTATTAAAGACTATTCAATACCTTATTTCAGCCAGGCCATGCCCCCTCCACTGCATTACCATCACCACCACTACAACCTCCCATCGTCAACACTACCATCGCAACCACTCTATATATCAAAACACATCCACCTCAGCAACTGCCGCCGTGCACATTACTGATGGCGCCACAATACACACAAAGAGAAGAAACAGAAAAACAATAATAAAGCCTTGATTTATTTTACCTGCTCCATCAATCACTCTCCTACTCCCTCCCCCCCCTCCCTCTCTCTCTCTCACACAAGCACATATGTTCTACTGCTGTAACTACAAACAAGTAATTACACACAAACACCACATATTTCCGTTATTTGGCCAGTACAACACATCATGTGCAACTGGCTGATGTGCTCAAACCTGCCTCCACTCTGATCAACTTCTTCATATTACTGAGTTATGCCGGAGCCTAAGCTAGTCCTGGAACTTCTCGGAAAGTTCCCAGCCTCTGGAACTTCCTGGCACTCGGTACATCTCTCAGATCACTGGGTGTCCAAGAGGACTACATAAGATTGTGGAAGCTTAGTAAATATTCCCCGAGAGACTTCAGTATTCAAGAGGACTCAAGGCTGTTACTGAAGCCTACTGAACATTCCTTGACAGTGTTGCACATTCAAGAGGACTGAACACTGTTATGGAAGCCAACTTAATATTCCTTTATAGGGTTGCGTATTCAAGAGGACTAAGAATGTTCTTGAAGCCTATTGAATATTCCTTGAGTATTGCAGTGCGCATTCAAGAAGACTGTAGTATGTTATTGAAACCTACTGAATCTCCCTGGAGAGCATTAGATCAAGATGACTGTGGAATCTTACTGAGCTTTACTAATCTTACGTGAGAGAATTAGTTAATGAAGAGGATTGAAGAATCTTAATGAAGCCTACTCAATCTTCCTCGAGAGCGCTGTTTAATCTAGAGGACTGCAACTTTACTAAAGCATACTCGCAAGTAGTAATATTACCAGTGGCAATATTACAACACCAGTAACATTACCACACCAGTAATATTACAACACCAGTAACATTACCACACCAGTAATATTACAACACCAGTAGTATTACCACAACAGTAATATTACAACACCAGTAACATTACCACACCAGTAATATTACAACACCAGTAGTATTACCACAACAGTAGTATTACCACAACACTAGTAATATTACCACAATACCAGTAGTATTACCACAACACCAGTAATATTACAACACCAGTAATATTACCACAACACCAGTAATATTACCACAATACCAGTAGTATTACCACAACACCAGTAGTATTACCACAACACCAGTAATATTACAACACCAGTAGTATTACCACAGCACCAGTAATATTACCTCAATACCAGCAGTATTACCACAACACCAGTAGTATTACCACAACACCAGTAATATTACCACAATTCCAGTACTATTACCACAACACCAGTAATATTACCACAACACCAGTAATATTACCACAACACCAGTAGTATTACCACAACACCAGTAATATTACCACAACACCAGTAGTATTACCACAACACCAATAATATTACCACAACACCAGTAGTATTACCACATCACCAGTAATATTACCACAGCACCAGTAGTATTACCACAACACCAGTAATATTACCACAACACCAGTAGTATTACCACAACACCAGTAATATTACCACAACACCAGTAATATTACCACAACACCAGTAATATTACCACAACACCAGTAGTATTACCACAACACCAGTAATATTACCACAACACCAGTAGTATTACCACATCACCAGTAATATTACCACAGCACCAGTAGT
>NC_069444.1:9036332-9133832 GCF_026875155.1 Cherax quadricarinatus
AGCCAGCCAGCCACCACACACCCCTCCCTCAGCCAGCCAGCCACCACACACCCCTCCCTCAGCCAGCCAGCCACCACACACCCCTCCCTCAGCCAGCCACCACACACCCCTCCCTCAGCCAGCCACCACACACCCCTCCCTCAGCCTTCCAGCCAGCCACCACATACCCCTCCCTCAGCCAGCCAGCCAGCCAGCCACCACACACCCCTCCCTCAGCCAGCCACTACACACCCCTCCCTCAGCCAGCCAGCCAGCCACCACACACCCCTCCCTCAGCCTTCCAGCCAGCCACCACATACCCCTCCCTCAGCCAGCCAGCCAGCCACCACACACCCCTCCCTCAGCCAGCCAGCCACCACACACCCCTCCCTCAGCCAGCCAGCCACCACACCCCTTCCTCAGTCAGCCAGCCAGCCACCACACACCCCTCCGTCAGCCAGCCAGCCACCACACACCCCTCCCTCAGCCAGCCAGCCAGCCACCACACACCCCTCCCTCAGCCAGCCAGCCACCACACACCCCTCCCTCAGCCAGCCAGCCAGCCACACACACCCCTCCCTCAGCCAGCCAGCCACCACACACCCCTCCCTCAGCCAGCCAGCCAGCCACCACACACCCCTCCCTCAGCCAGCCACCCACCACACACCCCTCCCTCAGCCAGCCAGCCAGCCACCACACACCCCTCCCTCAGCCAGCCAGCCATCCACTACACACCCCTCCCTCAGCCAGCCAGGCAGACGGGCAGCCAGCCAGGCAGGCAGACAGACAGCCAGCTAGCCAGACAGGTAGGCAGACAGCCAGGCAGCCAGTCAGCCAGCCAGTCAGCCAGACAGTCAGCCAGGCAGGCAGCCAGTCAGGCAGCCACACAGCCTCGCCCAGTCAGTCATGTAAGCAGTCAGCTTGACTATACAGGTTCTTTCATTTATCCCTCAGCAGCGCCACCACTGAAACTTAAACCACACCGTCACTGACACCATATCCCAGCACCGTCACCACATCATCCCCCTCCTCTCCCGGCCACACCACCTCCCCCAGCAATGAGTGATTGTCAGGGAACAGGTGTCGGAATGGACGCATGTGACGAGTGGGGTTCCACAAAGGTCAGTACTAGAACCGATACTATTTCCTGAATACGTGAAAGACGAAAGGGATTGAGTCACAGGTATCCCTGTTTAACAGATGATGTGGAACTAACGAGAACACATAAAACTTCAAATAGACCTGGACAGGCTGCAGGTCTGGGCTGATAAGTGGCTGCTCGAGTTCAACCCCATCTAGTGCAAAGTTATGAAGATTTCGGATGGTAAAGAAGACCACAGACGGAGTGAAGGCTCGGGGGCAAACCTCACTTAAGAAGGGCCTCAGGGTGACCACTGTAAACGGGAACACTCCAGGTAGACTCCAGGTAGCATATCGCCTGAGGGGAGGTACATCAACAGAACAACTGCTGCAGAAAATACGGACCTGGCAAATCCAAGACTGGACATTAGAAAGCTAAGCAAGGGGTCGTTCACGACACGGTATACGGCTTACGTCAGGCCCATCTTCGAGTATGCAGCACCAGTATGGAACCCACACCTGGTCAAGCATGTCATGATACTGGAGAAAGTGCAGAGGTGAAGGTTATGTCCCATAAAGAGAGATTCAGGGAGCTAAACCTGATGACATTACTGAAAGAAGGACTAAAAGAGATACATAATAACAAAGTACAAAATAATGAGAGGAACTGAAAGGATGGACATAAAAAAGCAAGAACACGAGAACACAACTGAAAGGTGAAAATATAAATCACAGGGATGTTGGGAAGTATTTCTTTAGACTTAGTACAGGTAGGAAGTGGAACGACCTGGACAGTGGAGTGGTTGAGGCAGACTCGATAAATAGTGGCCAGTGAAGAGGTGGGGCCAGGAGCTGAGATTTGACACCTGCAACCACATAGGTCAGTACTACTCCAGTCACTTAACACACACTCCCACGGTCATATATCTACCACCTGTGTTACATCACGTACCACCTGTGTTACATCACGTACCACCTGTTACATCACGTACCACCTGTGTTACAACCATCACCACCAGTGTTACAACGCTCACACCAGTGTTACAACCATCACCACCTGTGTTACAACCGTCGCCCAGCTGTGTTACAACTACCACCCAGCTGTGTTACAACCATCACCATCTGTTACAACCATCACCCAGTTGTGTCACAACTATTACCAGCTGTTACAACCATCACCCAGTTGTGTCACAATCATCATCAGCTGTTACAACCATCACCCAGCTGTGTCACAACCATCACCATCTGTTACAACCATCACCAACTGTTACAACCATCACCCAGTTGTGTCACAACCATCACCATCTGTGTCACAACCATCATCCAGTTGTGTCACAACCATCACCAGCTGTGTCACAACCATCACCCAGTTGTGTCACAACCATCACCAGCTGTGTCACAACCATCACCCAGTTGTGTCACAACCATCACCAGCTGTTACAACCATCACCCAGTTGTGTCACAGCCATCACCAGCTGCGTCACAACCATCACCAGCTGTTACAACCATCACCCAGTTGTGTCACAACCATCACCAGCTGTGTCACAACCATCACCAGCTGCGTCACAACCATCACCAGCTGTTACAACCATCACCCAGTTGTGTCACAACCATCACCAGCTGTCTCACAACCATCACCCAATTGTGTCACAACCATCACCAGCTGTGTCACAACCATCACCCAGTTGTCACAACCATCACCAGCTGTGTCACAACCATCTTCCAGCTCACTCACTGGCAGCAATATTATGGTTCCACTTGACTTCCACTCAAACAATATAAACAAACAAGTCAACAAGCAAGAAGTGCTAAACAAATAAACAAACACAGTATGAACAATACAACAAGTGGAACATTTATGTACACAGTAATGGTGTACACAATTGTACTCTTTTAATAAAAAATTGACTGTGATGTACTGTGTGATGTACTATTAGTGAGATGGACTATATATGTGATGCAGTGCGAGTATAATGTACAGCAGTAACGTACATGTAGACAACGGCACGCACAGGTACACACATGTACACAGCCACACTCCAACACTACAGTATCGTACAAGTAGAAAGTGGTACAAACAGGTGATACACCCTAACAACATGGTACAGTAAGGTAGACAGTGGTACAAACAGGTGATACACCCCAACAACATGCTACAGTAAGGTAGACAGTGGTACAAACAGGTGATACACCCCAACAACATGGTACAGTAAGGTAAACAGTGGTACAAACAGGTGATACACCCCAACAACATGGTAGAGTAAGGTAAACAGTGGTACAAACAGGTGATACACCCCAACAACATGGTACAGTAAGGTAGACAGTGGTACAAACAGGTGATATACCCTAACAACATGCTACAGTAAGGTACATGTAGACAGGTGCTCACACAGGTACACCACAGCAGTATGGTACAGTACCTTACATATAGACGGCTGTTGTGACAGAGAGAGCACTGTTATCACCTGTACATACTGCTGGAGGGAAGGAAGAGAGAAGGAAAGGAAAGGAAGGAAGGAGAGAGGGAGGAAAGAAGGGAAGGAAGGCAGGGAGGAAAAGAAGGGAAAAGGAAAAAAAAAAGGAGAAGAGGGGTTCCAGGACACCCCCGTCTCCCCTTGACTAAAAACCCTACAAAGCGGGCTGAGCCTACACAACATTACAACGGGTTTCCCCAACGTACCCACACCCACACCCCCCTTGGTGGGAAAAACCTCAGAGGTTGCGCCCTACCGCTGAACCCATAGTGCGATGTTCAATATAATACCTTTCCCCCTACGAAGTTCCCAGCTCAACTAACCTACTGAAGTCCCCCCCCCCAGCCAGATAACACTACTGAATCTCCCACTCAGCCAAACCCAAACTGAAGTCCCCAGCTCAGCTAACACTACTGAAGCTCCCGCTAAACTAACACACTGAAAAGACTCCCACTCAGACAACACTCCTGAAGCCCCACTCAACTAACACAAAACTGAAGACCCCCAGCTCCGAAACAAATGAACCCCCCAGTCCGAAAAACACTACTGAAGTCTCCCAGCTCAGACAACACTACAAAAGCTCCCAGCTAGCAAACACCTGAAGTCCCCCAGCTCAGACAAACACTACTGAAGTCTCCCAGCCCAAAAACTAACACTATGAAGTCCCCCCAGCCAACTAACACAAATGAAGTCTCCCAGCTCAGATAAACTAAAAATCCCCCCAGCCCGACTAAACACTATAATTTCCCCCACCAGCTAAACTACTGAAGTCTCCCACTCGACAACACTAGAAGCCCCCAGCCGACTAACCTACTGAAGTCCCCCCAACTCACCCCAACACTAGAAGTCCCCCCAGCTCGCAAACACTATGAAATTTCCCCCCCGCCAACTAACCTACTAAAAAGTTCCCCCCAAAATAAACTACTGAAGTCTCCCGCTCAACAACACTACGAAGTCCCCCCAGCCCAACTAACATACTGAAGTCCCCCCACCAATAACACTACTGAATCCCCCCAGCTCAGACAACACACTGAAGTCCCCCCAGTCGACTAACACTACTGAAGTCTCCCAACTCAGACTAACATACTGAACCCCCCCCCCCAGTAGGCTAACACTCTGAAGCCCCAGCTCAATAACCTATGAATCTCCCAGCTCAGACTAACACTACTGAAGTCTCCCAGCCAGACTAACATACTGAAGTCCCCCAGCTCAGACTAACCTACTGAAGTCCCCCAGCTCAAAAACACTACTAAAAGTCTCCCACTCGACAAACCCTACGAAGTCTCCCAGCTCAGACTAACCTACTGAAGTCTCCCAGTAACTACCTACTGAATCCCCAGTCAGACTAACATATGAAAGTCCCCCCAGCCAACAAACCACTACTAAAAGCCCCCCAGCTCAACAACATACTGAAGTTCCCAGTCAGAAAAACACTAGAAGTCTCCCAGCTCGACAACATACTGAAGGTCCCCCCATCAGACAAAACACACTAAAGTCTCCCAGCTCAGACAAACACTATGAAGTCCCCCACTAGACAAACACTATGAAGACCCCACCCAGACTAACACTACTGAACCCCCTCCCAAGATAACACTCCCGAAGTCCCCCAGCTCGCCCCAAACATACTGAAGTCCCCACTCAGATAACATATGAAGTCTCCCCAGCCCCAACAAACACCTGGTCCCCCAGCTCGACTAACATACTAAAAAGTTCCCAGTCAGACAACCACGAAGTCCCCCCAGCTCAATAACACTCTGAATCCCCCCAGCTCAGACAAACACTATGAAGTCCCTCCGCTCAGACTAAACCTACTGAAGTCCCACCAGACTAACATATTGAAGCCCTCCCCCAGCCCCGATAACACTACTGAAGTTCCCAGCTCAGACTAAAACTACTAAAAGTCCCCCCCCCCTAAAATAACACTACTGAAGTCTCCCAGCTCAGCTACATACTGAATCTCCCAGCTCAGACAACCACTACGGGAAAAGTCCCCCCCAGCTTAGGTTTTCTAAACGATTAAAACACATAAAAAAAGTTGGACCCCAAAAAAAAAGGTGGAAAAAGGGGGAAACGGGCTTTATTAAAGAGTCCCCCCAAAGGAAGGTTAAAAAGAATGGAGACTAAGCCAGACTTCGATTTCCCGGGGACTAAGTTGGGAAAAACCACTCTTAGTAAAACCCCGTTTGAGTCAACATGCTTGAGAAAAACACTGTTGAGTACCCCCACTCCCCGATCAAACTGCTTGAGTCAACACTGCTTGGAAACAACCTGCTTGAGTCAACATGTTGAGTACAACACTGCTTGGTCAACACTGCTTGAGTACAACACTGTTGAGTACAAAAAACCTTGAGTACAACACTGCTTAGTAAAACCCCCATAAAAGCACAAAGACACACTGTAAAAAACTGAACCCCCCCCTTTTCAGACGCTGCCCCAAAACACCGCCAGCGACTACGGGTACCGAAGCTTTGACAACATTGCCAGTGACTACGGGGAAAAACGAAGTTTTTTTGACAAATTGCCCCAGTGACTACAGAGGTACACGCAGCTTGACAACTTTCCCACTGACTACGGGGGTACAGCAGTTTGAAACATTCCCCCCCAGCTGACCAGGGGTAAAAACCAGCTTTGAAACATTGTCCCCAGCTGGATACAGAGGTACATTCATTTTGCAACTTGCAGCACAACACTTGTTTTTGAACAAACCGCCCTGTCCACAGGCTCAAAAAACCCTGTCCCCCCAACACCCCATTTAAAAACTTCTCGTTTTTTTTTTATTTATGTTGCGCGTTGATGTCCTGGGGGTGAGGGGTGGTTGGAGGCTACGGAGATTTTGGGAAAGTAGTGGGGCTATACCTGGGTACACCCCCAGATTAGCACCGACTGGGACCATAACTAGTCCACTAACACATGAAGGTAAGGGCCCAAAGTATATATAGGAGGGATGGGGGGGCCCAAAGGAGGAAAAAAGAAGGAGTGGGGTAGTATGGGAGAGGTAATGGGGGAAGTGGTGAGGAGGAGGGGGTAGGGAGAACCATCAACCGGGTGTAAAACTCAGATAAACCTGGCAGAAACGGACAGTAAGAGGCAACCAGCAAAACACCCCTGAGGGGGGCCCAGGTGGAGCCTAGTGGCAGGTGGCTTGGAAACCCAGGGGGACCCCTGGATGACAGGTGCTTGGGGACCAGGGGGGACCTGGAGTGAGCAGAAATTGGGGGGCCCAGGTGGAGCCTGGAGTGAACAGGTGGCTTGGGGGAAGGGGAGCCTGGAGGAGCAGGGGGCTTGGTAGAGACAGAGACACATGACCAGTTATGTGTGGCAAGAATGAAAAAGAAAGAATGGAGAAAGCCCTTCGAATCGGGTAAAAAATCCAAGCCAAAATTTAAAGGGAGGGGGAGGCGGGGAAAATTTGGGAGGAGGGAGAGGCAGGAAAGATGGAGAGGCGGGGAAGATAAGAGAGGAACAAAGGGGAAAGGAGATAAGAGAGGAAGCAAAAGATACAGAGAGAGAAAGGGTAAAAGATGATTGGTGGCAATAAATTACAAAAAAAATTTAGTGGGGGTTAAGATTTAAACGACCAAGAACCTCCAGATCCCCTTTTCCAGCAGCCCCCCCCCCCACCCTTTTTCCAGCACCACCTCCCCCCCCACCCACCTGTTTCCAGCACCCCACCTCACTCCAGCCACTTGTTTCCAGCTCCCCCTTCCCCCCCCACCTTTTCCTGCATCCCCCTCCCCCCCTTTTGCGTCCCCTAAGTTACTGTGGAGAAGGAGCTTGACAGGGAAAAATTCCAGTCACAAAAAAACAACGGGTTAGCCCCACTCCATAAAGGGGGGAGCAAAGAATTAGCAAAGAATAAGCCCAATACTCTAAGCCCACTCAAAAAAATTTTGAAAGATTAAAAGCAGGATTCCCAAAAATGACAACCCAGGCACAGGGTTCAGGGCGGTGCCCCTCCTCTCACAACTCTGATCACTATAGGGTTTTGGCTGCACAAAAAGAAAAACAGAAGGGTAATTACACAGATTTTGCAAAGGCCTTTTAAAAGTTGATAAATGGTAATAGCGCACAAAATCGTGCTGGGGAAAATAACTGCTAAGTGGGAAACGGATTTCAACTTTCTAACCAATGGGAAGTCCCAAAGCGAAGAGCTTTTTTTCCACAAGGCAAGACTCGCCCCACCCTGTTCCCTCATCCCATATCCCATGAAAGAATGTAAACTACAGCACCAAACGGGGACTCATGAGCTGCCATCTACTGAAAACACGTTAAACCTCCAAGATATATAAACCAATTTTTCCAAATCAGCAAGGGGAAAACCCCAAAATGTTGTTCAATGAAGAAAAAAACTTGACAATAATGGCGAAAAAAAAATGGGGGGGGCCCCTGGGAGGGGTAATGTTGGGATCTCATTTTTCCAGGATCACAACTCTCACATACACTAAAAAGTAAATGATAGGATTTTTTAATGAAACGTTCAAAACAAGAGATCCCAAGCCAATGATGATCCTTTTCAAATCACTTTTTCTCTATAGGCTGGAATATGCTGTACATTAAACTCCTTTCAAAGCAGGTGAAATTGCAGATGGAAAAGTGTACAGGCCCTTTTTACGCAATTAAAATTCGTCAAGCCCCTTAATACTGGGAACCTTGGAAGCTTTTGACTTGTACTCGCTGGAACAAGCGAGAAAAATTCATAATCAACCTTGGAAAATCCTAGAAGGAATGGCCCCCAAATCTGAAACACGGAAATCACCCTTAGAATTTAAAAGGGGACAGCGGTGCAAAACCCCGAAAAGTGGGGGCGCCATTGGGTCCCTTTAGAGAAAACCCATAATTTTTGGGGGGGCCCAAATGTTAAAGCCTTCCCCCATGCAAAAGGGGGTAATTATCAACCCCCCCTGGCTGCTTAAAGGGGGGGGGGACAGAAAATTAAAGTCGGTCCAAACACCGGGTGGGGTTGTATTGGATACTGGGGCCCAGTAGAAACAGTTGGTTGGTCAGGCCCGACCCCGGAAGCCGGGTTTGCAGACCGGCCCCGCGGGCATTAAACCGGAATCCCCTCCAAGTAGACCCCCTTTTTTCAAAAATCTTCAAATCTCTTCGTCGGGGACCCTGGGCTCAAATATGCGAGTTCTAAAAAACGGGGGGTTGAATACACACCCCCCCACAAACAACCCATCCCACTAACAACCCCAAAAAACCCTCCTAAACCCCCCCCCCAATCCAAAACCCCCCTTATATAAATTTGTTTTCCCACCCCCCCTTCCGTCGCTTTCCCCCCAAAAAATGTTCCCTGGGCTCCCCCTTTGCGGCCCCCCAAAAATCCCCATCCCCCTTAAAAAAGGGGGGGGAAACCGGGGTGGGTTTACCCCTTTAGTTCCAAACTTCCCCAGCCCCCTTGTATCGCTTAAATTTTGGGGGAAAAAAATTTTTTCCCCAAAAAACAAAACGACAGAAAACCAGTCCATTTTTATACACATTTTTTGCTTTAAAAAAATATAAAAACAAAAGCAAAAAAGGAAAGTTTTATAAAAACCTTTGAAACTGAAACCCTTTGGGGGCCTTTTGGCTTTTAACCTTTAAAAAATCCTGCTAACTTTTGGGGGCCATTCCTAGGCCTTTCTTAACTTTTTAAGACCCTAGTTTCTAGGCCTTTCGTTAACCTTTAAGGAGCCTGTTTTAGGCCTCTCTTAATTTTTAAGAGCCTAGTTCCTGGGCCTTTGAAATTTTTTTAAGGGTGCTACCCCCGAACCAAGGAGCTTTTTAGGCCCTTTTCGTGAAAACCTAGGCCTTTGCGCCCCCCCCGGGGTTGGGTCACCCCCCCCCCAAAACCTTTCCCCCAAACCCGGGGGGCCCATTATAGGTTAAAATATGTTTTGTGATTTTTTTCCCCTGAGAAAAAAAGGGTTAGAACTAACTTTGGGGATGCAAACTTGATTACCAGGACCCTTTAAACAAACATAACGTTGTGAAATTTTAAAAAAAGGTTAGATAAATGCAAGGTGGGGGCGGGGGGTGTGAGTTTTTTTTGACCAGTTTGGGGCCAGTAGCCTGCTGCAGTGCTACTTCCTATTTATAATTACTGACGTAAAGAGGGCGGGGTTTTTGAGACTCTATGACCGGGGGTTCAACCCCGGGCCCGGGGTATGGTTTTTTGCAATCGTGTCATTACGATTTTTTAAGTCAAGCAACAAGCAGAGCATAACGATAGCAGAAAAAAACTTTTACAAACCCCTTGGGATGGATATGGTTGGTGAACCGACGATGTAAAAAAAGACTTTTGGTACAGTTTCATTGATCCCGCCATGAATATCGTACCTTTGTTATTTTATTAGGCTTTAAGAGTCATCGTGGCCAAAATTTCCTTTAAAAAAGTCCTAAAGTACTAAGTAAACTTTTTTACAAAATTTGGGTTTTTTATGTGGGAAAAGTTTGCCCCTCTCTTCTGTCCTAATATGGGTAGTTCGACGACAAAATATAAGTAAAACTTTACGTCTGTTTTCGAGTCTTCAAGACCCCGAGTTTCACCCAAAACAGGGGAGGAACTGATCTTCTTTAGTATTAGTTTACATTCTTCACATTATGCCTTGTTTAACTGAAAAAGCCCCTGGTGGGCCAAAAACCCCTAAAAAAAATCCCAATGTTGCAAATAGTCTAATTTTATCTTGTCCGTATTATAACCATTCATGTAAATGGCCCCTGCTAGAGGTTCAAATCCCCCAGGCCTAAGCCCTCAGGTACTCTGTTGACCCCCAAAACACATTTTCATTTGATTTAAACAAAAGTGGACACTCCGTGTGCTGCGAATACTTCTAGATAATTAAAACCCGTGGAACGAAAGCTAGCATATTTCCTTTCTATTCCATCACGCAGGGTGGTGCTCATACGGGGTTGAATGTATCAGCTGGTGGGAACTTCAGGAGGCAATAAGGAAAGTCAAACTTTAAAAAGGGGTCAGCAATTTGTGGCGGGGTGGGGGGGGGGCGGCGGGGGAAAAAGAGAGTATGTGAGGAGAGGGGGAGAAGGGCAAGTCCCCCGTGACCTAAAAGTGGAAGGGTTGTGGTTTTTAAAAATAACAACGAGAGTTATAAGCGGGTTATACAGAGGTCATAAGGCTTCAGGCAGTAGTGCGAAGGCAAAAATGTGCAAGGAAAAGGGAGGGGGACGGGCGACACTGCCTGTATTCTCCCCCAGGGCGGGGAAAAAGCGCGAAAGGGGGGGAAAATTTATTAAAGTACTCTTAGAAAGCCAAAAAAAAATACCCATAAACCCCCTACTGGGCCCCGCGGAGAGCAGCAAAGCCCACAAATATAAACATAATGAACAAGCTAATATTGGAAAATCGTGGCTCAATTCGAAAAGTAGATCCATAAAAGCACGTTTTGGGACCCATTACCTGCCAGGGGGAACAATTTATAATTGACAGCGTTTCCCTTTTGAAGCCAAAAACTGAGTTAGTTTTATTTTAAAAAAATGGTTTTTCGAAAAAGATAATGACCTCTGCTGATAAGTAATTTAGTTTGTTTTAATTAGGAGTAAGGAGGGCTGAGGAGGAAAGTGTGTGTGTGAAACGAAGGGGGAGGTGCGAGAAGGAAAGTGTGTGTGTGGAAAGTGGGGGAGGTATGAGGAGGGAAAATGGGTTGGGAAAAGTAAGGGGGGGGTACGAGAGAGGAAAAGGGGGTGGGAAGTAAGGGAGGAGGTAGAGAGGAAAGTTGTGTGGGAAAAAAAGGGGGAGGGACTGAGAAGGAAAGTGTGGGTGAAAAATAAGGGAGGAGGTATGGAGAGGAAAGTGTTGTGTGGAAAGTAAGGGAGGGGTACGAGAGGGGAAAATGTGTGGTGGAAAAGTAAGGGGAGGTACTGAAGAGGAAAATGGTTTTGGGGAAAGTAAAGGGGAGGTATGAAGGGAAAGTGTTGGTGGAAAGTAAGGGGGGAGGGACGAGAGAGGAAAATGTGTGTGTGGAAAATAAGGGAGGGGTATGAGAGAGGAAAATGTGGGTTGTTGGATAAGGAGGAGGGGACTGAGGGGGAAAGTGTGTTTTGGAAAGAAGGGAGGGGGACTGAAGAGGAAAGTGTGTGGTGGAAAAATAAGGGGGGAGGTACTGAAGAGGAAAATGTGTGTGTGGAAAGTAAGGGAGGAGGTACTGAGAGAGAAAGTGGTGTGTAACTAAGGGAGGAGGGCCGGGAGGAAAGTGTGGGGGTGGGAAAATAAGGGGGGGGTACTGAGGAGGAAGGGTGTTGTGGAAATAAGGGGGGGGGTACTGGAGGGAAAGGTGTGTGGGACGAAAGGGGGGAGGGGGCGAGAGGGAAATGTGTGTGGGAAAGTAAGGAGGGGGTACTGAGAGAGGAAAGTGTGTGGGGGAAAGTAAGGAGGAGGCACTGAGAGAGGAAAGTGGTGTGTGGAAAGTTAAAGGGGGGGGTACTGGGAGGGAAAGGTGTTGTGGGAAGTAAGGGAGGGGGACTGAGGAGGAAAGGTGTGTGTGGAAAAAGTAAGGGGGGGAGGGTACTGAAGGGAAAGTGTGTGTGTGGAAAAGTAAAAAGGGGGAGGGATGGAGGGAAAAATTTTGTTGGAAAGTAAGGGGGAGGGACTGAGAGAGGGAAAATTGTGTGTGGAAATAAGGGAGGAGGGATAAGGGAAAATGTTGTGTTAAAGTAAGGGGGGAGGTACTGAAGAGGAAAGTGTGTGGGGAAAAATAAGGGGGGAGGGATGGGGGGAAAGTGGTGTGGGAACGTGGGGGAGGGGGCTGAGAGAGGAAATGTGTGTGTGAACGTAAGGGGGAGGGGCTGAGAGAGGAAAGTGTGTGTGTGGAACTAGGGGGGGTGTGAGGAGGAAAAGTGGTGTTGGCGAAGGGGGGGGTGCTGGAGGGAAAGTGTGGTGGGAAAAATGGGGGAGTTGAGGAGGGAAAAGGGGTTGTGGAACGTAAGGGAGGAGGTGCTGAAGGGGGAAAGTTGTGTGTGGAACGTAAGGGAGGGGTCTAGAGAGGAAAAATGTGTGTGGAACGTAAGGGAGGAGTGCGAGGAGGAAAGTGGTGTGGGAACGTAAGGGAGGGGGTGCTGAGGAGGAAAGTGTGTGTGTGGAAACGAAGGGAGGGGTTGAGAGAGGAAAGTGTGTGTGGAACGTAAGGGAGGAGGTCTAGGAGGAAAGTGTGTGTGTGGGAAAGTAAGGGGGGAGGTGCTGAGAGAGGAAAGTGTGTGGTGGAACTAAGGGGGAGTGCTGAGAGAGGGAAAAAAGGGGTGTGTGGAAAAGTAAGGGGGAGGTGCTGAGAGAGGAAAGGGGGTGTGTGGAAGTAAGGAGGGGGTGCTGAGAGGGAAAGTGGGGTGTGGAAAGTAAAGGGGGGAGGGTGAGAGGGAAAGTGGTGTGTGGAACGTAAGGGAGGAGGTGCTGAAAAGGAAAGTGTGTGTGTGGAACGAAAGGGAGGGGTGCAGAGAGGGAAAAATTTTGTGTGGAACGTAAGGGGGGAGGTGGAGGGGGAAAGTTGTGTGTGGAACGTAAAAGGGGGGGGGTACTGGAGAGGGAAAATGGTGTGTGGAAAATAAGGGGGGAGGGGCTGGAGAGGAAAGTGTTGTGTGGAAAGTAAGGGGGGAGGCACTGAGAGAGGAAAGTGTGTGTGGGAAAGTAAGGGAGGGGGGTACGAGAGAGGAAAAGTGTTGGTGGAAAGTAAGGGAGGAGGTACGGGGAAAGGGAAAATGGGTGTGTGGAAAGTAAGGGGGGAGGTACTGAAGAGGAAAGTGGTGTGTGGAAAAAAGGGAGGAGGTACTAGAGGGAAAGTGGGTTTTTGGGAAGTAAGGGGGGATACTGGAGGGAAAATGTGTGGGGGGAAAATAAGGAGGAGGTACTGAAGAGGAAAGTGTGGTGTGGAAAGTAAGGGAGAGGGATTGAGAGAGGGGAAAATGTGTGGTGGAAAAAAGGGGGGGGTCTGGAGAGGAAAGTTGTGTGTGGAAAAAAGGGAGGAGGTACGAAGAGGAAAGTGGGTGTGTGGAAAGTAAAGGGGGGGTACAGAAGGAAAGTGTGTGTGTGGAAAGTAAGGAGGAGGTTTTGGGAGGAAAGTTGTGGTGGAAAATAGGGAGGGGGTACTGAGAGAGGAAATTGTGTGTGGAAGTAAGGGAGGAGGTACTGAGAGGAAAGTGTTGTGTGGAAAAATAAGGGAGGAGGTACTAGAGAGGAAAGTGTGTGTTTTTGAAAGTAAGGGGGGAGGTACTGGAAAAGGAAAATGTGTGGTGGAAAGTAAGGGGGGAGGGTATGAGAAGGAAAGTGTGTGGGGGAAAGTAAGGGAGGAGGTATGAGAGGGAAAAATGGTGTGGGGGAAAGAAGGGAGGAGGGACGGAGAGGAAAATGTTGGGGGAAAGTAAGGGAGGGGGACGGGGGGAAAATGTGTGGGGAAAGTAAGGGAGGAGGTACTGAGGGAAATGTGTGTGTGGAAAATAAGGGAGGAGGTTACTGGAGAGGAAAATGGTTTTGTGGAAATAAGGGGGGAGGGTTTAGAGAGGAAATGTGTGTGTGAACGTAAGGGGGGAGGGAGGAGAGGAAAGGGGGTGTTTGTGAAAGTAAGGGAGGAGGTACTGAGAGAGGAAAAATTGTGTGTTGGAAAGTAAAGGGGGGAGGTGTGAGAGAGGGGAAAAGTGTGTGTGGAAAGTAAGGGAGGGGTACTGGAAAAGGAAAGTGGTGTGTGGGAAAATAAGGGGGGAGGGGTGAGAGAGGAAAATGTGGTGTGGAAAGTAAGGGAGGGGTATGAGGAGGAAAATGTGTGTGTGGAAAAAAAGGGGGGAGGTGCTGAGGAGGAAAGTGTGTGTGTGGAAAAATAAGGGAGGGGGTACTAGAGAGGAAAGTGTGTGGGGAAAGTAAGGGAGGGGTACTGAAGAGGAAAATGTGGTGTGGAAATAAAGGGGGGAGGACTGAGAGGGAAAAATGTGTTGGGAAAGTAAAGGGGGAGGTACGGAGAGGAAAATGTGGTGGAAATAAGGGTGAGGTCTGAAAGGGGGAAAATTGTGTGTGGGAAAAAAAGGGAGGAGGCCTGAGAGAGAAAAGTTGTGTGTGGAAAATAAGGGAGGGGGGCATTGAGGGGAAAGTGTGTGTGGAAAGTAAAGGGGGGAGGGACTGAGAGGAAAGTGGTGTTGGGAAAATAAGGGAGGAGGGATTGAGAGAGAAAATGTTTTGGAAAGTAAGGAGGAGGTACTGAGAGAGGAAAGTGTGTGTGGGAAATAAGGGAGGAGGGAGAGAGAGGAAATTGTGTGGAAAGTAGGGGGGAGGTACTGAGAGAGGGAAAATGTGTGTGTGGAAAGTAAGGGAGGAGGGGACTGAGGAGGAAAATGTGTTGTGGAAAATAAGGGAGGGGCCGAAAGAAAAGTGTGGTGGAAAGTAAGGGGAGGGCCCGAGGAAAAGGTGTGGTGGAAAATAAGGGGGGAGGCCCCTGAGAGAGAAAGTGTTGTGGGGAAAATAAGGGGGGTACGAGAGGGAAAGTGTGGGGTGGAAAGTAAGGGAGGAGGCATTGAGAGAGGAAAGGTGTGTGTGGAAAGTAAGGGGGGGGCACTGGAAAAGGGAAAATGTTGTGTGGAAAGTAGGGGGGGGTATGAGAGAGGGAAAGTGTGGTGTGGAAAGTAAGGGGAGGCATTTAGAGAGGAAAGTGTGTGGGGAAAGAAGGGGGGAGGGACTGAGAGAGGAAAGTGTGTGTGTGGAAATAAGGGGAGGCATTGAGAGAGGAAAATTGTGTGTGGAAAAATAAGGGAGGAGCAATGAGATGGAAATGTGTGTTGGAAAGTAAGGGAGGAGGGACTGGAAGGAAAGGGGTGTGGAAAGTAAGGGGGGAGGCATTGAGAGGAAAGTGGTGTGGAAGTAAGGGGGGAGGCACTGAGAGAGGAAAGTGGGGTGTGGAAATATGGGGAGGCAGTGAGAAGGAAAGTGGTGTGTGGAAAGTAAGGGGAAAGGGGGGTACTGAGAGGGAAAGTGGTGTGTAAAGGGGGATACTAGGAGGTTAAAAGTATGTAAAGGAGGAATACAAGACTGCCTCACCCACAAATTAAGAAATATTACCCCTATTTAAAAGGCAGACACCCGCTGAAATTCAATGAATCCTAATGAACATAACACAAGTGATTCCCTACACCCCCCCATACGATTAAATTTTGGGAAAACCCCATGATGATCCCCATGAAATAAAACCCCCCTTTATGATAAACACCCCTGTGATAAACCCCAGAGATAAACACTAACTACTATCAATAGGGCCAAAATATATCGTAAGTGGGTTTTCAGATTAAAGTTTGCACAAATAAAACAGGGTTAAAACACCAGTGTAACACGGTTAAAACACGACTTTGAAAGTGAAAGGGTTGGGATAATTCCGAGTGAGGGAATCCATCTTCCCCGCGTATACACAGGGGTTCCAGGGATGTATACCGTAGTGGATTTTAGTTTTTTCACTCCCCCCTTTCCCCGGACCGGCTTGTCTGGTGTTGCTTGGTCAACCAGGGTGTTGCGCTATGTTCCCGATTCAGTTTTGTAACTAAACTCACCGGGTTTAGTTGCAAAAATGTACACTCCCGATAAGGGGCCCTTTCTTGCATAAAACACTGTCACACTGTAGCAATGAAAAAAACATAAAAGCAACATTACCCTAACATTGTTTTGATGAATGGGTTTAGAGAACGACATTTGAAAATTAACACATTTGCAACCTTTTGGGTTCTTTATTAGGGAAACGTTTCGCCAACGGGGGGTTCATCAGTCCTATAAAAAACTTGAAGAACAGGAGGAGAAAGAGGAAAACAGTCCCCCAACCTTGGTCGATGTGTTCAGTCCATCAAGATTGATGGACTGAACACATCGACTCAAGGTTGAGGGACTGATTACCTCATTCTCCTCCTGTTCTTCAAGTTTCTCCTATGTATGGACTGATGAAGCCACTGTGTGGCGAAACGTTTCCTCAATAAAGATACCCAAGAGTTGCACATGTGTCTAATTTACCACCATAACATTGTATTACAGAGGGTGTGAGCATGGTAGCCACAACAACATTACCATAACATTGTATTACAGAGAGTGTGAGCATGGTAGCCACAACAACATTACCATAACATTGTATTACAGAGGGTGTGAGCATAGTAGCCACAACAACATTACCATAACATTGTATTACAGAGAGTGTGAGCATGGTAGCCACAACATTACCATAACATTGTATTACAGAGGGTGTGAGCATAGTAGTCACAATGTACTCAGAGAGCATACAGAACAAGAACAACAAATGCTTGTTCTTCTTCGTCTTGCAACAGAGTCCCAAGGCGTGTAATCATGGGGTTGATCAGGAAATGTTAGCTCTGGCCACAGTATCCGGCTTCTAAATCCGTATCCGGCCTCGGTAGGCAACCAGTACCTCGGTATTCGAATCTCACCTCGTAGTCAGGCTCCTGCCTCGACATCCGGTTCCTGATTCGTTATCGAGTTCCTGTACTGGTATCCTGCAATGCCTCGGTATCCGGCTCATGTCGATACGTAACACCTGCCGTGTTATCTGGCTCACATGTATATGCTTAGAACCTGCATTCTCATCAGGCTGTTGATGTGGAGAAATTTTCTCCACACAGTGGCTTCATCAGTCCAATACAAAGCAGAAAGGTGTGAGGAGAGGATGAGTTTGAGGTAATCAGTCCCTCAGCCTGGAGTCGATGTGTTCAGTCCATCAATCTTGTAGGAAATACAACATATGGCCGGAGAAGTGGGTTATATACTGTAGTCAGGCGAGTGGAAGCAGGAGGAGGCGGGATCACAGTGGAACCATCCACTTGTGTAAGTAGGTCTTCGCCCAAAGGTTGGACAAGTATTGAAGAATTCCTTGTAGCAAGATCCCATGATGTTGCAGTGTTGCAACATCAACACTTGTCCAACCTTTAGACGAAGACCTACTTACACTAGTGGATGGTTCCACTGTGATCCCGCCTCCTCCTGCTTCCACTCGCCTGACTACAGTATATAACCCACTTCTCCGGCCATATGTTGTATTTCCTACAAGATTGATGGACTGAACACATCGACTCCAGGCTGAGGGACTGATTACCTCAAACTCATCCTCTCCTCACACCTTTCTGCTTTGTATTGGACTGATGAAGCCACTGTGTGGCGAAACGTTCCTTCAATAAAGATTCCCATATGTTGCATAAGTGTCTCAATCTTCAACTTGTCGGTTTTCAAAACCATTTATAACATATATGCAACAACTGGGTATCTTTATTCTGTAGACGCTTCGCCAACCAGTAGCTTTGTCAGTACAAAGAGAAGACTGAAGAGGTAGTAGATGAGGTAATCAGTCCCTCAGCCTAGAAGCCGGTGTTCAGTAACCTCAGAGAAACAAATTATTAAACACTGAACCCCGGTACGGGATGGAAGCGTGTTTCCTTAAGACACCTGCTGTCTCTGTTCATCTAGCAGTAAGTAGGTACCTGGGTGTTAGTCGATTGGTGTGGGTAGCATTCTGGGGACAAAATTAACATAAATTATTAAGTAAGTATGAAAGTTTATTCAGGTATACACAAATACAGTTACATAGATTATCATACATAGCAGCATATGTGTAGAGAACCTGGGATAACCCAAAAAAGTTAGAGTGACTTTCCATTGCCCGAAATGCTCTGCATAACAAGGGACTTTCTATATAGTAGTATGTCCTTGATGTAAACTATGGTCTGTATAAGTTGAATCATGTGCTTGCAGAAATAAAGATTATGATTATGATTATTATTGTTATTATTATTATTATTATTATTACAGTATTTAAAGGAAAGTAAAACAGGCGAGTGTATCTTGAAACGACAGGTAACATTTTCTATGACACACTCATAGATTCGTTTTCTTTTCGTTTTCAGCAGGAATCTCTGCTACAAATACACCCACAATTTTTTCCCCTTCAGTAAAAGTGTACAAGTCACACAGATTTGAGGGCAAGTGTACGGTATTCACAGCCTTTCTGGCAGAGTTTAATTAATAGTATAAAATACATGGTTATGGAGGTATTTAATATTAATATAATCAAATTAGGAGCTAACGGAAATAAGTCACTTTGCCTGATTTTCTTGAGTTATCCTTGCAATCTAAAATATACTGCCACGTATGATAATTGATGTGTATCTGTACCTGAATAAACTTACTTAACCCGAGAGGGTCATACATCGCCGCATTTTTAATAATAATCTTCAGTTCTACAAGTACAAGGTATACAGACCATAGCTGACGTCAATAAAATACTATATACAAAGCCTCTTGACTCACGAAATCGTAATGACACGATTGCAAACAAACCATACCCCGGCCGGGATTGAACCCGCGACGGGCTGGAGTTTTGAGATTCTCTGACCGCGGGTTCAATCCCGGCCGGGGTATGTTTGTCAAAGCCTCTTGCTATGCAGAGCATTTCGGGATTTTTAACCCCGGAGGGTTAGCCACCCAGGATAACCCAAGCAAGTCAGTGCGTCATCAAGGACTGTCTGTCTTATTTCCAATGGGGTCCTCAATCTTGTCCCCCAGGATGCGACCCACACCCAGGTACCTATTTACTGCTAGATGAACATGATAGCAGGTGTAAGGAAATATATCGAAATGTTCCTACCACGCAGGGAATCGAACCCGGACACTCAGTGTGTGAAGCGAGAGCGTTATCCCCCAGGCCAGCGGCGACCCACACCAGTTGACTAACACCCAGGTACCCATTATACTGATGGGTGAACATAAGTAAAATGGAAGAGTGGGGAAGTCTAGTATACCACAGTCAGGTAGAAGCTTTCAAATGAACAGAGGCAGATAACACATCTTAACCTTGTGAATTTATGGTACCGAAAGCTTCCTGTTTACCCCTTGCAAGACGTGCCACCACCCGGCACTGGTGCAGCAGTGCCACCACCCGGCACTGGTGCAGCAGTGCCACCACCCGCACTGGTGCAGCAGTGCCACCACCCAGCACTGGTGCAGCAGTGCCACCACCCGGCACTGGTGCAGCAGTGCCACTACCCAGCACTGGTGCAGCAGTGCCACCACCCAGCACTGGTGCAGCAGTGCCACCACCCAGCACTGGTGCAGCAGTGCCACCACCCAGCACTGGTGCAGCAGTGCCACCACCCGGCACTGGTGCAGCAGTGCCACCACCCAGCACTGGTGCAGCAGTGCCACCACCCAGCACTGGTGCAGCAGTGCCACCACCCGCACTGCACGTGTGCAGGCAGTGCCACCACCCGGCACTGGTGCAGCAGTGCCACCACCCAGCACTGGTGCAGTCAGTGCCACACCCAGCACTGGTGCAGCAGTGCACTACCCAGCACTGGTGCAGCAGTGCCACCACCCGGCACTGGTGCAGCAGTGCCACTACCCAGCACTGGTGCAGCAGTGCCACCACCCAGCACTGGTGCAGCAGTGCCACCACCCAGCACTGGTGCAGCAGCACCACCACCCACCACCACCACCCAGCACTGGAGCAGCAGTGCCACTACCCAGCACTGGTGCAGCAGTGCCACTACCCAGCACTGGTGCAGCAGTGCCACCACCCGGCACTGGTGCAGCAGTGCCACCACCCAGCACTGGTGCAGCAGTGCCACCACCCACCACCACCCAGCACTGGAGCAGCAGTGCCACCACCTACCACCACCACCCAGCACTGGTGCAGCAGTGCCACCACCCAGCACTGGAGCAGCAGTGCCACCACCTACCACCACCACCCAGCACTGGTGCAGCAGTGCCACCACCCGGCACTGGTGCAGCAGTGCCACCACCCAGCACTGGTGCAGCAGTGCCACCACCCAGCACTGGTGCAGCAGTGCCACCACCCGCACCGGTGCAGCAGTACCACCACCAGCACTGGTGCAGCAGTGCCACCACCCAGCACTCGAGCAGCAGTGCCACCACCCAGCACTGGTGCAGCAGTGCCACCACCCACCACCACCCAGCACTGGAGCAGCAGTGCCACCACCACTACCCAGCACTGGAACAGCAGTGCCACCACCCACACTCAGCACTGGAGCAGCAGTGCCACCACCACCACCCAGCACTGGAACAGCAGTGCCACCACCACCACCCAACACTGGAACAGCAGTGCCAGCACCCACCACCACCCAGCACTGGTGCAGCAGTGCCACCACCACCACTCAGCACTGGAACAGCAGTGCCCACCCCCACAGCACGCCACCACCACCACTCAGCACTGGAACAGCAGTGCCAGCACCCACCACCTCCACCCAGCCAGGATTATAACCCAAACAAACCTCGCACTGATTACTTTTTACATGCTAAGTGAAGGTAATTATATTAGAGCCGCAGTTGCCGCGCTGATTACCCTCGTTAGAGAGTGTTTACTAGCCTAAATTATTATTATATTGGTGGGAATCACTAGTCGTCAGCAATTATGTTTGATCTAAAGAAAGGCTGCCCCAAGTGCCAGGATCAAGAACCCTTCATGGGTACTGATGTTTGCGTGTGTAGAGCGAGCATTTACTGTGTGAGTTAGTGTATCCCAGATAAGATTCTGTTCGGATTTTTAACCCCGAAGGGTTAGCCACCCAGGTTAACCCAAGTCAGTGCGTCATCGAGGACTGTCGTATTTCCACTGTGGACCTTCGATCTTGTCCCCCAGGATCCCCACCCACACCGTCGATAACCCCCCAGGTCCCTATGCTTGCGGGTGAACATGGGCAGAAAAGTGTGGGAAAAACCCCAGTTTTTCCCACCGGCTGGGGTGTATCCCAGTGGGGGTTTTTGGTTTCCCGGGCAACCTCACCTCCCCCATATTCCCCCCACCACTCACTTCTATTATCACAGGAAAATGCTGATTTTCCTAGATGCAAGAAGCCTGGGGGGAAAACAAACAAACTAAAACCAGAAGCAAGCAACTAGTCGCAAAACATTTGGGCCCAAAGGTGACAGCTGTTGCTTTTTTGTTACATGTTGTACCACCTATCGAGTTCGCGGGGGTCGATTCACAGCCTTCATCGTCTATTTTAAAAGTTTAAATCAGAAACATAAAAACGGGTGGGTTTTATCATGCTATTATATATTTTAATTATATAATTTATTTTAATATATATATATATATAATAAATATTTAATTATAGAACACTGCGCTAGCCAAACCAACCATGCCGCTTTGGCCGCTCATGGGGGGCAAAACACAGACCCCCTAATCCACGGCCCCTAGCCCCTTAAAGAGTAGAGATCCACAAACTAGGTTGACCGACCAAGGAACAATGGTGTGGATGACCTGGCTGTCTTCAAGGGAGATAACGGGCATCTAAGTAAATCCCTGACCACCCGGGGCTGTGTTCGTACTTTGGTTGCGTGCGGCCAGCAGAAAACCTATGGATCGGGGCCCAAAATCCACGAAAGGCCTGTCAGGGATCAACCCGCGGGGGCGTGACCCCCAAAAACCTTTCCCCTAATCTGGGTAAGCCCCAAAAACCATTTTTTTTTAAAATGTCCCAGTCCCCATATACTCGTCCACTGGTATTCCCCACAAGGGTTTATAAAGATGAGCATCGTAAACTCGCTGGTAGTCCCCCCCTCTTCTGGTGCCAGAATTGTCAAAAATCACAGATCTGGTTGGGTTTATATACTTGATATTTGCCTCTTGCTGGCGCCCAGCTTTAACAGGACAACCCAAAATTACTAAATTATTTTTTATTAAGTTTCCCCGAAAAGCATTTTCTTAATTTGCAAGTCTTTAATACTGTTACAGTACTGTGTTTTTAATTTTAGATTTTTTAAACTGTTCAGTACTGTGGTCTTTAAAATGTTGGGTTTATATACTGTTCATACGGGTTTTTTAATTTTAGTTAATACTTTACAGTACGTGGTCAAATGTTGGGTTAAAACGTTACATATTTGGGGTCTTTAATGTTTAATTATATACGTTACAGTATGTGGTCTTTTTTGTTGGGTTATATACTGTACGTACTGTGACTTCAGGTTAGGTTATATACTGTTACAGACTGGTCTTCAATTAGGTTATACTGTTACAGTACTGTGACTTAATTTTGGGTTATAACGTTACATACTGTATTTTCAAGGTTGGGTTATATACTGTTACAGTCTGTGATCTTCAAGGTTGGTTTTTTCTGTTACGACGTGGTCTTTAATTTATGTTTAACGTTACAATACTGTGGTCTTTATTTAGTTATATACTGTTACAATATGTGATCTTCAAGGTTAGGTTTTTAAATTTTACAATACTGGATTTCAATTAGGTTAATACTGTTACAATACTGTGACTTCATGTTAGATTATTACTGTTAAAATCGTATCTTCAAGGTTGGTTATATACTTTACAATACTGTATTTTAAGGGTTAGGTTATATACGTTACAATACGGACTTAAGGTTTTAGGTTATATACTGTTACAATACTGTTTTCTTCAATGTTAATTATTTACTGTTACAATACTGTGATTTTCAGGTTTAGGTTTTTTAGTTACAATACGTGTTGTTAAAAGCTTCAGTACAGTCTGGCTTTCAATACTGCATTTCAAACTTTTTCTTTTTCCCTTTTACCCTAAAAACAATCGTTCTTAAATCGATCGACAATCGTTTTATTTCTTCTCCTACTACTATATTTTTAGTGTCCTCCCATTTTTTTGCTTTTCTACCAGTTTTAGCTTTTACCTCACACACATTTTTGTAAACCATGTATCAAGCCCTCTATTTCCTCTCCTCCTTGTTTTTTTTAAAAGTCTCTTGATTTTTTTGTAAAATTTTGAGTAGTCTTTCGGGTCTCTCATATTGTCCTTTTCACTTTTCTTTCCCATTTAGCATCGTTTATCAGAGTTTAAGTACCCCCCTAGTCTTTCTTTCCTGGTAATCTCAGTCCCTTCGTCCGCCTCCTTCACCAGTTTGAAACATGGGGCCCCACTATTATATTTTCTTCGTATCTGTTTAATTTAATAAACCAGATCTAGTCTAGCTATTTATTCTCTCTGTGTACTCCTTGTTCTCCGCTTAATTTCCCTCGTGTTAAAAAATTCCCTGGGTTACGGTTTTGTCTTTGTTGAGGCAGTGACCCAGGGTGTTAGTGTTGTGATTGCTGTTCACTGTGCATTTTTCCTGTTTGACGGTTTTTGTTGGGGGTCTTGGTTGGTGGTCTTTGTTTGGGGGGTCTTGTGTTGGTGGGCTTGGTTGGTGGTCTTGTGTTGGTGGGGCTTGTGTTGGGTTGTTTTGTTTGGGGGTTTGTGTTGGTGGGCTTGTTTGGTGGCTAGTGTTTTGGGCTTGTGTTTTTGGTCTAGTGTTGGTGGCTTGTTTGGTGGTCTTTTTTTGGTGGTCTTGTGTTGTGGTCTTGTGTTGGGGGTCTTGTTGGTGGTCTTTTTGGGGGTTAGTGTTAGTGGGCTTTGTTGGTGGTCTTTGTTGGTGGTCTGTGTTGGTGGGCTTGTGTTGGTTTTCTTGTGTTGGTTGTCTTGTGTTGGGGGTCTTTTTGTTGGGGTCTATGTTGGGGGTTTGTGTTGGTGGTCTTTGTTGTGGTTTTTGTGTTGGTGGTCTTTTGTTTGGGCTTTTGGTTTGGGGGGTCTAGTTTGGGGTCTTGTTTGGTGGCTTGTGTTGGGGTCTTGTGTTGGTGGTCTATGTTGGTGGTCTTGTTTGGTGGTCTTGTGTTGGTGGCTTGTGTTGGGGGTCTTTTGTTGGTGGCTTGTGTTTGGGTCTTGTGTTGGTTTTCTTGGTTGGGTTTTTTGTGTTTGGGGGTCTTTTGTTTGGGGGTTAGTTTGGGGGTTTTTGGGGGTGGGCTTGTGTTGGTGGGCTTGGTTTGGGGTCTTGTGTTTGGGGGTCTTGTGTTGTGGTCTTGTGTTTTTGGTCTTGTGTTGGTGGCTAGTGTTTGGGGGTCTGTGTTAGGGTCTTGTTTGGTGGGCTTTTGTGGGGTCTTTTGTTGGGGTTTTTGTGGTTGTCTTGTGTTGGTTGTCTTTTGTTTGGGGGTCTTGTGTTTTGGGGGTGTGTTGGTTCTTGGTTGGTGGTCTTTTTTGGGGGTCTTGTGTTTTGGGGGTCTTGTGTTGGGTCTTGTGTTGGGGTTAGTGTTGGTGGGTTTGTTTTGTGGGCTTTTGTTGGTGGTTTGTGTTGTGGTCTAGTGTTGGTGGTCTTGTGTTGTGGTCTTGTTTGGGGCTTGTGTTGGGGTTGTCTTGTTTGGTTTTCTTGGTTGGGGGTTTTTTTGGTGGGTTTGGTTGGTGGTCTGTGTTTGGGGGTCTTGTGTTGGGGTCTTGTGTTTTGGTCTTGGTTGTGGTTTGTGTTGGGTTTTGTGTTGTGGTCTTGTGTTTTGGGGGTCTTTTGTTGGTGGGCTTGGTTGTGGTTTGTGTTGGTGGTTTTGTTGGTGGTCATGTTGGGGTCGGTTGTGGTCTTGTGTTGGTGGGGTTTTGTGTTGGTGGTCTTGTGTTGGTGGGCTTGTTTGTTGTTTGGTGGGGTTTGTGTTTGGGGGTTAGTGTTTGGTGGTCTTGGTTGGTGGTCTAGTGTTGGGTGGTCTTGTGTTGGTGGGCTTGTGTGGTGGCTTGTGTTTGGCTTGTGTTGGGGGTCTTTTGGTTTGGGGGTCATGTGTTGGTTTTAGTGTTAGTGGTCTTGTGTTGGTGGTTTGTGTTGGGGTCTAGTGTTGGTGGTTTTTGGTTTGGTGGTCTTGGTTTGGGGGTCTTGGTTGGGGGGTTTTGTTGGTCTTGGTTGGGGCTTTTTTGGTGGTCTTGGTTGGTTTTGTGTGGGGGTCTTGTGTTGGGTGGGTCTTGTGTTGGTGGTTTTTTTTTGGGGTTTGTGTTGGGCTTGTGTTGGGGTCTTGGTGGTGGTCTTGTGTGGTGGTCTGTTTGGGGTTTTAGTTTGGGTTTGTGTTGGTGGCTGGTGTTGGTGGTTTTGTTTGGTGGTTTGGTTGGGGCGTGTTGTGGTCTTGGTTTGGGCTTGTTGGTGGGCTTGTGTTGGTGGTTTGTGTTGGGGTCTTGGTTTTGGGTTTTTGGCTTTTTGGGGGTGGGTTTTTTTTGGTGGGCTTGTGTTTGGGGTTTGGGTGGTTTTTTGGTGGTCTTGGTTTGTTCTTGTGGGTGGTCTTTTTTGGGGTCTTGTGTTGGGGGTTTTTTGTTGGTTCTTTTGTTTTGGGCTTGTTTTGGTGGTCTTTTGTTGGGGGGCTTGTGTTTGGGGTCGGTTGGTGGCGTTTTGGTCTAGGTTTTCTTTTTTGGGGGGGTTTTTTTTGCTTGTGTTGGTGGTCTTTTTGGTTCTTTTTTGGTCTTGGGGGTTTTTTGTGTTTGTGTGGGTTTGTAGTGGGCCCTTGTTGGTGGTCTTTTTGGTCCTTTTTTTATCACCTTTAATTTCAGGGGTCGGGGCCTAGTCCCCCCCCCCTTTTCCCGGTCGCTCTAGGTCTTCCCCTTAACCCCCTAACTTATTATACCTTGTTAAGATTATGGATCCCCCTTTTACTCGCTTAAAATTTTCCACTTCCTGATACTCTTGGTGGAAAAATCTTTCCCAACATTTCTTAAATTTTTTATGTGGGGTTTTCAAACCCCCAATGTGCCCCTTTTTTTCTTTTGCCCTTCCGGAACCCTTTTTATCCACCTTTTTTTCCCTAGATTTTGTAGTCTTTTGCCCCACTTCCCGTTTTCCGGGGGCGGTCTTTCCCTTCCTCTCCTCGTGGGAATTTCCCCCCTTTCTCTGGGACTAGGGCTTGTGCAAAACTTGCACCCTTCTTTTTCTTTTTTGGCTTTCTGGGGGGTTCCAAATGGTTTCCTTCCCAATTCCCCTCACGGAAAAAGGGCCAACTTCCTTATTTTCGGTATGTTTGAGGTTTGTGGGCCCTATGTGAGGTTTTTTTGTTGTTCTTAGGAATGTCCTTTTGGTTTTACTCACCCCAAGTCTTTTCCCCAGTGAGGTTTTTAGTCTCGGGCCCCCTAAATTTTCCGCCTGCTTTCTTTGCCCTTCTCCAACTTTATAATTTGATTTGGGGGTTAAATCCCAAAATTCTGGAAGGTTTGCACTGCCCCATCCCTTTTAAAACGCCTGGCTTCATAAGAATTTTTTTATAAAACCCCTCATCTGAAAAAGGGACCTTTGGGCCTTCCGCATGCTTTTTTTTTTTTAATGGTTATTGTTGTTTTCTTTTTTTACCCTACTTTTTTTTTCCTTTTAGCAACACCAGCAGGGGGTATCACTTTGTGTGGACCCCTTTGGTACCCCCAATTAATATCAGCGGCTCCTCCTCCCCCAATTTTTTTTCCTTCAAAATTGGGTGAAAAATTACTTTACACTGCAAAAGGTTAGTTTTGGAGGGCTAACACCCGCCACGTTTTTCTCCCGAAACACAAAGCCGTTTCAAAAATTCCAAAACTTTTACCCCACACATCCCTTTGTATATTTAAGTGGGCCGTAGGACGCTGCTGCATTATTTTTATTATACAGAAAAATGGATATACCCAGTAGTGTGCTGTTATCTTTCGATTTAAACAAAAGCTAGCTTTTTTTCCCCGGGTTCTTTATCCCTTCTGAGGGGTTGGGTCCTAAAAAACGTGTTGAAATTTGTCAGTCGGCTGGAAGATAATGAGGATATGTCAGGATATTTTCCCAGCCGGGGTTTCCCTTCAGCTAGGCAGCCTAAAGGGTTTTTTCCTTCCAGCAGAGTGGAGTTACTATCACTTGGGAATTACCATCTCCCGGGAATTTGCCTGTTTTACCTAGACTAAAAGGGGGAAAAATTGGAAAAGTGAAAAAGAAATTGGCAGGTGAGGGGGATAAAAGTGGGAAATTTTTTTCGGCAGTGGGAAAGTTTTGGTAGGGGGGAAAAAATTTGATATTTAGGGAAAGATTTGATAGTGGGAAAGTTTTGGGTTTGGGTTAAAAACTTTTGGGTTTAGTGGAAAAGATTTGGTATTTAGGAAAGTTTTGGTAGAGGAAAATTAATAGGGGGAAAAGATTTGGTAGTGGGAAATTTTTGGGTAGTGGGAAAGACTTGGTGGTAGTGGGAAAGATTTGGTAGGGGGAAAAAAATTTGAGTGGGAAAGTTTTTGGTAATATAAAAAGGAAATTGGTAGTGGGAAAAGTTTTGGTAGGGGAAGGTTTTGGTAGTGGGGGAAAGATTTGGTAGTAGGGAAAGTTTTTGGTAGGGGGGAAAAAAATTTGAGGGGGAAAGATTTGGTAATATGAAAAAATTGGGGTAGTGGGAAAGTTTTTGGTAGTGGGAAGGTTTTGGGAAGTGGGAACGATTTGGTATTTAGGAAAGTTTTGGGTTTAGTGGAAAAAATTTTTGGTAGTAGGAAAGATCTGATATTGGGAAAGATTTGGTAGTGGGGAAAAGGGGTCTGGGTAGTGGAAATTTTTTGGGACGGGGGAAAAAGATTTGGTAAGGGGGGAAAAGTTTTGGAAAGGTATAGGGCGGTGATGGTAAAGGTTTTTGGGAAAGGGAAAAGAAAAGAGAGGGAGGGAGGGAAGGGGGAGGGAGGGGGGAGGGAGGGAAAGGGGGGGGGGAAAGGGAGGGAGGGGGGGAAAGGGGGGGAGGGAGGGGGGGAGGGAGGGAGGGGGGAGGGAGGGAGGGAGGGAGGGAGGGAGGGAGGGGGGGGGGAAAGGGGGGGGTTGGGAGGGAGGGGGTTGATGGGGGAAAAGAGTTTCCTACTACGTCCTACTGACTCTCTCCCATCCTGTCATACCTTGGCGGGCAGAGAAAGGAAAAAAGGGAAAGGGAAAAGGTGGGAAGGGAAAGGGTGAAATAAAAAGGGAAAGGGCCCAAAAAGGAAAAAAGGAAGACACTCTACCTGTGGGCCACATCTGTGTTTGGGTTTTCCCAGAAAAATTTTTCCAAATCCTCCACCCCGACCTTAATTTCAGGTTTCCCCTTGAGGGATCCCTTTTCCCAACTAAAATTGGATTTTTAACGGCCCCTGGCCCCCACCATATCATCCACCCTGCTTGATCTGGAAATTGGGGAAAGAGAGAGCGGGTTACCCCCCTTGGAAAAACACTATACAGGGGAACTTTCTGGTACTGAAAATGACACTCTCGGGCACTGTACATGAAACTCTCTGGCACTGTACCATGACACTCTCTGGAATTCTCCCATGACACTCTTGGCAGGGTACATGACACTCTCGGGCACTGTACATGACACTTTTTGGCATGTACATGCATCTTTGGCACTATACATACCTCTTGGCACCAGGTAATTTTTTGGGTTTAGTTTCCCAAAGCGTTCCCTTTACACCGTGGAGTCCATGCCTATGTGGTTCCCTAGCTGGGTTAGCGAGGGTTGAATCACAGCTCCTGGGCCTCAGGGAAAGGATGATGTATGTCGTGTAAGGTGTAGTCGGGCCCCGTATTTTAAACAGCTGCCAACACAAAGGGTTTGTAGTCAGGGGGAGTTTTGACAGCTGCCAACACTTAGGTGTAGTCAGGCGTAGTGTTACAGTGCCAACACTAAGGTGTAGTAAGGGTAGTTTTGCAGCTGCCAACACTAAGGTGTATTTCAGGGTAGTGTTGACAGTGCCAACACCTGCATCACAAACAGTAAATACACTTTTTATAGTTTTAAAAAAAGAAAATCCAACAACAAAAAGGGGGGGGGAAACCCTTTGGGAAGATTCCCATCAGTTATGTAGCCTTTTTGGGATCCTTAGCATTTTTGTAGCCTTGTGGGCCCTTTTAGCATTTTTGTAGCCTTGTGGGACCCTTGGGCAGTTATTTTCCCTTGGGGGAAACCCTTACAGTTATTTTAGCCTTGGGGACCCTTAGCAGTTATTTTTAGCCTTGGGGGACCCTTAGCAGTTATGTAGCCTTGGGGGACCCTTTTGCGTTATGTACCCTTGGGGGGACCCCTTTACCCAGTTAGGTAGCCTTGGGGGGATCCTTAGCAGTTATGTACCCTTGGGGGGGACCCTTAGCGTTTGTAGCCTTGTGGGACCCTTTTAGCAGTTTGTACCTTTGGGACCCTTAGAGTTATTTTAGCCTTGTGGCCTTAGCAGTTATGTGCCTTGGGGGTTTCCTTTGCAGTTATTTTGGCCTTGTGGGATCCTTAGCAGTTATGTAGCCTTGTGGGATCCTTAGCAGTTATGTAGCCTTGTGGGAATCCTTAGCAGTTATGTAGCCTTGTGGGATCCTTAGCAGTTATGTAGCCTTGTGGGATCCTTAGCAGTTATGTAGCTTGTGGGATCCTTAGCAGTTATGTAGCCTTGTGGGATCCTTAGCAGTTATGTAGCCTTGTGGATTCCCATCAGTTATGTAGCCTTGTGGGATCCTTAGCAGTTATGTAGCCTTGTGGGATCCTTAGCAGTTATGTAGCCTTGTGGGATCCTTAGCAGTTATGTAGCCTTGTGGAATCCTTAGCAGTTATGTAGCCTTGTGGGATCCTTAGCAGTTATGTAGCCTTGTGGGATCCTTAGCAGTTATGTAGCCTTGTGGAATCCTTAGCAGTTATGTAGCCTTGTGGGATCCTTAGCAGTTATGTAGCCTTGTGGGATCCTTAGCAGTTATGTAGCCTTGTGGGATCCTTAGCAGTTATGTAGCCTTGTGGGATCCTTAGCAGTTATGTAGCCTTGTGGGATCCTTAGCAGTTATGTAGCCTTGTGGAGATCCTTAGCAGTTATGTAGCCTTGTGGATCCTTAGCAGTTATGTAGCCTTGTGGGATCCTTAGCAGTTATGTAGCCTTGTGGGATCTTAGCAGTTTGTAGCCTTGTGGGATCCTTAGCATATGTAGCCTTGTGGGATCCTTAGCACTTATGTAGCCTTGTGGGATCCTTAGACTTATGTAGCCTTGTGGGATCCTTAGCACTTATGTAGCTTGTGGGATCCTTAGCACTTATGTAGCCTTGTGGGATCCTTAGCACTTATGTAGCCTTGTGGAATCCTTAGCACTTATGTAGCCTTGTGGGATCCTTAGCACTTATGTAGCCTTGTGGGATCCTTAGCACTTACGTAGCCTTGTGGGATCCTTAGCACTATCGTAGCCTTGTGGGATCCTTAGCACATTATGTAGCCTTGTGGGATCCTTAGCACTTATGTAGCCTTGTGGGATCCTTAGCACTTATGTAGCCTTGTGGGATCCTTAGCACTTATGTAGCCTTGTGGGATCCTTAGCACTTATGTAGCCTTGTGGAATCCTTAGCACTTATGTAGCCTTGTGGGATCCTTAGCACTTATGTAGCCTTGTGGGATCCTTAGCACTTACGTAGCCTTGTGGGATCCTTAGCACTTATGTAGCCTTGTGGGATCCTTAGCACTTATGTAGCCTTGTGGGATCCTTAGCACTTACGTAGCCTTGTGGGATCCTTAGCACTTACGTAGCCTTGTGGGATCCTTAGCACTTATGTAGCCTTGTGGGATCCTTAGCACTTATGTAGCCTTCTGGGATCCTTAGCACTTACGTAGCCTTGAAGTCATGAAGTGCCCCTTCAGGGGACACTTCATGAAATAAATTACACTGTAGTTTTTAACTTACTCAGTATTCAGTTATCTCAGTATATTTACCACAAATACCTCAGCACCACAGTTATCTCAGCATATTTACCACAGTTGGATCACAATCCACATTAGGTTTGTTTACATATCTGTGTAAGTTAACACATTCATCTACAAAAACAAAGCATTATTAATATTTCACTAATATTACACATCAAGTTTGACTTATAAAAAGGTGAACCGAGTGGTGGTGGCGGTGATGTCTGGCTGCGCGAGTAACAAGTTATGATAAGAGAAGAATATTGTGCCTTCCAGGGGAGAGGGGAACAAAGCAAGGCTAATCAGAGAACAATGGCGAGTGCAGGAAATAGCCCAGAAGCCACCTCCCTCACTACTTTTGTTATATTGACAGAAACTGAGGCTAGTAGCCTGTGGTTAATTCTCCCACGACAGATAACCTTGATGTAGACAGTAAGGTCTACCGCCGTATGCCGCTCCCTTAGATTACGTTCCGTACAATACTTTCATATTTAGATTTGTGTGGGATCTGCATCTGGATTTATAGTGATATCAAAAGATCATTCCTTGGGTAACACTGATAATGGGTTGGGCGAATACTATTTTTAGTGGGTTTGGGTTTAACAAGGACCTGCCAAGTATGGGCCGATAGGCCTGTTGCAGTGTTCCTCCTTATGTTCTTATCACATTACTCTAGTAATGTAACTCAGACGGTCACGATGATAAGGTTGCTCCTGCTGGTGCAGGAGAAAGATGACTGTGCGGCTCACAGCTTCTGGTTACATCAGATAACACTACACACCTACACCAGCATCTCTAACGTGCTACAGTATCTAAAGTACCTCATCTACACCTCTGAATGTAATGAAGAATTAACCACATGTGTAACATCTGGGTATCTTTATTTATAGACGTTTCGCCATCCAGTGGCTTTATCAATACAAATTCAAGGACACAATGTAAAAACAATAGAACTATTTACAAAAGACAAGGTAATGAGTCCCTCAGCCTTGTGAAGATCACAATAGTCTTCAAGATCACGGTTCTCTTCACAATTGATGAATGGTTTTGAAAACCGACAAGTTGAAGAATTGAGACACTTATGCTACACATGGGAATCTTTATTGAAGAAACGTTTCGCCACACAGTGGCTTTATCAGTCCAATACAAAGTAGAAATGGGTAAGTGGAGTAGAAGTTCGAGGTAATCAGTCCCTCAACCTGGAATCGATGTGTTCAGTCCTACAAGTGAAGAGTGATGGACTGAACACATCGATTCCAGGTTGAGAGACTGATTACCTCGAACTTCTACTCCACTTACCCATTTCTACTTTGTATTGGACTGATGAAGCCACTGTGTGGCGAAACATTTCTTCAATAAAGATTCCCATATGTTGCATAAGTGTCTCAACTCTTCATCTCTGCACAAGGCTGACAGACTGATTACCTTTTTTTAGTATCTAGTTTTACTGTCTTCCCATTATGCCTTTGAATTTGTACTGATAAAGCCACTGGTTGTCGAAACGTCTACAATAAACATACCCAGATGTTACACATGTGTCTAGTTCTTCACATGTCGGTACTGTATACCATACATGTACCACTCTGCCTGTAAGACCCGAACCTGTGCCCCAGCTCTCAATCAGCACTTTTAGGACAACTGAGAGTCACTACTAGGCTCCTGGAGACCCTCTTCCTCTGAGTAGCTGGAAAGGCTATGGTATTACTGTCAAACTGTGGGAAAGGATACTTGTGAACAGTTCAATATATAGAAGAAACGTTTCGCCACGAGTGGCTTCATCACCAACAGGATTGAGGAAACCACTAGTGGCGAGGTTTCCTATTGACGAACTGATGTATAGGCACTATCTATGGCTAATCTCTAGCAGTTGCAGTGCTGGCTACTGCCAAGCATTCCCAAAGTATAATTAACTTTCTTAAAATGTCTACTTTTAAGAGTCTATAAAGCTCACTTTCACCAGACACCAAAATACCAAATCCCTACTTAAATCCTAATGGTTATAATCATAACCATAATTTTTAAAGAGGTGGAGGGGTAAACCAGTGGAAGGCCTCTATCAGATGACCAAAAGCTCCAGCTGTGGGTCATCATATGACATGTCATGTTTCGTGACAAACCTTACCTATCCCCTTCCCCCCCCCCCTGCTAAACAGACAGTAACACTAAACTAGACACACACTACCTGCCACAGCATCCGAATCTGCCAGCGCTTTCCTCTAAGAGTTATAAGTCGTGAAGGGAATAACATTCTGTGCAGCGTCTCCAGCACTCAACATATTCAGTGATCAATGATGACTGAAATACCCGGCCCCATCAAGTGTGTGGAGTTTTCCCTGCTGACGTTATGACAACAACGTAAAAATTGTGTCCTGGCGTTATCACCGCTTACCTTTTGAGAGTTTCATGTGAGGTTTGGAATGTAATCAATGTTTATTCTTTCTTTAAGTGCGTGTGTGTGTGTTAGAGAGAGAGAGAGAGAGATGTAGGTGGCAGCTCTTAATTTTTAAATAAAGCTAGGAACCCTAAACCTAACCTTATAAAACCTTGTGTAGAGAAAGAGAGAGCACAACAGTAGCAGGAGTGATGGTGGTATGATGTACCGCACAGCAGAGCAGAATATCACTTGTTCTCCCCCTCCTGTAACTTTAAAAGACGAAGACTCCTGCTACAGCCTATCTTGTGTAGTTTACCCTGTGACCTAAGTTATACCACAGTTACGTACTTAAGTTGTTCTTGTAGCTGCCAAAACCTTGAATAAATACACTCTCATTCACTCCGCAGTTGTGTACCTGCACGCTGGTAGTTACTGCATCTCTGTCGACCACGTCTCTAATGGAACAGTAATGGAGATTTTATCTGCTCATTCCCACCGTCACTACGAGTAGTCAACCACACCTGCTTCGACCGGCCGCACTTTTCTCAAGTAGGGCGAGACGTAGGGCAAGTGTCCTTACACTCATTGCTTGTTTCCCTAGCAACAAATATGTGCCTGGATGTAAATAGACGGTTGTGGGTAGCATCCTGGGGGTTAGTGTAATGCCGTGGGAGTCTTCCTGAGGGATGGTGTAATGTTGTGGGAGTGTTCCTGAGGGATGGTGTAATGCTATGGGAGTTTTCCTGGGGGACCCATCCTTTTCCCTCCCCAACTTACCCATCCTTCTCCCTCCTCAACTTACCCATCCTTCTCCCTCCTCAACTTACCCATCCTTCTCCCTCCCCAACTTACCTATCCTTCTCCCTCCCCAACTTACCCATCCTTCTCCCTCCCCAACTTACCAAACCTTTAGTTAAACAATTGAATAACCAAATAAAGCCAAACAGTGAGACTTTTCCCTGGGGAACACATCACCACTAAAAGTTTCAAACCGACCGGAAGACGCATTTTCCCGGTTACTGCACAGGATGCAACCCACGAAACCTTCCATCAATTTCACACGACGCATCAATTATTGAGTACCGATGTTGTTCACAATTGTTATATTTTAATCAGAGGAAAGCGATAAACCCGCAGGGATGTTATAGCTCCTGTGGAAATGGGAGGCGTTCAGATACGATCCAAGCAAGGGAAAGATAAGTCCAATGCATTGGATCAAGAGCCCCTTACAGGCAATATAAAGAACAAGAAGGTACAATACCGTGACTGGAACAATACAAAAATAACCCGCACATAGGAGAGAGGAGCTTACCACGACGTTTCGGTCCGATCGACAGCCACTAACAGCATGAACCTTGTGTTCAGCAAACCACATCAGTGGTGGAAAGTTGAAGCCGATCAGACGAGTCATTCTCCAGATATGGTACCAATTCCAACAATTCTATTATTTTTTTTTTTTTAATATTTTACCACATGAACAAATTTTGCTAAACACAGAACTTAATAGTTACTATCCTGGTCCTACCTGGAGTTTACCTGGAGAGGGTTTAGGGGGTCAACGCCCCCGCGGCTCGGTCTGAGACCAGGCCTCATGGTGTATCAGGGTCTGATCAACCAGGCTGTTACTGTTCAGAAGAGGTCAAGTGAAAATGAGCAGTTGTGTTCCCACACATCTGACTTTCACTCTCTTCTGACGCCAAATTTTTGGTTCCTTTATGGAACGTTTTAAGCTCCGCCACTGAGGCTTTTGCAAGTTATCAGAGCCATTCCAGGATGCTGGCAATGTGGTCAATAACTCTGGTCATCCTGAACGTCAACATCTCAACTGTTCCAGGAATTTAATTCTCCTTACGGTACACAAGTGTTGAAATCCAATCGGATGAGGTGTTCTTGAGTTATGAGCGAGATAAAATTTAAAAGTTAGAGGGGGGGGGGGGGAAGAATCAGGCAAACTCGTGACGTTCTTCCCTCGGGTTTATCTTACAATAACAAGTGGTAAAGTTATACTCAAATAACTCGTTCATATGAGACGGAAACTTACGACAGGTTTGGTTACCTGGAGGTTATTCCGGGGATCAACGCCCCCGCGGCCCGGTCCATGACCAGGCCTCCCGATGGATCAGGGCCTGATCAACTAGGCTGCTACTGCTGGCCGCACGCAGTCCAACGTACGAGCCACAGCCCGGCTGATCCGGCACTGACTTTAGGTATCTGTCCAGCTCTCTCTTGAAGGCAGCCAGGGGCTTATTGGCAATTCCCCTAATGCTTGATGGGAGGCTGTTGAACAGTCTTGGGCCCCGGACACTTATGGTGTTTTCCTTAGTGTACCAATGGCGCCCCTACTTTTTATTGGGGGCATTTTGCATCGCCTGCCCAGTCTTTTACTTGGTTAGGTAAAGTTTGTCAAGAAACAGAACAAGTGTTTCCTGACGCGGGTCTCAGTCATGTGATGACTCGCAGCTGGAGATTTTGGTCATTTGACCGAGGCCTTCCCCTGGCTTCCCAATAATCAACACACCAGAGTGAGGGAATTTGTATGTGACCTCAGCTACAACCTAACACTCTCCACCTGACTCACCACACTATATATACTCATGTACTCTTTACCCAGGTAGGTCTGTTTCTAACTTAATAAAGTCCACTGTATGGGCGAAACGTTGCCAATAAAGGAACGCATTTTACTGCATTTGTGTTTATTTTTCCATCACTAACTGCACATCGTTGGTTCATGGAAATAATGGAGGGATGTTTAAGCTCGTAGTGCACAAAACATCAACCCATTGTAAGACTTTCTTGACTCACGAAATCGTAATGACACGATTGTAAACAAACCATACCACGGGTGGGGTTAGAATCCGCGATCAGAGAGTCTGGAATTTTGTGACTCACTGATCGCGGGTTCTAACCTCACCTGCGGTATTTTTTTTTTTTTTTTAAGATTTTTCCGGTTCTTGTGACTTTCGTCGTACGTCTGGTAGTTTTGTAATGAATTATGAAAGCGAGTCTAGTAAATACTGCCACTTAAAAAAGATTACAACTGAGTATGAAAGATAATCTGTCAGAACTAGAAGAGCACTGCTTCATATCTCAACTCGTCACTCCGCTGTGAGTTACGGCCATCTGGAGTACCTACTTGACGAGGAAGAGTGCATATTACCTTGGTAATATACACTCGGTGTATATTACCTTGGTAATATACGCCGACAAGTTGTTTTATTAAGACACGTGAGCAAACGCTAACGTTTCGGTCCTTGGACCCTGATCACTTCTGAAGTGATCAAGGTCCCAGGACCGAAACGTTTTCTAATGTATCCTAGTGTTCACTAACGTGTCTTTCACTCAAGGAAATGTTAATAATTTCCTGTGCCCTGACTGGGCCTTAGGAAGGCTCAGATTAGGCCTAAAAGGCTAACCTGTAAGAGGTTACTAGGTTCTTCATGCTAGCGTCTGGTAGGCCTACACAGCTATCACAGGCTGGGTGAGACAAGACCTTGATCCACATTGTTAGAAGTTAAATGTCACTTTACAAGAAATCAGATCCAACAAGAAATCAGATTACAACAACTAGATAACAAACTAAACAAGTTTTGGTAGGTAAGAAACATGGGCAACAGTTAGGCAACTTTAAACCGCAACGTTTCGCCTTCACAGTAGGCTTCTTCAGTCGAGTACAGAAAGTAGGCAGGAACAGTAGAGATGTGAAGACGATGTAATCAGTCCATCACCCTTGAAGTCGTAGATTTGAGGTTGTCAGTCCCTCAGCCTGGAGAAGAGTTCTGTTCCATAGTCTGTACCATTCTCTCGGTCCAGTGCTAACACTGGACCGAGAGAATGGTCCGGTTTCCTCTTGACAATTTTCTCCTTTACTTCACCTAGTTTTTATTAAGACCACTGTGATTGATTTGATTTCCGCCAAACTAACATTTGGTTTATAACGATGATGACCAAGGTCTTCTCTCACCAACTCATTAAACAGAGCGGGGTTTGAATCCTTGGCAAGCCTAACACCAGGAGGCCGGTGTGTCATCCACTGTACCACACTCACCTTCATCCTCCCTCCATCACTGTTAACTTCTTCAAGGTGGGTTGTGTAGATGTATCATCTTACTCCTTCAAGCGTGTCTCCTATTGTTATCATGTAATAATCTTGGTGGAATCACCGACAATATGTTAAATAAAAGGACATAATTGCAACTAATGTCACATTTTATTGTTGCAACGTTTCGCTCTCCAGGAGACTGAAACGTTGCCATAAGAAAATGTCACATTAGTTGCGTTTGTGTCCTTTTACCTATCATATCTCTCTTTCTCCATTCCTTCTTCCATCCCTTCCTCCCACCGGTGGATTGTGATATTACTCCCTCTCTCCATCACGCTGTGGTTCTATTCCCTCCCTTTTTCCCTCTTCTGCTTGTCTGTGTTGTGATGCTGTTCCCTCCCTCATGTCTGTGTTGTGATGCTGTTCCCTCCCTCCTGTCTGTGCTGTGATGCTGTTCCCTCCCGTCTGTGAAGGCAAATTAATAATGTGGATTAAGGAATATAAACGTCAGAATATTGTTTCTGGATAATATTCAAGGTAACACAGAATAACATCACCAATCCTGTAATGTTAGAGACGTATATTTACTCAGGAGATTCGCGTGCAACTTTAAGAGCCATAAATTCAATATAGCAGTGAGGGGGTGTGCAGACTAAACTGTCAGCACAATGTATCTGTCAGCCGGTAAGTGAAGTCAGGCGTGGTGTACACTGTCTGGCGGTGTTGGACCTAACAAGGTAACTGTGTCACTGTGTCAAGAGTTGTTTACAACGAGAAGTGAGGCTCTTCTATCACAGCTGATAACACACACCACAACACCAACAACAACCATATCGTAGTCCACTCACAACAACTACCAAATACTCAATTATCTCGTAATTCACTAACACGTGACCTACCGCCCACAACCACTAACTACCACCAATATTCAACCACCAGACAGATCACTACCACAAAAACTACCACCAGCACTCAACCACCAGACACTTCGCTACCACAAGAACTACCACCAACACACTCACACAACAATAATACACAACTGAACACAGATATCACCTCAGCATTCGCCCTCAGTCAACTGATCACTACAACGGAGGATCGAGTCAACAATCTCCCTAGTGCACAGTGACGCAGAAATTCTTTTTTTTTACATATTTCTGATATGTTAAATATTATTGACTGTTAAAACTAACCTAGACTCACTCTGATCAAATTTATGTAATATCAAACATCTTGGGTTCGGTTAATGTGTGTGTGCTGAGGTGAAACATTAAGAAATATGTACGTAAATAGAAGAAATAGTCAAGGAAGTGTTGGGGATTGTGACCAGCACCAGTGGGTCTTCCTGGGGGTCACAAGGTACTGGAGGTAAGACTGGGGGTCTTCCTGGGGGGTGACCAGGTACTGGAGGTAAGACTGGGGGTCTTTCTGGGGGGTGACCAGGTACTGGAGGTAAGACTGGGGGTCTTCCTGGGGGTGACCAGGTACTGGAGGTAAGACTGGGGGTCTTTCTGGGGGGTGACCAGGTACTGGAGGTAAGACTGGGGGTCTTCCTGGGGGGTGACCAGGTACTGGAGGTAAGACTGGGGGTCTTTCTGGGGGGTGACCAGGTACTGGAGGTAAGACTGGGGTCTTCCTGGGGGGTGACCAGGTACTGGAGGTAAGACTGGGGGTCTTCCTGGGGGGTGACCAGGTACTGGAGGTAAGACTGGGGGTCTTTCTGGGGGTCACAAGGTACTGGAGGTAAGACTGGGGGTCTTCCTGGGGGTCACAAGGTACGGGAGGTAAGACTGGGGGTCACAAGGTACTGGAGGTAAGACTAGGGGTCTTCCTGGGGGTCACAAGGTACGGGAGGTAAGACTGGGGTCTTCCTGGGGGGTCACAAAATACTGGAGGTATGACTGGGATCTTCCTGGGGGGGGTCACAAGATATTGGAGGTAAGGCTGGGGGTCTTCCTGGGGTCACCAGGAAGTGAATGTACATGCCACTGTACATAGGCTTGCACAGTGGCATGTACATTCACTACTTTTCTTATCATGCTTCCTCTGTCAAGAAAAGTGTTCTTATCTCCCTCTTTCTCCGTATTTGTGAACCTCAGTTGCTTCAATCAGAAATTTCCACTCTTCATAATTCATTTTCCCGTCTTGGCTACCCTTCCCATTTCATAGACTCTGCCATCTCACCTGCCAAACGTAATTTCTTTTCTCCCAAACTCTCTAGTCCTGGGAACTCTTCTGTCCTCTGCCTTCCCTACATTTCCGGTCTTTCTAATCTCAACAATTATCTCCGTTCCTTAGACATCAAACTTACTTTCCGCCAGACTAACACTCTTCGCACTAATCTCGTTCATACCTCTCCTCCCTCTACAGATGTTCCTGGTGTCTACTCTATTTCTTGTTCCTCCTGTCCTCTTCAATACTTTGGAGAAACTGCTCGATCTCTTTCTGACAGACTTAAGAAGCACAAAAATATTGTTAGGCTTGCCGACACTAACAATGCTCTTTTCTGCCACGTCAGAGATCACAGTCATCCTATTGACTGGTCTTCTGCTAAAACTGTCTTCCCTACTTCCAACTTTAACAGTCGCCGTCTGGTTGAATCCTCCCTAATACACATCTTTCCTTGTATGAATCTTAAGTCGTGGCTTCGTCTCTGTAGATGTCTTCCTCTCCCACTACAATGTAAAATGATCCAAACTTCAGAACACCCGTGACTTAACTTGATTCCTCCTTTTTCTTCTTCCTCTTCCCCTTTCCTGTTTCCTTTTTCTCCTTTGGGTTGTCTTTCTTCTACCTTGTGTATTTGTTTCTTTATTAGTTATTTATTTATTTTATTTGTTTACCCCCTTTGTGGGCACCAGCTCCCTTGTGGGCACCTAGCTCCCTTGTGGGCACCTAGCTCCCTTGTGGGCATCTAGCTCCCTTTCTTCGTATTTGACTGACTCCTCCTCCATACTACCTTCCCCACTACTACTACCTTCTACCTCCACTACTTATTCCTGCCTACATATACTCCCTCCTGCTCTCCTTTTCGTTAGTGTGACTATAAATGGTTCAAGTCGGACCGAAACGTCGTCGTCAGCTCCTCTCTTCTATGTGCGGGTAATTTGTGTATTGTTCCAGTCACGGTATTGTGACTTTTTTTATTATTACTGGAGGTAAGACTGGGGTCTTCCTGGGGGTCACCAGGTACTGGAGGTAAGACTGGGGTCTTCCTGGGGGTCACCAGGTACTGGAGGTAAGACTGGGGTCTTCCTGGGGTCACCAGGTACTGGAGGTAAGACTGGGGTCTTCCTGGGGGTCACTAGTTACTGGAAGTAAGACTGGGGTCTTCCTGGGGTCACCAGGTACTGGAGGTAAGACTGGGGTCTTCCTGGGGGTCACTAGTTACTGGAAGTAAGACTGGGGTCTTCCTGGGGTCACCAGGTACTGGAAACAAACACTTGCAAGAGCCTAATGATCCTTCAAGGTGACTTCATAAGACATACTTTACCAGACTATCTTGCAGACTTAGCTTCTTCAGCAAGCACAGTTTTACCAGACACGTCAAGCGTTAACACTGTTGCCAGAATTCAGTTGCAAGAATTCACTGAAAATGAGTCTGAGAGTGAAATTAGTGAAAAAAATATGCCATTAATGCTGCAATAATATCAATTGCATTTAGGCTGACTTTACACAAGTGTCACATGGCTGAGTTGCATATAGGTTGGTAGTGTCACATAGGCAGAAATGGTTGACACATATGTTAAGTATAACCTCACATAGGTGTGGTAGGATTTAACTATGCTAAACTGTGTTAATTTTAGCAGGGATTGGTTAGGATTTGATATGATTTATAATTAAAACTTAACACCATGGTATGCTGACTTATGTGAGTATATGACACAAGTGTCTTGACACAGGGCTCGGTACTAACGTGTATGACACGTATGTTGACACAAGGCCAGGGCTTCCACACTACCATGTATGACACATGTGTCTTGACACAGGGCTCGGTACTACCGTATATGACACGTATGTTGACACAAGGCCAGGCTTCCACACTACCATGTATGACACATGTGTCTTGACACAGGGCTCGGTACTACCGTATATGACACGTATGTTGACACAAGGCCAGGGCTTCCACACTACCATGTATGACACATGTGTCTTGACACAGGGCTCGGTACTACCGTATATGACACGTATGTTGACACAAGGCCAGGGCTTCCACACTACCATGTATGACACATGTGTCTTGACACAGGGCTCGGTACTACCGTATATGACACGTATGTTGACACAAGGCCAGGGCTTCCACACTACCATGTATGACACATGTGTCTTGACACAGGGCTCGGTATTACCGTATATGACACGTATGTTGACACAAGGCCAGGGCTTCCACACTACCATGTATGACACAAGTGTCTTGACACAGGGCTCGGTACTACCGTATATGACACGTATGTTGACACAAGGCCAGGGCTTCCACACTACCATGTATGACACAAGTGTCTTGACACAGGGCTCGGTACTACCGTGTATGACACGTATGTTGACACAAGGCCAGGGCTTCCACACTACCATGTATGACACATGTGTCTTGACACAGGGCCTCCACACTACCATTGCCACAATGCCAGGGCCTCCACACTACCATGTATGACACATGTGTCTTGAGACTTGACACAAGGTCACACCTGCCACACCGAGCAATTCTGCACTGTTGTCTTAAGTGTGTGACCTCACACTGTGTGGAGACTGCAGGGGTTAAACTGATCACAGTGTGTGTCAGCAAGTATGCTTGGTATGCAAGACAAGCGCTGAGTGCATGTGCACACTGCATGTGCACACTGCTCCTCATATATAAAACACTCACAATGCTGTGCAACATAAACTCACTCACAACATGTGTACAACACACAATGACTGACCTAACCTCAACTAGTAGTACAGGTGTGCACTATGATATACGATAAGCACTCACTACATGTGTACACATGTGCAAATATGTGTACATTCAGTTCAATAATTCACAATTATTTACAAATAAATACTAACCTAGACTATGTTAGAACTGTGTTAGGACTGTGTTGGGAAAGTACTAAGACTGTGTTAGAACTCTTGTTTAGTGAACCATAAATCAGACTTAAGAATGGCAATCCAAACAACAATTTTCCCCGAACGACAGGTAGAATCCTAACAACATCTCCATAATGTCTGACTTAACCTTAACCCTCCAACCCCCTCCAAGTCGACTTCGAAGAGACCGATGATAGCGTACCCACGCACTCTGTCCCAGGATCAGACTCCTGCAACTCCAGTCACACAAAAATGTTAAAAACACACTATTATGTGCCTTAAGTATCACGTGGAGATAGAATATGACCACAGGAGTCATCCTTCAAGTCATCCCACAAAGGTAGACCATTGACTTAAGAAATCGTAATGACACGATTGCAAATAAACCATACCCCCGGCCGGGATTGAACCCGACGGGCTGGAGTTTTGAGACTCTATGACCGCGGGTTCAATCCCGGCCGGGGGTATGGTATACCATTGACGTCGCAACCCAGGGTAACATGGGTTTAGGGTACGTCACTCCTGCCTCGCGCATGTTGAACCACTGCGACATGGTCTTGGATACACTGAAATACAATCAAAATGCATATGATGTGTACACAGATCTTTAAAATATCTTCCATAAGGGTTTAAAATAACGTTATAGCACACAAAATGGAAAAGTGGGCAGATGAATATAGTATATAAGCTTTTAACAAATAGAATGCAGAGAGTTTAGAAAGTAAAATGAGAGGAAGTTCATCCTCTCCAGATGATACCTGACTCTGTATGTCAGGTCAGCTGCTGATCAGCCGGGCTGTGGTGCATACGTTGGACTGCGTGCGGCTTGCAACAACAGCCTGGTTGATCAGGCCACCAACCAGGTCTTATCACGCCAGACAGTGCTGGTTCAACAACCACTTTACCACCCCAGACAGTGCTGGTTGTTCGGTCATCCAAGAGACGAGAATAACAGCCATGGACCACAAAGCACTTCCGCTTGACCACCAACACTGTCAACAAGCATCGCCTGGCCCCAGTACTTTGCTTCTATACTTGATAGCCGTAACATACGTTAAATAAGCAGTTTAGTATCAAGTTAATTAGTCCATTAGTCACACAAAGTCCATAAACAAGGACAGTTATAAGTCTGAGTTATTGCAAGCAGAGGTCGGCGAGTTGAGGCAGGATGTGGGCCAGTGACGCCAGTGTTGAGTGACGAGGAAGTTCAACCCACTACCAGCCACCAACACCAGCACTAACTACCTACACCAGCACTAACCACCTACACCAGCACTAACTACCTACACCAGCACTAACTACCAGCCACCTACACCAGCACTAATCACCAGCCACCTACACCAGCACTAACCACCTGCACCAACACTAACCACCTACACCAGCACTAACAACCTGCACCAACACTAACCACCAACCACTTACAAAATTCTAGAGGGATTGGTCCCTAATCTGCACACAGAAATCACTCCCTACGAAAGCAAAAGGCTTGAAAGGCGGTGCAACATACCCCCAGCGAAAAGTATGGGGCGCCATTAGTACACTAAGAGAAAACACCATAAGTGTCCGGGGCCCAAGACTCTTCAACAGCCTCCCACCATGCATAAGGGGAATTACCAATAGACCCCTGGCTGCCTTCAAGAGGAAGCTGGACAGATACGTTAAGTCAGTGCCGGATCAGCCAGGCTGTAATTCGTATGCTGGACTACATGCTGCAAGAAGTAACAGCCTGGTTCATCAGGCCGATCCACCGGGAGGCCTGGTCATGGACCGGGCCACGGGGGCACTGATTCCCTACCCTGATTCCACTACCCTCCAGGTAGACTTCACGTAGGTAGACAAGGCAACGACATCATAAGGACAATATTGACATGACATAAGGACAACAATGACATCATAAGGGCAACAATGACATCATAAGAAAAATGACAGCATCAAGAAAGACACCACTATCAACACACCAACAACTATCACACACACCACCATCACACACACCAACAACTATCACACACACCAACTATTACACACACCAACAACTATCACACACACCAACAACTATCACACACACCACCATCACACACACCAACAACTATCACACACACCAACTATCACACACACCAACAACTATCACACACGCCAACAACTATCACACACACCAACAACTATCACACACACCAACAACTATCACACACACCACCCTCACACACACCAACAACTATCACACACACCACCCTCACACACACCAACAACTATCACACACACCAACAACTATCACACACACCAACAACTATCACACACACCAACAACTATCACACACACCAACAACTATCACACACACCAACAACTATCACACACACACAACAACTATCACACACACCAACAACTATCACACACCAACAACTATCACACACACTAACAACATATCACACACACCACAACTTCACACACACGAACAACTATCAAACACACCAACAACTATCACACACACACACCAACAACTATCACAACACACCAACAACTATCACACACACAACAACTATCACACACACCAACAACTATCACACACACCAACAACTATCACACTCAACACACCAACAACTATCACACACACCAACAACATCACACACACCAACAACTATCACACACACACCAACAACTATCACACACAACCAACAACTATCACACACACACACAACAAACTATCACACACACAACAACTATCACACACACCAACAACTAATCACACACACCAACAACTATCACACACCCAACAACTATCACACACACCAACAACTATCACACACACACCAACAACCCAACAACATCACACACCCAACAACTATCACACACACCACAACTATCACACACACCAACAACTATCACACACACCAACAACTATCACACACACCAACAACTATCACACACACACCAACAACTATCACACACACCAACAACTATCACACACACCAACAACTATCACACACACTAACAACTATCACACACACCAACAACTATCACACACATCAACAACTATCACACACACCAACAACTATCACACACACACCAACAACTATCACACAAACAACACCAACACAAACTATCACACACACCAACAACTATCACACCATCCAACAACTATCCACACACACAACATCACACACCCAACTATCACACACACCAACAACTATCACACACACCAACAACTATCACACACACCAACAACTATCACACACACTAACAACTATCACACACACCAACAACTATCACACACACCAACAACTATCACACACACCAACAACTATCACACCACAACAACTATCACCACACACCAACAACTATCACACACACACCAACAACTATCAACACACACCACCAACTACACACACACCACCAACTATCACACACACCAACAACTATCACACACACACCAACAACTATCACACAACACACCAACAACTATCACCAAACCCTATCACACCACCAACAACTATCACACACACACACAACTATCACACACACCAACAACTATCACACACAACAACATCCACACCAACAACTATCACACACACCAACAACAAATCAACACACACCAACAACTATCACACACACAACATCACAACACAACACTATCACACACACAACAACTATCACACACACACCAACAACTATCACACACACAACACACAAAAACCCAACACACACACCAACAACTATCACACACACCAACAACTATCACACACACCAAACAACTATCACACACCAAAACTACACAAACCAACAACTATCACACACACCAACAATTATCACACACACACACCAACAACAACTATCACACACACCAACAACTATCACACACACATCAACAACTATCACACACACCAACCAACTATCACACACACCAACAACTATCACACACACCAACAACTATCACACACACAAACAAAAACAACAACTATCACACACAAACCCAACAATCACACACACCAACAACTATCACACACACCAACAACTATCACACACCAACAACATCACACAACCAACTATCACACACACTAACAACTATCACACACACCAACAACTATCACACACACCAACAACTAATCCACAAAAAACACCACCACCAACTAACACACAACCAACAACTATAACAACAACACACCAACCAACTATCACACACACCAACAACTATCACACACACCAACAACTATCACACACAACAACAACTATCACACACACCAACAACTATCAAACCACACACACCCAACAACTATCACACCACCAAACTATCACACACACCAACAACTATCACACACACACCAACAACTATACACCACAACAACACACAACAACTATCACACACACAACACTATCACACACACCAACAACTATCACACACATCCAACAACTATCACACACACCAACAACTATCACACACACCAACAACTATCACACACACCAACAACTATCACACAACAAACACCAACCAAACTATCACACACACAAACCAACCAACAATCACACACACCAACAACTATACACACACACCAACAACTATCACACACACACAACAACTATCACACAAAACACACAACAACTATACACACACACCAACAACTATCACACACACACCAACAAACTATCAACACACACCAACAACTATCACACACACCAACAACTATCACACACACCACCAACTATCACACACACCAACAACTATCACACACACCAACAACTATCACACACACACCAACAACTATCACACACACCAACAACTATCACACACACCAACAACTATCACACACACACCAACAACTATCAACACCAACAATATCAACACACACACCCAACAACTATCACACACACCAACAACTATCACACACACCAACAACTATCACACCAACCAAACTATCACACACACCCAACAACTATCACACACACCAACAACTATCACATCACAACACCAACAACTATCACACCACATCACACAAACACACTATCACACACACCAACAACTATCACACACACCAACAACTATACACCACAAACACACACCAACAACTATCACACACACCAACAACTATCACACACACCAACAACTATCCACACAATACACACACCAACAACTATCACACACACCAACAACTATCACACACACCAACAACTATCACACACACCAACAACTATCACACCACAAAACAACTATCACACACACACCAACAACTATCACACACACCAACAACTATCACACACACCAACAACTATCACACACACCAACAACTATCACACCAACAAATATCACACACACCAACAACTATCACACACACCCAACAACTATCACACCAACAAATATCCCCACACATCCAACAACTATCACACACAATCACCAAACAACTATCACACACACCAACAACTATCACACCAACAACAATCACACACACACCAACAACTATCACACACACCAACAACTATCACACACACACCAACAACTATCCACACACACAACCAACACAACTATCACACACACCAACAACTATCACACACACACCAACAACTATCACACACACACAACAACTATCACACACACCAACAACTATCACACACACACCAACAACTATCACACACACCAACAACTATCACACACAACCAACAACTATCACACACACACACCAACAACTATCACACACACCAACAACTATCACAACCAACAAATAACAACACAACACCAACAACTATCACACACACCACACAACTATCACACAACAACACACACAACAATCACACACACCAACAACTATCACCACACACCAACAACTATCACACACACCAACAACTATCACAACACACCAAAAAACAAACCTATCAACCAACACAACCACACAACAACTATCACACCAACAAATATCACACACACCAACAACTATCACACACACCAACAACTATCACACACACCAACAACTATCACACCAACAAATATCACACACACCAACAACTATCACACACACCAACAACTATCACAACACACCAACAACTATCACACCAACAAATCACACACACCAACAAATATCACACACACCAACAACTATCCACACACACCAACAACTATCACACACACCAACAACTATCACACACACCAACAACATCACACACACACACACCAACAACTATCACACACACCAACAACTATCACACACACACAACAACTATCACACACACCAACAACTATCACACCAACAAATATCACACACACACCAACAACTATCACACACACCAACAACTATCACACACACCAACAACTATCACACACACCAACAACTATCACACCAACAAATAATCACACACACCAACAACTATCACACACACCAACAACTATCACACCAACAAATATCACACACACCAACAACTATCACACACACCAACAACTATCACACACACCAACAACTATCACACCAACAAATATCACACACACCAACAACTATCACACACACCAACAACTATCACACACACCAACAACTATCACACACACCAACAACTATCACACCAACAAATATCACACACACCAACAACTATCACACACACCAACAACTATCACACCAACAAATATCACACACATACCAACAACTATCACACACACCAACAACTATCACACACACCAACAACTATCACACCAACAAATATCACACACACCAACAACTATCACACACACCAACAACTATCACACACACCACACAACTATCACACACACCAACAACTATCACACACACCAACAACTATCACACCAACAAATATCACACACACCAACAACTATCACACACACCAACAACTATCACACCAACAAATATCACACACACCAACAACTATCACACACACCAACAACTATCACACACACCAACAACTATCACACCAACAAATATCACACACACCAACAACTATCACACACACCAACAACTATCACACACACCAACAACTATCACACACACCAACAACTATCACACCAACAAATATCACACACACCAACAACTATCACACACACCAACAACTATCACACCAACAAATATCACACACACCAACAACTACCACACACACCAACAACTATCACACACACCAACAACTATCACACCAACAAATATCACACACACCAACAACTATCACACACACCAACAACTATCACACACACCAACAACTATCACACAAAAACCAACAACTATCACACACACCAACAACTATCACACCAACAACTATCACACACACCAACAACTATCACACACACCAACAACTATCACACACACCAACAACTATCACACACACCAACAACTATCACACACACACCAACAAATATCACACACACCAACAACTATCACACACACCAACAACAAACCACACACACCAACAACTATCACACACACACCAACAAATATCACACACACCAACAACTATCACACACACCAACAACTATCACAACACTCACTATACTACGTATCACTGCCTTTATCAACCATCATGTAAACGCTACAGATAACAGTGAATGTTCACTGGGAACCTGGAGTGCTGAGGTACAACAGTGATGGCGTGGTACCTGAGTGCTGAGGTACAACAGTGATGGCGTGGCACCTGAGTGCTGAGGTACAACAGTGATGGCGTGGTACCTGAGTGCTGAGGTACAACAGTGATGGCGTGGTACCTGAGTGCTGAGGTACAACAGTGATGGCGTGGTACCTGAGTGCTGAGGTACAACAGTGATGGCGTGGTACCTGAGTGCTGAGGTACAACAGTGATGGCGTGGACCCTGAGTGCTGAGGTACAACAGTGATGGCGTGGTACCTGAGTGCTGAGGTACAACAGTGATGGCGTGGCACCTGAGTGCTGAGGTACAACAGTGATGGCGTGGTACCTGAGTGCTGAGGTACAACAGTGATGGCGTGGACCCTGAGTGCTGAGGTACAACAGTGATGGCGTGGTACCTGAGTGCTGAGGTACAACAGTGATGGCGTGGACCCTGAGTGCTGAGGTACAACAGTGATGGCGTGGTACCTGAGTGCTGAGGTACAACAGTGATGGCGTGGACCCTGAGTGCTGACGTACAACAGTGATGCCGTGGCACCTGAGTGCTGAGGTACAGCAGTGATGGCGTGGCACCTGAGTGCTGAGGTACAACAGTGATGGCGTGGTACCTGAGTGCTGAGGTACAACAGTGATGGCGTGGTACCTGAGTGCTGAGGTACAACAGTGATGGCGTGGTACCTGAGTGCTGAGGTACAACAGTGATGGCGTGGCACCTGAGTGCTGAGGTACAACAGTGATGGCGTGGTACCTGAGTGCTGAGGTACAACAGTGATGGCGTGGTACCTGAGTGCTGAGGTACAACAGTGATGGCGTGGACCCTTAGTGCTGAGGTACAACAGTGATGGCGTGGTACCTGAGTGCTGAGGTACAACAGTGATGGCGTGGCACCTGAGTGCTGATGTACAGCAGTGATGGCGTGGACCCTGAGTGCTGAGGTACAACAGTGATGGCGTGGCACCTGAGTGCTGAGGTACAACAGTGATGGCGTGGACCCTGAGTGCTGAGGTACAACAGTGATGGCGTGGCACCTGAGTGCTGAGGTACAACAGTAATGGCGTGGACCCTGAGTGCTGAGGTACAACAGTGATGGCGTGGCACCTGAGTGCTGAGGTACAACAGTGATGGCGTGGCACCTGAGTGCTGAGGTACAACAGTGATGGCGTGGCACCTGAGTGCTGAGGTACAGCAGTGATGGCGTGGCACCTGAGTGCTGTATACAGCAGTGATGGCGTGGACCCTGAGTGCTGAGGTACAGCAGTGATGGCGTGGTACCTGAGTGCTGAGGTACAACAGTTTTGGCGTGGCACCTGAGTGCTGAGGTACAGGAGTGATGGCGTGGCACCTGAGTACTGAGGTACAGCAGTGATGGCGTGGACCCTGAGTGCTGAGGTACAACAGTGATGGCGTGGACCCTGAGTGGTGAGGTACAACAGTGATGGCGTGGACCCTGAGTGCTGAGGTACAACAGTGATGGCGTGGACCCTGAGTGCTGAGGTACAACAGTGATGGCGTGGCACCTGAGTGCTGAGGTACAGCAGTGATGGCGTGGCACCTGAGTACTGAGGTACAGCAGTGATGGCGTGGACCCTGAGTGCTGAGGTGCAACAGTGATGGCGTGGCATCTGAGTAATGAGGTACAGCAGTGATGGCGTGGCACCTGAGTGCTGAGGTACAACAGTGATGGCGTGGCACCTGAGTGCTGAGGTACAGCAGTGATGGCGTGGACCCTGAGTGCTGAGGTAAAACAGTGATGGTGTGGCACCTGAGTGCTGAGGTACAACAGTGATGGCGTGGCACCTGAGTGCTGAGGTACAGCAGTGATGGCGTGGACCCTGAGTGCTGAGGTGCAACAGTGATGGCGTGGACCCTGAGTACTGAGGTACAGCAGTGATGGCGTGGACCCTGAGTGCTGAGGTACAACAGTGATGGCGTGGCACCTGAGTGCTGAGGTACAGCAGTGATGGCGTGGACCCTGAGTGCTGAGGTAGAACAGTGATGGCGTGGCACCTGAGTACTGAGGTACAGCAGTGATGGCGTGGACCCTGAGTGCTGAGGTACAACAGTGATGGCGTGGCACCTGAGTGCTGAGGTACAGCAGTGATGGCGTGGACCCTGAGTGCTGCGGTAGAACAGTGATGGCGTGGCACCTGAGTACTGAGGTACAGCAGTGATGGCGTGGCACCTGAGTGCTGAGGTACAGCAGTGATGGCGTGGCACCAGAGTGCTGAGGTACATCAGTGATGGCGTGGTACCTGAGTGCTGAGGTAGAGCAGTGATGGCGTGGCACCTGAGTGCTGAAGTACAGCAGTGATGGCGTGGCAATAGAGTGCTGAGGTACATCAGTGATGGCGTGGTACCTGAGTGCTGAGGTACAGCAGTGATGGCGTGGCACCAAAGTGCTGAGGTAGAGCAGTGATGGCGTGGTACCCGAGTGCTGAGGTACAGCAGTGATGGCGTGGCACCAGAGTGCTGAGGTACAGCAGTGATGGCGTGGCACCTGAGTGCTGAGGTAGAGCAGTGATGGCGTGGACCCTGAGTGCTGAGGTACAGCAGTGATGGCGTGGCACCTGAGTGCTGAGGTACAGCAGTGATGGCGTGGCACCTGAGTGCTGAGGTACAGCAGTGATGGCGTGGCACCTGAGTGCTGAGGTACAGCAGTGATGGCGTGGCACCTGAGTGCTGAGGTACAGCAGTGATGGCGTGGCACCTGAGTGCTGAGGTACAGCAGTGATGGCGTGGACCCTGAGTGCTGAGGTACAGCAGTGATGGCGTGGACCCTGAGTGCTGAGGTACAGCAGTGATGGCGTGGCACCTGAGTGCTGAGGTACAGCAGTGATGGCGTGGCACCTGAGTGCTGAGGTACAACAGTGATGGCGTGGACCCTGAGTGCTGAGGTGCAACAGTGATGGCGTGGACCCTGAGTGCTGAGGTACAACAGTGATGGCGTGGCACCTGAGTGCTGAGGTACAGCAGTGATGGCGTGGACCCTGAGTGCTGAGGTACAGCAGTATTGGCGTGGCACCTGAGTGCTGAGGTACAGCAGTGATGGCGTGGCACCTGAGTGCTGAGGTACAGCAGTGATGGCGTGGCACCTGAGTGCTGAGGTACAGCAGTGATGGCGTGGCACCTGAGTGCTGAGGTACAGCAGTGATGGCGTGGCACCTGAGTGCTGAGGTACAGCAGTGATGGCGTGGCACCTGAGTGCTGAGGTACAGCAGTGATGGCGTGGTACCTGAGTGCTGAGGTACAGCAGTGATGGCGTGGCACCTGAGTGTTGAGGTACAGCAGTGATGGCGTGACACCTGAGTGTTGAGGTACAGCAGTGATGGCGTGGCACCTGAGTGTTGAGGTACAGCAGTGATGGCGTGGCACCTGAGTGCTGAGGTACAGCAGTGATGGCGTGGCACCTGAGTGCTGAGGTACAGCAGTGATGGCGTGGCACCTGAGTGCTGAGGTACAGCAATGATGGCGTGGTACCTGAGTGCTGAGGTACAGCAGTGATGGCGTGGCACCTGAGTGTTGAGGTACAGCAGTGATGGCGTGGCACCTGAGTGTTGAGGTACAGCCGTGATGGCGTGGCACCTGAGTGTTGAGGTACAGCAGTGATGGCGTGGCACCTGAGTGCTGAGGTACAGCAGTGATGGCGTGGCACCAGAGCTTCTAGCGTGGCAGTCTAGCACGCAGCCAGGAAATTAAATTCTGTAACGGGTTTCAGGTGAAACCCTGGGTTCATGGAGTCACCTGAACCCACGCTTAAATCAATAACTAACTGCGGTGCTGACGTGGGCGTGCGGGCAGCCAGCACCAACAACCTGACTGCTCAGCCCCTCTCATGGAAGATCTGGACTGTGTTCGACTTGCTATGAAAATGATCCCTGAAGATGATTCCTTGGGTCGGCGCCCCCGCGGCCCGGTCCCAGACCAGTCATCCTAGTTGCTCTACTGATCGATCAGGCTGTTGGTTCCTGCTTCACAAAAATATACTAAATAAAAGCATCTGGTAGTTTAATTAACATTAAAGACTAACTTACAGTGGATGACTGATAGACCGAATCGTTACAGTGGATGACGGATAGTGTTAACATCGGTACAGAAGTGTTTATATCAAATACAATTAAACATACACACAGAGAGGAGCTGTGACTCGACCAGTGCAACCACAACTAGGTGAGTACACGCACACTTCCATGTGACCACCTGACTCCTGTGACCTTCCCCATGACTTCCTGACCCCTGTGACCCTCCCTATGACCACCTGACCCCTGTGACCTTCCCTATGACCACCTGACCCCTGTGACCTTCCCTATGACCACCTGACCCCTGTGACCTTCCCTATGACCACCTGACCCACGTGACCTTCCCTATGACTGCCTGACCCCTGTGACCTTCCCTATGACTGCCTGACCCCTGTGACCTTCCCTATGACCACCTGACCCACGTGACCTTCCCTATGACTGCCTGACCCCTGTGACCTTCCCTATGACTGCCTGACCCCTGTGACCTTCCCTATAACCACCTGACCCACGTGACCTTCCCTATGACTGCCTGACCCCTGTGACCTTCCCTATGACTGCCTGACCCCTGTGACCTTCCCTATGACCACCTACCCACGTGACCTTCCCTATGACTACATGACCCACCTGACCTTCCCTATGACCACCTGACCTTCCCTCTGATCAACTGACCCAAGTGACCTTCCCTCTGACCACCTGACCTTCCCTCTGACCACCTGACACACGTGACCTTCCCTCTGACCACCTGACCTTCCCTCTGACCACCTGACCTTCCCTCTGACCCACCTGACCTTCCCTCTGACCACCTGACCTTCCCTCTGATCACCTGACCCACGTGACCTTCCCTCTGACCACCTGATCTTCCCTCTGACCACCTGACCTTCCCTCTGACCACCTGACCTTCCCTCTGATCACCTGACCCACGTGACCTTCCGTCTGACCACCTGACCTTCCCTCTGACCACCTGACCCACGTGACCTTCCCTCTGACCACCTGACCTTCCCTCTGACCCACCTGACCTTCCCTCTGACCACCTGACCCACGTGACCTTCCCTCTGACCACCTGACCTTCCCTCTGACCCTCCCTCTGACCACCTGACCTTCCCTCTGATCACCTGACCCACCTGACCTTCCCTCTGATCACCTGACCTTCCCTCTGACCACCTGACCTTCCCTCTGACCCACCTGACCTTCCCTCTGACCACCTGACCTTCCCTCTGACCACCTGACCTTCCCACTGACCCACCTGACCTTCCCTCTGACCACCTGACCTTCCCTCTGACCACCTGACCCACGTGACCTTCTGTCTGACCACCTGACCTTCCCTCTGACCACCTGATCCACGTGACCTTCCCTCTGACCACCTGACCTTCCCTCTGACCACCTGACCTTCCCTCTGACCCACCTGACCTTCCCTCTGACCACCTGACCTTCCCTCTGACCACCTGACCTTACCTCTGACCACCTGACCTTACCTCTGACCACCTGACCTTACCTCTGACCACCTGACCTTCCCTCTGACCACCTGACTCTCTGCCCTGACCTCCTGACCACCTGACCTTACCTCTGACCACCTGACCTTACCTCTGACCACCTGACCTTCCCTCTGACCACTGACCTTCCCTCTGACCACCTGACCTTCCCTCTGACCACCTGACCTTCCCTCTGACCACCTGACCTTACCTCGGACCACCTGACCTTACCTCTGACCACCTGACCTTACCTCTGACCACCTGACCTTACCTCTGACCACCTGACCTTACCTCTGACCACCTGACCTTACCTCTGACCACCTGACCTTCCTCTGACCACCTACCTTACCTCTGACCACCTGACCTTCCTCTGACCACCTGACCTTCCCTCTGACCACCTGACCTTACCTCTGACCACCTGACCTTACCTCTGACCACCTGACCTTCCCTCGACCACCTGACCTTCCCTCTGACCACCTGACCTTACCTCTGACCACCTGACCTTACCTCTGACCACCTGACCTTACCTCTGACCACCTGACCTTCCCTCTGACCACCTGACCTTCCCTCTGACCACCTGACCTTCCCTCTGACCACCTGACCTTACCTCTGACCACCTGACCTTACCTCTGACCAACCTGACCTTACCTCTGACCACCTGACCTTACCTCTGACCACCTGAACCTTACCTCTGACCACCTGACCTTCCCTCTGACCACCTGACCTTACCTCTGACCACCTGACCTTACCTCTGACCACCTGACCTTACCTCTGACCACCTGACCTTACCTCTGACCACCTGACCTTACCTCTGACCACCTGACCTTACCTCTGACCACCTGACATTTAAATAACACAAAAGCCTGGATAACAACACCTAAATCTTTTATATCTAAACGCACAACATTTTTATTGCACTGACAGTGTAAAGCTGTCTTCTGCTGTCAGTGTAAAGTTGTCTTCTGCTGACAGTGTAAAGTTGTCTTCTGCTGACAGTGTCAAGTTGTCTCCTGCTGTCAGTGTAAAGTTGTCTTCTGCTGACAGTGTAAAGTTGTCTTCTGCTGACAGTGTAAAGTTGTCTTCTGCTGACAGTGTAAAGTTGTCTTCTGCTGACAGTGTAAAGTTGTCTTCTGCTGACAGTGTCAAGTTGTCTTCTGCTGACAGTGTCAAGTTGTCTTCTGCTGACAGTGTAAAGTTGTCTCCTGCTGTCAGTGTAAAGCTGTCTTCTGCTGACAGTGTCAAGTTGTCTTCTGCTGACAGTGTAAAGTTGTCTCCTGCTGTCAGTGTAAAGCTGTCTTCTGCTGTCAGTGTAAAGCTGTTTTCTGCTGTCAGTGTAAAGTTGTCTTCTGCTGTCAGTGTAAAGCTGTCTTCTGCTGTCAGTGTAAAGTTGTTTTCTGCTGTCAGTGTAAAGTTGTCTTCTGCTGACAGTGTCAAGTTGTCTTCTGCTGTCAGTGTAAAGTTGTCTCCTGCTGTCAGTGTAAAGCTGTCTTCTGCTGTCAGTGTAAAGCTGTCTTCTGCTGTCAGTGTAAAGTTGTCTTCTGCTGTCAGTGTAAAGCTGTCTTCTGCTGTCAGTGTAAAGCTGTCTTCTGCTGACAGTGTAAAGTTGTCTTCTGCTGTCAGTGTAAAGTTGTCTTCTGCTGTCAGTGTAAAGCTGTCTTCTGCTGACAGTGTAAAGTTGTCTTCTGTTGTCAGTGTAAAGTTGTCTTCTGCTGTCAGTGTAAAGTTGTCTTCTGCTGTCAGTGTAAAGCTGTCTTCTGCTGACAGTGTAAAGTTGTCTTCTGCTGTCAGTGTAAAGTTGTCTTCTGCTGACAGTGTAAAGTTGTCTTCTGCTGTCAGTGTAAAGCTGTCTTCTGCTGTCAGTGTAAAGCTGTCTCCTGCTGTCAGTGTAAAGCTGTCTTCTGCTGTCAGTGTAAAGCTGTCTTCTGCTGTCAGTGTAAAGTTGTCTTCTGTTGTCAGTGTAAAGCTGTCTCCTGCTGTCAGTGTAAAGCTGTCTTCTGCTGTCAGTGTAAAGCTGTCTTCTGCTGTCAGTGTAAAGTTGTCTTCTGCTGTCAGTGTAAAGCTGTCTTCTGCTGTCAGTGTAAAGTTGTCTTCTGCTGTCAGTGTAAAGCTGTCTCCTGCTGTCAGTGTAAAGCTGTCTTCTGCTGTCAGTGTAAAGCTGTCTCCTGCTGTCAGTGTAAAGTTGTCTTCTGCTGTCAGTGTAAAGCTGTCTTCTGCTGTCAGTGTAAAGCTGTCTTCTGCTGTCAGTGTAAAGCTGTCTTCTGCTGTCAGTGTAAAGCTGTCTTCTGCTGTCAGTGTAAAGCTGTCTTCTGCTGTCAGTGTAAAGCTGTCTCCTGCTGTCAGTGTAAAGCTGTCTTCTGCTGTCAGTGTAAAGCTGTCTCCTGCTGTCAGTGTAAAGCTGTCTTCTGCTGTCAGTGTAAAGCTGTCTTCCTGCTGTCAGTGTAAAGCTGTCTTCTGCTGTCAGTGTAAAGCTGTCTTCTGCTGTCAGTGTAAAGCTGTCTTCTGCTGTCAGTGTAAAGCTGTCTTCTGCTGTCAGTGTAAAGCTGTCTTCTGCTGTCAGTGTAAAGCTGTCTTCTGCTGTCAGTGTAAAGCTGTCTCCTGCTGTCAGTGTAAAGCTGTCTTCTGCTGTCAGTGTAAAAGCTGTCTCCTGCTGTCAGTGTAAAGCTGTCTTCTGCTGTCAGTGTAAAGCTGTCTTCTGCTGTCAGTGTAAAGCTGTCTTCTGCTGTCAGTGTAAAGCTGTCTCCTGCTGTCAGTGTAAAGTTGTCTTCTGCTGTCAGTGTAAAGTTGTCTTCTGCTGTCAGTGTAAAGCTGTCTTCTGCTGTCAGTGTAAAGCTGTCTTCTGCTGTCAGTGTAAAGCTGTCTTCTGCTGTCAGTGTAAAGCTGTCTCCTGCTGTCAGTGTAAAGCTGTCTTCTGCTGTCAGTGTAAAGTTGTCTTCTGCTGTTTTCTGTGATGCTGTTGTATATTTTACGTGGTACTGTGTGTAAGTGATGCTGTTTTAAGTGTAAGTGTCAGCGCCCTCAAACACAAGTGTCAACCACTTAAGAGCATTATCCATGCCTTTAAGTGAACTAATATAATTCCCCTTTAGTAAATAGTTAATTAAGACAAATGTAAGTGGAGAATAATCAGGTAGAAAGATGGCGACATTCCACAGTATGAGTTGTGGTTGAGAGAAGCTCCAGCAACGCCATGCATCAGGAAAACATTCTGGCAATGATATCAGGACCGGGAGGAGAGGCGGTGTAACAGGCGGACATCGCCACCATCATGATGAGTGGTGCACCACCACCCTCCAACACACCACCACACTCACCCCTCTCACAACCCAAACTGCTACACGTACCCACACCATCCAACAACAACACCACCATATTCACCCACACACCATCCAACAACCACACCACCATATTCACCCACACACCACCCCAACAAACACACCACCACATTCACCCACACACCACCCCAAGAAACACCACCACATCACCCACACACCATCCCAACAACTACCACATTCACCCACACACCACTCCAACAAACACACCATTACACTCATCCACACACCACCCAAACAAACACTACCACATTCACCCACACACCACCCCAACAAACACACCACCATATTCACTCACACACTACCCCAACAAATACACCATCACACTCACAAACAAACACCATCACATCACCCACACACCATCCCAACAACTACCACATTCACCCACACACCACCCCAACAACCACCACATTCACCCACACACCACCCCAACAACCACCACATTCACCTACACATCACCCCAACAACCACCACATTCACCCACACACCACCCCAACAACCATCACATTCACCCACACATCACCCCAACAAACACCACCACATTCACCCACACACCACCCCAACAACCACCACATTCACCCACACACCACCCCAACAACCGCCACATTCACCCACACATCACCCCAACAAACACCGCCACATTCACCCACACACCACCCCAACAACCGCCACATTCACCCACACACCACCCCAACAACCACTACACTCACCCACACACCACCTGTCATGTTTGGAACATCTCCACCTTCGTCTAGAAGAGCAAAGGTGGCGGTCCGACCTGATTTTCCTGACGGAGTGTCTCAAGCAACACTGCCCCGGGTGATCCACACAACACTGCCCCGGGTGATCCACACAACACTGCCCCAGTGATCCACACAACACTGCCCCAGTGATCCACACAACACTGCCCCGGGTGATCCACACAACACTGCCCCAGTGATCAACACTAACACTGCCCCAATGATCCACACAACACTGCCCGGGTGATCCACACAACACTGCCCCAGTGATCCACACAACACTGCCCCAGTGATCCACACAATACTGCCCCGAGTGATCCACACAACACTGCCCCGAGTGATCCACACAACACTGCCCCGGGTGATCCACGCAACACTGCCCCGGGTGATCCACACAACACTGCCCAGTGATCCACACAACACTGCCCCAGTGATCCACACAACACTGCCCCGGGTGATCCACACAACACTACCCCGGATGATCCACACAACACTGCCCCGGGTGATCCACACAACACTGCCCAGTGATCCACACAACACTGCCCCGAGTGATCCACACAACACTGCCCCGAGTGATCCACACAACACTGCCCCGGGTGATCCACACAACACTGCCCCGGGTGATCCACACAACACTGACCCGAGTGATCCACACAACACTGCCCCGAGTGATCCACACAACACTGCCCCAGTGATCCACACAACACTGCCCCGGGTGATCCACACAACACTGCCCCGGGTGATCCACACAACACTGCCCCGAGTGATCCACACAACACTGCCCCGATTGATCCACACAACACTGCCCCGGGTGATCCACACAACACTGCCCCAGGTGATCCACACAACACTGCCCCGAGTGATCCACACAACACTGCCCCGGGTGATCCACACCATTACGAGCACTACACCACCACAAAACCACTAACACCACAACACAACACTACACCACCACTAAAACCACAACACAACACAACACCACCACTAACACCACAACACAACACCACACCACCACTAACACCACAACACAACACCACACCACCACTAACACCACAACACAACACCACACCACCACTAACACCACAACACAACACCACACCACCACTAACACCACAACACAACACCACACCACCACTAACACCACACCACCACTAACACCACAACACAACACCACACCACCACTAACACCACAACACAACACTGGAGAATAATGGAATGTATTTTTAGGCCATATAAGAACAATGAACATTTCTTTAAATTAAGCAATGAAAGGCTTCCCTAAACACAGTAATAACATGAGCAGATGAAGGTGAGAAAACTTAGCAGGTGTTAGAACTGAGACACCTGAGTCAGGAACAGAGTTTGACAGGAAAGCAAGGAAAAACTTGACTTGTAGCAGGTTTTGACACTTCAAGCTGCCACACATACATGTACTTAAGCTGCCACGTACCGATAGTGGTGAGCATAGGTGAATACCCAATATAACACTGAGCACAGGTGAACATCCAGCGTGAACTATGAGCACAAGCACACGTGAACACCCAACATAACACTGAACACGTGCACAGGTGAACACCAATCACATTGCAACACCTGCTACCCACCCCAGGATGCACACAAGGTCAATGTCTCTCCTGCCTGCAACCTGTTGATGCATGCAGGTCACTAGCCCCCCTACCCCTCCTTTCACCCATTCCCTCCCTCTCCCCTTACCCTTTCCCCGGTCTCAGACCAGAGTACAACTAGCTACAATGACTTGTACATCTTGCTACACTCACTTAATAAGCCCCTGTACTTCCGCTGGGGACGTCTTAAATCCTCTCAACCGTATTCCTTGGAACGTAGGCGAGAAAGGCAAATCATAATTTACACCAGGAAAATACTGGAGGGACTGGTCCCAAACCTGCACACTAAAATCACTCCCTATGAAAGCAAAAAACTTGGCAGATGATGCAGAGTACCTCCAATAAAACGTATAAACGCAACGAGTACACTAACACTGAGAGTACCAGCATAGACGCGACGAGTACACTAACTTTTAGAATACCAGCATGAAGGTATCAGCATCAAGGTATCAGGCTAGACGGGGCAAGATCTGGCAATTCGTTAAAAATTTATGTTGATTTTGAGGGTCCGGGACCTTGATCAAGGTTCCAGGACCGAAACGTTATCCAATGTGCCCTAGTGTTTGCTCACGTGTCTTTCTAAACCATGAGAGAGATGTGTCTGGTAGGTGAGAGAGATGTGTCTGGTAGGTGAGAAAGATGTGTCTGGTGGATGTCACTTTAACACAAATTTTAACATTAGAGTCCCATCAATCAGGCATGTCGTAAATTACATAAAGGTAATCATATAGGTGGAACAGCTCTAGGACTCACACTTACACCCACTACCAGTGGCAGTCAACCACCACATCACTGACCAACCACTGATGATACACTCCACACACTGTTCACAATAACACACAAGAAAGGAAGGAAGGAAGGAAGGAGCACTGCAGCAGGCCTGCTGGCCTATACAGCCTCTGTATCTGACTGAAGAAGACTACTGTCTAAGCGAAACGTTTTAACAATAAAGATACCCAACTGTTGCACATGTGTCTTTATCATCAACTTGTCGGTATTTTATACCATTTTCAACAAGGCAGGACTGACTCACACTGTTACAATCTACTGATATAAAATAATCGTCCTTAGCAGAGGAGATCACTGCTGCTGTTGAACACCTCCATGTTGCAATGCTGCAATCTTATTGACTGAGGTGGCGTATTTACATGCACGCTTCCTGAAATTCAATAAGCCAACCCGCCACCCTCATGCATCTACTTTCAATATCGATCAAGTTGCAGCTGGAAAAATTACAATACATTATCAAAGCAAGGTACGGGTGGGGTTAGAACCCAGGGCGTAAACCACTAGGCCAGCTGGCTACAGTAAGATTCATCCAACTTTGTCTGATTTTTTAGGTTATTTTAAGTCTCTATACACATATGCTGCTATGTATGATAATCTATGTAACTGTATTTGTGTATATCTGAATAGCTGAATTATTCACTATATTCCTTGCCTTCACTTCTTTCATCCTGACACCTTAATTGTAAGTGATGTTCTGTCATCCATAATTGTCTCCAGACTCCATAAGGTACGACTGTAACATGTTTATGTCAGGTCTCAGGCACAGGAATGGTAATAACATAAAGTATGGAGTCAGACAGCATATTGTAGATGTCCTCATGCACGACCTTCAAGTGTGTGAGTACTGATAGGTAGCCAAGGATGTTATGTCTTCAAGGAGGGAGGCCATTATAACTTTAGGCTGCCCACCAGTACTCTGCAACTTTAAGCTGCCCACCAGTACTCTGTAACTTTAGGCTGCCCACCAGTACTCTGCAACTTTAGGCTGCCCACCAGTACTCTGTAACTTTAGGCTGCCCACCAGTACTCTGTAACTTTAGGCTGTCCACCAATACTCTGTGGACAATAACAGAGAAAGAACTTAACAGACTCGAAACTGACACCAGCAATCCATCTATCATCATTTCATTACGCAGGAAGAGTCACATGTCTCAGGCACACCCATGAAAATCATCATATTTTTGGACGTGGCAACAAGCACCACAGAGCGTCTGCTTATCCAACTAATTCAAAACCTATTAAATGACACATGCTGTATAGCCCTTGTGGCTTAGCGCTTCTTTTTGATTATAATAATAATATTAAATGACACGATGGAAAACAGAGAGACAAATACAGTGTGTTGCCATCATTTATTGACAAATAAATGCTCGCATTATACTTCATCTACAAACCTAACCAAATGTAAACTGTAAGATCTTGTCTTACAACTTGCGTCATTTTGTACTTGAAAACTGTGGAAAACACAACAGAAATTTCGAGTCGATTCACTCACAAATGTTAAGGGTATTTCTAAATACAGTATTTAAGAACATAAGAAAGAAGGAGCACTGCATAAGGGACACGTTAGCTCCCCTGTTTTCTAATAATGTTAATTACTGTCGCATTTGTTTTGTCTTCTTTCGTAAGGTGACGTCCAGGATCTTACCTTAATTCATGACATACCTTAACAAATCTTTGATGACAACTATGTAAGTGACACAATTGTCCTCAAAGATTTGTTAAGTTATACCATGAATTATGAACAAGGTAGATTATAGTGGAAAAATAAACATGATATTAGGAGACAGGGAAACTTAGGCACCTCTAAGGTCTACTGGTCCAAACAATCACATAAAATAAAAAAATATCTGTAAGACGGCACTAACTTAACCTACTGTAAATAACTCACAACTGTAACTTTCTTTACTAAGTCTCTTAAAGCGGTTCGTCTAACCTAACTGAATGTGATTTATTGTGCAACCAACCCTTTACCACTACAAATAAATACATTAATCTTGCAGTAGTGCATTCATGAGAGGGGGAGGGAAAGTTCTAAATCCGTACGGGTCATATAGCGACATAATTCTTGTAAATTCTTCGAGTGTTTGTATAGCTTAGTAAGCAGTTATAATGTGTTGGTTCAGTGTATTCTCTTGACTACCACCCACAGGATGGGTAATGGGTGACTACCACCCACAGGATGGGTAATGGGTGACTACCACCCACAGGATGGGTAATGGGTGACTACCACCCACAGGATGGGTAATGGTTGACTACCACCCACAGGATGGGTAATGGGTGACTACCACCCACAGGATGGGTAATGGGTGACTACCACCCACAGGATGGGTAATGAGTGACTACCACCCACAGGATGGGTAATGGTTGACTACCACCCACAGGATGGGTAATGGGTGACTACCACCCACAGGATGGGTAATTGGTGTGACTACCACCCACAGGATGGGTAATGGGTGACTACCACCCACAGGATGGGTAATGGGGTGACTACCACCCACAGGATGGGTAATGGGTGACTACCACCCACAGGATGGGTAATGGGTGACTACCACCCACAGGATGGGTAATGGGGTGACTACCACCCACAGGATGGGTAATGGGTGACTACCACCCACAGGATGGGTAATGGGTGACTACCACCCACAGGATGGGTAATGGGTGACTACCACCCACAGGATGGGTAATGGGTGACTACCACCCACAGGATGGGTAATGGGTGACTACCACCCACAGGATGGTAATGGGTGACTACCACCCACAGGATGGGTAATGGGTGACTACCACCCACAGGATGGGTAATGGGTGACTACCACCCACAGGATGGTAATGGGTGACTACCACCCACAGGATGGTAATGGGTGACTACCACCCACAGGATGGGTAATGGGTGACTACCACCCACAGGATGGGTAATGGGTGACTACCACCCACAGGATGGGTAATGGGTGACTACCACCCACAGGATGGGTAATGGGTGACTACCACCCACAGGATGGGTAATGGGTGACTACCACCCACAGGATGGGTAATGGGTGACTACCACCCACATGATGGGTAATGGGTGACTACCACCCACAGGATGGGTAATGGGTGACTACCTCCCACAGGATGGGTAATGGGGTGACTACCACCCACATGATGGGTAATGGGTGACTACCACCCACAGGATGGGTAATGGGTGACTACCATCCACAGGATGGGTAATGGTTGACTACCACCCACAGGATGGGTAATGGGTGACTACCACCCACAGGATGGGTAATGGGTGACTACCACCCACATGATGGGTAATGGGTGACTACCACCCACAGGATGGGTAATGGTGACTACCTCCCACAGGATGGTAATGGGTGACTACAATCCACAGGATGGGTAATGGTTGACTACCACCCACATGATGGGTAATGGGTGACTACCACCCACAGGATGGGTAATGGGTGACTACCACCCACAGGATGGGTAATGGGGTGACTACCACCCACAGGATGGGTAATGGGGTGACTACCACCCACATGATGGGTAATGGGTGACTACCACCCACAGGATGGGTAATGGGGGACTACCACCCACAGATGGGTAACGGGTAACTACCACCCACATGATGGGTAATGGGTGACTACCACCCACAGGATGGGTAATGGGTGACTACCACCCACAGGATGGGTAATGGGGTGACTACCATCCACAGGATGGGTAATGGTTGACTACCACCCACATGATGGGTAATGGGTGACTACCACCCACAGGATGGGTAATGGGTGACTACCACCCACAGGATGGGTAATGGGGTGACTACCACCCACAGGATGGGTAATGGGGTGACTACCACCCACATGATGGGTAATGGGTGACTACCACCCACAGGATGGGTAATGGGGTGACTACCACCCACAGGATGGGTAACGGGTAACTACCACCCACATGATGGGTAATGGGTGACTACCACCCACAGGATGGGTAATGGGTGACTACCACCCACAGGATGGGTAATGGGGTGACTACCACCCACAGGATGGGTAATGGGGTGACTACCACCCACATGATGGGTAATGGGTGACTACCACCCACAGGATGGGTAATGGGGTGAAAACTACCCACATGATGGGTAATGGGTGACTACCACCCACAGGATGGGTAATGGGGTGACTACCACCCACAGGATGGGTAATGGGGTGACTACCACCCACAGGATGGGTAATGGGTGACTACCCCCCACAGGATGGGTAATGGGTGACTACCACCCACAGGATGGGTAATGGGGTGACTACCACCCACAGGATGGGTAATGGGTGACTACCACCCACAGGATGGGTAATGGGTGACTACCACCCACAGGAGGGGTAATGGGTGACTACCACCCACAGATGGGTAATGGGTGACTACCACCCACAGGATGGGTAATGGGTGACTACCACCCACAGGATGGGATAATGGGTGACTACCACCCACAGGATGGGTAATGGGTGACTACCACCCACAGGATGGGTAATGGGTGACTACCACCCACAGGATGGGTAATGGGTGACTACCACCCACAGGATGGGTAATGGGTGACTACCACCCACAGGATGGGTAATGGGTGACTACCACCCACAGGATGGGTAATGGGTGACTACCACCCACAGGATGGGTAATGGGTGACTACCACCCACAGGATGGGTAATGGGTGACTACCACCCACATTGATGGGTAATGGGTGACTACCACCCACAGGATGGGTAATGGGTGACTACCTCCCACAGGATGGGTAATGGGGTGACTACCACCCACATGATGGGTAATGGGTGACTACCACCCACAGGATGGGTAATGGGTGACTACCATCCACAGGATGGGTAATGGTTGACTACCACCCACAGGATGGGTAATGGGTGACTACCACCCACAGGATGGGTAATGGGTGACTACCACCCACATGATGGGTAATGGGTGACTACCACCCACAGGATGGGTAATGGGTGACTACCTCCCACAGGATGGGTAATGGGGTGACTACCATCCACAGGATGGGTAATGGTTGACTACCACCCACAGGATGGGTAATGGGTGACTACCTCCCACAGGATGGGTAATGGGGTGACTACCACCCACATGATGGGTAATGGGTGACTACCACCCACAGGATGGGTAATGGGGTGACTACCACCCACATGATGGGTAATGGGTGACTACCACCCACATGATGGGTAATGGGTGACTACCATCCACAGGATGGGTAATGGGGTGACTACCACCCACATGATGGGTAATGGGTGACTACCACCCACAGGATGGGTAATGGGTGACTACCATCCACAGGATGGGTAATGGTTGACTACCAACCACATGATGGGTAATGGGTGACTACCACCCACAGGATGGGTAATGGGTGACTACCACCCACAGGATGGGTAATGGGGTGACTACCACCCACAGGATGGGTAATGGGGTGACTACCACCCACATGATGGGTAATGGGTGACTACCACCCACAGGATGGGTAATGGGGTGACTACCACCCACAGGATGGGTAACGGGTAACTACCACCCACATGATGGGTAATGGGTGACTACCACCCACAGGATGGGTAATGGGTGACTACCACCCACAGGATGGGTAATGGGGTGACTACCACCCACAGGATGGGTAATGGGGTGACTACCACCCACATGATGGGTAATGGGTGACTACCACCCACAGATGGGTAATGGGTGACTACCACCCACAGGATGGGTAATGGGTGACTACCACCCACAGGATGGGTAAAATGGGGTGACTACCACCCACAGGATGGGTAATGGGTGACTACCACCCACAGGATGGGTAATGGGGTGACTACCACCCACAGGATGGGTAATGGGGTGACTACCACCCACAGGATGGGTAATGGGTGACTACCACCCACAGGATGGGTAATGGGTGACTACCACCCACAGGATGGGTAATGGGTGAATACCACCCACATGATGGGTAATGGGTGACTACCACCCACAGGATGGGTAATGGGTGACTACCACCCACAGGATAGGTAATGGGTGACTACCACCCACAGGATAGGTAATGGGTGACTACCACCCACAGGATGGGTAATGGGTGACTACCACCCACAGGATGGGTAATGGGTGACTACCACCCACATGATGGGTAATGGGTGACTACCACCCACAGGATGGGTAATGGGTGACTACCACCCACATGATGGGTAATGGGTGACTACCATCCACAGGATGGGTAATGGGTGACAACCACCCACATGATGGGTAATGGGTGACTACCATCCACAGGATGGGTAACGGGTGACTACCACCCACAGGATGGGTAATGGGTGACTACCACCCACAGGATGGGTAATGGGTGACTACCACCCACAGGATGGGTAATGGGTGACTACCACCCACAGTATGGGTAATGGGTGACTACCACCCACAGGATGGGTAATGGGTGACTACCACCCACAGGGTGGGTAATGGGGTGACAACTACCCACATGATGGGTAATGGGTGACTACCACCCACAGGATGGGTAATGGGGTGACTACCACCCACAGGATGGGTAATGGGGTGACTACCACCCACAGGATGCGTAATGGGTGACTACCCCCACAGGATGGGTAATTGGTGACTACCACCCACATGATGGGTAATGGGTGACTACCACCCACAGGATGAGTAATGGGGTGACTACCACCCACAGGATGGGTAATGGGTGACTACCACCCACAGGGTAATGGGTGACTACCACCCACAGGATGGGTAATGGGGAGACTACCACCCACAGGATGGGTAATGAGGAGACTACCACCCACAGGATGGGTAATGGGGAGACTACCACCCACAGGATGGGTAATGGGGAGACTACCACCCACAGGATGGGTAATGGGTGACTACCACCCACAGGATGGGTAATGGGGAGACTACCACCCACAGGATGGGTAATAGGGAGGCTACCACCCACAGGATGGGTAATGGGGAGACTACCACCCACAGGATGGGTAATGGGGAGACTACCACCCACAGGATGGGTAATGGGTGACTACCACCCACAGGATGGGTAATGGGGAGACTACCACCCACAGGATGGGTAATAGGGAGGCTACCACCCACAGGATGGGTAATGGGAGAACTACCACCCACAGGATGGGTAATGGGGAGACTACCACCCACAGGATGGGTAATGGGGTGACTACCACCCACAGGATGGGTAATGGGTGACTACCCCCACAGGATGGGTAATTGGTGACTACCACCCACATGATGGGTAATGGGTGATTACCACCCACAGGATGAGTAATGGGGTGACTACCACCCACAGGATGGGTAATGGGTGACTACCACCCACAGGGTAATGGGTGACTACCACCCACAGGATGGGTAATGGGGAGACTACCACCCACAGGATGGGTAATGGGGAGACTACCACCCACAGGATGGGTAATGGGGAGACTACCACCCACAGGATGGGTAATGGGGAGACTACCACCCACAGGATGGGTAATGGGTGACTACCACCCACAGGATGGGTAATGGGGAGACTACCCCCCACAGGATGGGTAATAGGGAGGCTACCACCCACAGGATGGGTAATGGGGAGACTACCACCCACAGGATGGGTAATGGGGAGACTACCACCCACAGGATGGGTAATGGGTGACTACCACCCACAGGATGGGTAATGAGGAGACTACCACCCACAGGATGGGTAATAGGGAGGCTACCACCCACAGGATGGGTAATGGGGAGACTACCACCCACAGGATGGGTAATGGGGAGACTACCACCCACAGGATGGGTAATGGGGAGACTACCACCCACAGGATGGGTAATGGGTCACTACCACCCACAGGATGGGTAATGGGTCACTACCACCCACAGGATGGGTAATGGGTCACTACCACCCACAGGATGGGTAATGGGTCACTACCACCCACAGGATGGGTAATGGGTCACTACCACCCACAGGATGGGTAATGGGTCACTACCACCCACAGGATGGGTAATGGGGAGACTACCACCCACAGGATGGGTAATGGGGAGACTACCACCCACAGGATGGGTAATGGGTCACTACCACCCACAGGATGGGTAATGGGTCACTACCACCCACAGGATGGGTAATGGTCCTACCACCCACAGGATGGGTAATGGGTCACTACCACCCACAGGATGGGTAATGGGTCACTACCACCCACAGGATGGGTAATGGGTCACTACCACCCACAGGATGGGTAATGGGTCACTACCACCCACAGGATGGGTAATGGGTCACTACCACCCACAGGATGGGTAATGGGTCAACTACCACCCACAGGATGGGTAATGGGTCACTACCACCCACAGGATGGGTAATGGGGTCACTACCACCCACAGGATGGGTAATGGGTCACTACCACCCACAGGATGGGTAATGGGTCACTACCACCCACAGATGGGTAATGGTCACTACCACCCCACAGGATGGGTAATGGGTGACTACCACCCACAGGATGGGTAATGGGGGACTACCACCCACAGGATGGGTAATGGGGTGACTACCACCCACAGGATGGGTAATGGGTCACTACCACCCACAGGATGGGTAATGGGGAGACTACCACCCACAGGATGGGTAATGGGTCACTACCACCAACAGGATGGGTAATGGGTCACTACCACCCACAGGATGGGTAATGGGTCACTACCACCCACAGGATGGGTAATGGGTCACTACCACCCACAGGATGGGTAATGGGTGACTACCACCCACAGGATGGGTAATGGGTCACTACCACCCACAGGATGGGTAATGGGTCACTACCACCCACAGGATGGGTAATGGGTCACTACCACCCACAGGATGGGTAATGGGGAGGCTACCACCCACAGGATGGGTAATGGGGAGGCTACCACCCACAGGATGGGTAATGGGGAGGCTACCACCCACAGGATGGGTAATGGGGAGACTACCACCCACAGGATGGGTAATGGGTCACTACCACCCACAGGATGGGTAATGGGAGACTACCACCCACAGGATGGGTAATGGGGAGGCTACCACCCACAGGATGGGTAATGGGGAGACTACCACCCACAGGATGGGTAATGGGTCACTACCACCCACAGGATGGGTAATGGGTCACTACCACCCACAGGATGGGTAATGGGTCACTACCACCCACAGGATGGGTAATGGGTGACTACCACCCACAGGATGGGTAATGGGTGACTACCACCCACAGGATGGGTAATGGGTCACTACCACCCACAGGATGGGTAATGGGTCACTACCACCCACATGATGGGTAATGGGTCACTACCACCCACAGGATGGGTAATGGGTCACTACCACCCACAGGATGGGTAATGGGTGACTACCACCCACAGGATGGGTAATGGGTCACTACCACCCACAGGATGGGTAATGGGTGACTACCACCCACAGGATGGGTAATAGGTCACTACCACCCACAGTATAGGTACTGGGTCACTACCACCCACAGGATAGGTACTGGGTCACTACCACCCACAGGATAGGTACTGGGTCACTACCACCCACAGGATAGGTACTGGGTCACTACCACCCACAGGATAGGTACTGGGTCACTACCACCCACAGGATAGGTAATGGGTCACTACCAGCCACAGGATGGGTAATGGGTCACAACCACCCACAGGATGGGTAATGGTCACTACCACCCACAGGATGGGTAATGGGTCACTACCACCCACAGGATGGGTAATGGTCACTACCACCCACAGGATGGGTAATGGGTCACTACCACCCACAGGATGGGTAATGGGTGACTACCACCCACAGGATGGGTAATGGGTCACTACCACCCACAGGATGGGTAATGGGTCACTACCACCCACAGGATGGGTAATGGGTCACTACCACCCACAGGATGGGTAATGGGTGACTACCACCCACAGGATGGGTAATGGGTGACTACCACCCACAGGATGGGTAATGGGTGACTACCACCCACAGGATGGGTAATGGGTGACTACCACCCACAGGATGGGTAATGGGTCACTACCACCCACAGGATGGGTAATGGGTCACTACCACCCACAGGATGGGTAATGGGTCACTACCACCCACAGGATGGGTAATGGGTGACTACCACCCACAGGATGGGTAATGGGTCACTACCACCCACAGGATGGGTAATGGGTCACTACCACCCACAGGATGGGTAATGGGTCACTACCACCCACAGGATGGGTAATGGGTGACTACCCACCCACAGGATGGGTAATGGGTGACTACCACCCACAGGATGGGTAATGGGTGACTACCACCCACAGGATGGGTAATGGGTCACTACCACCCACAGGATGGGTAATGGGTGACTACCACCCACAGGATGGGTAATGGGTCACTACCACCCACAGGATGGGTAATGGTCACTACCACCCACAGGATGGGTAATGGGTCACTACCACCCACAGGATGGGTAATGGGTCACTACCACCCACAGGATGGGTAATGGGTCACTACCACCCACAGGATGGGTAATGGGTCACTACCACCCACAGGATGGGTAATGGGTCACTACCACCCACAGGATGGGTAATGGGTCACTACCACCCACAGGATGGGTAATGGGTCACTACCACCCACAGGATGGTAATGGGTCACTACCACCCACAGGATGGGTAATGGGTCACTACCACCCACAGGATGGGTAATGGGTGACTACCACCCACAGGATGGGTAATGGGTGACTACCACCCACAGGATGGGTAATGTGGTGACTACCACCCACGGATGGGTAATGGGTGACTACCACCCACAGGATGGGTAATGGGTCACTACCACCCACAGGATGGGTAATGGTGACTACCACCCATAGGATGGGTAATGGGTCACTACCACCCACAGGATGGGTAATGGGTCACTACCACCCACAGGATGGGTAATGGGTCACTACCACCCACAGGATGGGTAATGGGTCACTACCACCCACAGGATGGGTAAATGGGTCACTACCACCCACAGGATGGGTAATGGTCACTACCACCCACAGGATGGGTAATGGGTCACTAACCACCCACAGGATGGGTAATGGGTCACTACCACCCACAGGATGGGTAATGGGTCACTACCACCCACAGGATGGGTAATGGGTCACTACCACCCACAGGATGGGTAATGGGTCACTACCACCCACAGATGGGTAATGGGTGACTACCACCCACAGGATGGGTAATGGGTGACTACCACCCACAGGATGGGTAATGGGTCACTACCACCCACAGGATGGGTAATGGGTCACTACCACCCACAGGATGGGTAATGGGTGACTACCACCCACAGGATGGGTAATGGGTCACTACCACCCACAGGATGGGTAATGGGTCACTACCACCCATAGGATGGGTAATGGGTCACTACCACCCACAGGATGGGTAATGGGTCACTACCACCCACAGGATGGGTAATGGGTCACTACCACCCACAGGATGGGTATGGGTCACTACCACCCACAGGATGGGTAATGGGTGACTACCACCCACAGGATGGGTAATGGGTGACTACCACCCACAGGATGGGTAATGGTTGACTACCATCCACAGATGGGTAATGGGTCACTACCAACCCACAGGATGGGTAATGGGTCACTACCACCCACAGGATGGGTAATGGGTGACTACCACCCACAGGATGGGTAATGGGTGACTACCACCCACAGGATGGGTAATGGGTCACTACCCACCCACAGGATGGGTAATGGGTGACTACCACCCACAGGATGGGTAATGGGTCACTACCACCCACAGGATGGGTAATGGGTGACTACCACCCACAGGATGGGTAATGGGTCACTACCACCCACAGGATGGGTAATGGGTCACTACCACCCACAGGATGGGTAATGGTGTACTACCACCCACAGGATGGGTAATGGGTCACTACCACCCACAGGATGGGTAATGGGTCACTACCACCCACAGGATGGGTAATGGGTGACTACCACCCACAGGATGGGTAATGGGTGACTACCACCCACAGGATGGGTAATGGGTCACTACCACCCACAGGATGGGTAATGGGTCCACTACCACCCACAGGATGGGTAATGGGTGACTACCACCCACAGGATGGGTAATGGGTCACTACCACCCACAGGATGGGTAATGGGTGACTACCACCCACAGGATGGGTAATGGGTCACTACCACCCACAGGATGGGTAATGGGTGACTACCACCCACAGGATGGGTAATGGGTGACTACCACCCACAGATGGGTAATGGGTCACTACCACCCACAGATGGGTAATGGGTCACTACCACCCACAGGATGGGTAATGGGTGACTACCACCCACAGGATGGGTAATGGGTCACTACCACCCACAGGATGGTAATGGGTCACTACCACCCACAGGATGGGTAATGGGTGACTACCACCCACAGGATGGGTAATGGGTCACTACCACCCACAGGATGGGTAATGGGTCACTACCACCCACAGGATGGGTAATGGGTCACTACCACCCACAGGATGGGTAATGGGTCACTACCACCCACAGGATGGGTAATGGGTCACTACCCACCCACAGGATGAGTAATGGGTCACTACCACCCACAGGATGGGTAATGGGTGACTACCACACCACAGGATGGGTAATGGGTCACTACCACCCACAGGATGGGTAATGGGTCACTACCACCCACAGGATGGGTAATGGGTGACTACCACCCACAGGATGGGTAATGGGTCACTACCACCCACAGGATGGTAATGGGTCACTACCACCCACAGGATGGGTAATGGGTCACTACCACCCACAGGATGGGTAATGGGTGACTACCACCCACAGGATGGGTAATGGGTGACTACCACCCACAGGATGGGTAATGGGTCACTACCACCCACAGGATGGGTAATGGGTCACTACCACCCACAGGAAGGGTAATGGGGAGACTACCACCCACAGGATGGGTAATGGGTGACTACCACCCACAGGATGGGTAATGGGTGACTACCACCCACAGGATGGGTAATGGGTGACTACCACCCACAGGATGGGTAATGGTGACTACCATCCACAGGATGGGTAATGGGTGACTACCACCCACAGGATGGGTAATGGGTGACTACCACCCACAGGATGGGTAATGGGTGACTACCACCCACAGATGGGTAATGGGTGACTACCATCCACAGGATGGGTAATGGGTGACTACCACCCACAGGATGGGTAATGGGTGACTACCATCCACAGGATGGGTAATGGGTGACTACCACCCACAGGATGGGTAATGGTGACTACCACCCACAGGATGGGTAATGGGTGACTACCACCCACAGGATGGGTAATGGGTGACTACCACCCACAGGATGGGTAATGGGTGACTACCACCCACAGGATGGGTAATGGGTGACTACCACCCACAGGATGGGTAAATGGGTGACTACCACCCACAGGATGGGTAATGGGTGACTACCACCCACAGATGGGTAATGGGTGACTACCACCCACAGGATGGGTAATGGGTGACTACCACCCACAGGATGGGTAATGGGTCACTACCACCCACAGGATGGTAATGGGTGACTACCACCCACAGGATGGGTAATGGGTCACTACCACCCACAGGATGGGTAATGGGTGACTACCACCCACAGGATGGGTAATGGGTGACTACCACCCACAGGATGGGTAATGGGTCACTACCACCCACAGGATGGGTAATGGGTCACTACCACCCACAGGATGGGTAATGGGTCACTACCACCCACAGGATGGGTAATGGGTGACTACCACCCACAGGATGGGTAATGGGTGACTACCACCCACAGGATGGGTAATGGGTCACTACCACCCACAGGATGGGTAATGGGTCACTACCACCCACAGGATGGGTAATGGGTCACTACCACCCCACAGGATGGGTAATGGGTGACTACCACCCACAGGATGGGTAATGGGTGACTACCACCCACAGGGTGGGTAATGGGTCACTACCACCCACAGGATGGGTAATGGGTCACTACCACCCACAGGATGGGTAATGGGTCACTACCACCCACAGGATGGGTAATGGGTCACTACCACCCACAGGATGGGTAATGGGTCACTACCACCCACAGGATGGGTAATGGGTCACTACCACCCACAGGATGGGTAATGGGGAGACTACCACCCACAGGATGGGTAATGGGGAGACTACCACCCACAGGATGGGTAAGAGGTACACAATAAAACCACTTAACTCAACATATTACGTCTCTGTTAAAACAAATTTCTCTGAATTCCGCTGTGGATAAAAAATGCACTTAAGTTCCTCTTATTATTAAGTTTGAGCAAGAGGTGTGTAGAGATGTGCGGCAGACCTACCTGTCTGAGTGTGCACGGAGGAGGAGATGGAGTGGTACCTCCTCGTCACGGGAGTAATGGAGGTTGAGATTTTGGTGGAGATGGTGACGTTGGTACCCATGGAAGAGGTGTTGGAAGTGACCTTAGTAGAACCAGCGCTGGTGGTGGAGGTAAAGGAAACAGTGGAGTGTTTGGGAGTAGTTGGGACCTTGTTAACTACACCACCAGGAGTTGTTACTCGCACACCTCCTCCTCGAGCTGGGCCTAGTCTGGTGAAGGACGCCGGAGTAGGTGTCCTAGTGGCCCCACTCTGCCTGGCGGGGCTGCAGGGAAGAGAGGAAGGCTCGGGTTTCCCGTAGTTTGTGTTGGGCGTGTTGTGTCCACCCTGCCGCGTGGCGGTCCCGGATCTACCGACAGGTTCTGGGCGGGGGCGCCCTTGTGTCTCAACCTGCCTGGTGACGTCCCTGCAGCTGCCTACATCACCTGCAGTGCTACCCCCACTCATCAGTGACTTGCGCTTCTCCGAGGAATTGCTCATTTTTCTCGCGGCGACAGTGGATCTGCTAAGAGCCTTCTCTCTAGTACTGTTCGAAGGACTAGTGGTGAACACGTCTGTGCTGGACCACTTTCTCACCAGAGTTCTGTTTGACGCCGCCGTAGGTGACATCTTGTCTGAGTCTCTGCTGGGTTTCCTACCCGGTGTGGTGGCTTTGCTAACTGATGAAGCACTGAGAAGTCTTGTGTCACCGCTCAGCAGTGAATGCCTCTTGAAGCCAGCAGTTGGGATGCGTCTAACAACTTCCCCGTCCCCTACAGGACTTCCCTCGTGGGTCGCCGCTACAGAAGTAGCGACAACTGTAGTCTTAGGGCCGGTACTGACTATCATCCCGCCCCCTTGCGAGATGACAGCCACGCCCTGGGAGGAAGCTGAGGTGAGCCTAGTCCTGCGAGGCCTGGAGGAAGGAGAGGACGGGGAAGAGGAAGGGTTGAAGGTGGCTCTGGCTTTCATGTTGCTGCTACTGATGACGTTGTTGTTGTCAGCCATCCTCTCTACACCCATCGTGCAACTACTCTACGTAACTTAACTATATCACAGCAACAACAATGTAGTTGGGTCACTAAGTATACAAGGCCATGTTAATATCACGTCTTTTGTCTTCCAGTTTCACCAGTTACTTCTAACAAGCTTCCTGTAACCACAATATTTAATACTCAGTAATAACCCACACGGAAACACAAACTCGGGAAAATAATTGTAAAATTAGACACATTTGCAACATCTGGGTATCTTTATTTGTAGACGTTTCGCCATCCAGTGGCTTTATCAATACAATACAAGATGATGTGAAGACTGTAGAGCTATGTACAAAAGATGAGGTAATTAGTCCCTCAGCCAAAGCTGAGAGGGACTGATTACCTCATCATTTGAATATAGTGCTACAGTCTTCACATTATGTCCTTGAATTTGTATTGACAAAGCCAATGGATGACGAAACATCTAATTCTTCAATTATTCTCCCGAGTTTCTGTCGCCATGTGGGTTATTACTGAACAATGACAAGTATTCACTACACTCTGATTATTCACAATATTTAATCTTACACTCTTACAAACAACAAATATATACTGTCAGTGTGTTTGTTCTTACCCATTGTAAATTTAATTGGTTCATTAACTAATATTGCGTTTTCGACCATCTATCACAAAAGCAATGCTACATTTTTCTTTGAAAATGCGTAAAAATAAACAAACGAACATAAATATACATACGCACGCATATACATATATACACAGGCATGCATATGCAAAACAACCACTGTAAAAAAAATAAGGAACTTCCAAGCGTTTCGTGATTTCTCACATTATCAAGGAACTATATAGGTTCTTGACAATGTGAGAAATCACGAAAGCTCTTGGAAGTTCACTATTTTTTTTAGTGGTTGTCCTGCATATTGTGATATCACCTGTTTACTGTGATCTTGTTGCAGACATGCACATACACACACACAAGTACATCAGAGTTTGCAGTAAGGTGACTGGATCAGTTGTGTCCACCATGCTGCCGGTCAAATGCGACGTTGTCGTACACTAGCCATCAGGAGTGGTGAAGATATGAGGTGTGTGACAAACATTTAATAAAGTCGCAATGTGGTAATTGATCACACAAGACATCTGCCAGAAGATTTTTGTGAAATATACGCAGAAAGAGGTGCGCCTCAAGGTTTGTTGGATACACTGAGACTGACAATGAAGGCTTTAAGGTGGCGACACACACATATATCTACCTGGAGACAAAGTTCACCATACATAAGAAGGAAGATTGAGAACCTACAAAGCACGAAGAGCTTCAGATGTTCTCGAGATCAAAACTGAACTGAGAAAATCGAACTTGAAGCCAGAGAAAGCACTAACAAAAGTAAATCAAAAGAAATGAGAGAAACTGTCAAGTTTAAACTAGGAAAGGAACGGGAAGAATATAGAATGGAATTAAAATAACTGGTAAAGATGTACTATACAGGGAAATATAAGAAACTAGTAAACAAACACGATTAAAATAAATACCGCTGAGAGGAGATGGTAAATAATTCCAAGAAGATAAGGAGCTAGAAGGAAGAAGACGCCATCATGACAAGTAACGAGGCAGATGACAAATACTTTCATTGTGGGAGGAACACTAAAACCTGACCCAAGCGTTAAAAATATAAACACAAAGGCAACGTTAAAACACCAAAGTCATTTAAGAGAGTACAAAGGTGCCAGAGAGAACCCAAAGAAACCCCCTGAAGGTATTATTATCCAGGTAGAAACCACAAGCAGATTCCAGACATTACCAGGGAGAGCACGGAAGGTATCTCCTGTGGATTACGATACAGTCCAGCTAACACACAGCAATATTATACAAGAAAATATTTAATTCTTGAAGGGGGGCGCTAAACTCATAGGGGTCATAAAGCATCTTGGGGGAATAGAAGGCAAATATTTGGTGTTGATTCAATGAACCGGAAGACCTCTCACCCATCCCCATCCCATAACGTTATTTAAACTTCTCTCTCTCTACCTTCCATACGCTGCCTCTTATCTCTCTCTTTCTACTTTCCATACGCTCCCTCTTCTCTCTCTCTTTCTACCTTCCATACGCTCCATCTTCCCAACATCCTTCATAACTACCCTCCATTCCCCATTCTTTCCAATTCTCTTCTTCCTCTTCACCAATTCAGTCACTATTTCCAGATTAGTTATCCTTTCTTTCTCCCACAACTCAGTGATGGCTTCCCATCCTCACCACTACCTGGAGGGTATTCCGGGGATCAACGCTCCCGGGGCCCGGTCCATGACCAAGACTCCCGGTAGCTCAGGGCCTGATCAACTAGGCTGTTACTGCTGGTCGCATGTAGTACAACTTATTAACCACAGCCCGGCTTATCATGTATTGCCTTTAGGTATCTGTCCAGCTCCATCTTGAAGACAGCCAGGCGTCTATTCGTAATTCCCCTTATGCCTGGTGGGAGGCTGTTGAACAGTCTTGGGTCCCAGACACTTGTTGCATTTTCTCTTAATGTATTTTGCACCGCCTGCCCAGTCTTTTGCTTTCGTAGGGAGTGATTTTTATGTGCAGATTAGGGACCCGTTCCTCTTAAGATTTACCAGGTATAGATTATGATGTATTTCTCTCGCCTGCGCTCCAGTGAGTACAAGTGCTTCCAAGCGTCCCCAGTAGATTAATTGTTTGAGAGAACTTACATGTGCAGTAAAGGTTCTCTGTACATTCTCTAATTCTGCGATTACACTTGCCTTGAATGAAGATGTCACCCCCCCCAACACTATATCTAGTCACCCCCACCACTATATCTAGTCACCCCCACCACTACAGGTAGTCACCCCCACCACTACAGGTAGTCACCCCTACCACTACATCTAGTCACCCTACCACTACATTTAGTCACCCAACCATTACAGCTAGTCACCCCCAACACTACATCTAGTCACCCTCACCACTACATTTAGTCACCCCACCACTACATCTAGTCACCCCACCACTACATTTAGTCACCCCCACCACTACAGGTAATCACCCCACCACTACAGCTAGTCACCCCCACCACTACATCTAGTCACCCCCACCACTAAATCTAGCCACCCCCACCACTACATCTAGTCACCCCCACCACTACAGCTAGTCACCCCCACCACTACAGCTAGTCACCCCCACCACTACATCTAGTCACCCCCACCACTACATCTAGTCACCCCCACCACTACATATAGTCACCCCACCACTACATTTAGTCACCCCACCACTACATTTAGTCACCCCCACCACTACATTTAGTCACCCCACCACTACAGCTAGTCACCCCCACCACTACATTTAGTCACCCCACCACTACATTTAGTCACCCCCACCACTACATTTAGTCACCCCCACCACTACAGCTAGTCACCCTCACCACTACATTTAGTCACCCCCACCACTACATCTAGTCACCCCCACCACTACATTTAGTCACCCCCACCACTACATCTAGTCACCCCACCACTACATTTAGTCACCCCCACCAGTACAGCTAGTCACCCCCACCACTACATTTAGTCACCCCCACCACTACATTTAGTCACCCCCACCACTACATCTAGTCACCCCCACCACTATATCTAGTCACCCCACCACTACATTTAGTCACCCCCACCACTACAGCTAGTCACCCCCACCACTACATTTAGTCACCCCCACCACTACATTTAGTCACCCCACCACTACATTCAGTCACCCCACCACTACAGCTAGTCACCCCCACCACTACATTTAGTCACCCCCACCACTACATTTAGTCACCCCACCACTACATTTAGTCACCCCCACCACTACAGCTAGTCACCCCCACCACTACATTTAGTCACCCCACCCACAACATCTAGTCACCCCCACCACTACATTTAGTCACCCCCCACACTACATCTCGTCACCCCCACCACTACAGCTAGTCAACCCCACCACTACAGCTAGTCACCCCCACCACTACATTTAGTCACCCCCACCACTACATCTAGTCACCCACCACTACATTTAGTCACCCCCACCACTACATCTAGTCACCCCCCCACTACAGCTAGTCACCCCCACCACTACATTTAGTCACCCCCACCACTACATTTAGTCACCCCCACTACATTAGTCACCCCACCATACAGCTAGTCACCCCCACCACTACATTTAGTCACCCCCACCACTACAGCTAGTCACCCCCACCACTACATTTAGTCACCCCCACCACTACATTTAGTCACCCCCACCACTACAGCTAGTCACCCCCACCACTACATTTAGTCACCCCCACCACTACATTTAGTCACCCACCACTACAGCTAGTCACCCCCACCACTACATTTAGTCACCCCCCACTACATTTAGTCACCCCCACCACTACAGCTAGTCACCCCCACCACTACAGCTAGTCACCCCCACCACTACAGCTAGTCACCCCCACCACTACATTTAGTCACCCCCACCATTACATTTAGTCACCCCACCACTACAGCTAGTCACCCCCACCACTACATTTAGTCACCACCACCACTACATTTAGTCACCCCCACCACTACAGCTAGTCACCCCACCACTACAGCTAGTCACCCCACCACTACAGCTAGTCACCCCCACCACTATATTTAGTCACCCCCACCACTACATTTAGTCACCCCCTCCACTACAGCTAGTCACCCCCACCACTACAGTTAGTCACCCCCACCACTACAGCTAGTCACCCCACCACTACATTTAGTCACCCCCACCACTACATTTAGTCACCCCCACACTACAGCTAGTCACCCCCACCACTACATTTAGTCACCCCCCACACTATATTTAGTCACCCCCACCACTACAGCTAGTCACCCCCACCACTACATTTAGTCACCCCCACCACTACATTTAGTCACCCCCACCACTACATTTAGTCACCCCCACCACTACATTTAGTCACCCCCACCACTACAGCTAGTCACCCCCACCACTACATTTAGTCACCCCAACACTACATTTAGTCACCCCCACCACTACATTTAGTCACCCCCACCACTACATTTAGTCACCCCCACCACTACAGCTAGTCACCCCCACCACTACAGCTAGTCACCCCCACCACTACAGCTAGTCACCCCCACCAAGAGAAAATCCACAAGCAAATATATTTTAAAGACAATCACATAAGATCACACCCAAGAAAACAACAATCACATAAGATCACACCCAAGAAAACAACAATCACATAAGATCACACCCAAGAGAACAACAATCACATAAGATCACACCCAAGAAAACAACAATCACATAAGATCACACCCAAGAAAACAACAATCACATAAGATCACACCCAAGAAAACAACAATCACATAAGATCACACCCAAGAAAACAACAATCACATAAGATCACACCCAAGAAAACAACTATCACATAAGATCACACCAAGAAAACAACAATCACATAAGATCACACCCAAGAAAAACAACAATCACATAAGATCACACCCAAGAAAACAACAATCACAAGATCACACCAAGAAAAACAACAATCACATAAGATCACACCCAAGAAAACAACAATCACATAAGATCACACCCAAGAAAACAACAATCACATAAGATCACACCCAAGAAAACAACAATCACATAAGATCACACCCAAGAAAACAACAATCACATAAGATCACACCCAAGAGAACAACAATCACATAAGATCACACCCAAGAGAACAACAATCACATAAGATCACACCCAAGAGAACAACAATCACATAAGATCACACCCAAGAAAACAACAATCACATAAGATCACACCCAAGAAAACAATCACATAAGATCACACCCAAGAAAACAACAATCACATAAGATCACACCCAAGAAAACAACAATCACATAAGATCACACCCAAGAAAACAACAATCACATAAGATCACACCCAAGAAAACAACAATCACATAAGATCACACCCAAGAAAACAACAATCACATAAGATCACACCAAGAAAACAACAATCACATAAGATCACACCAAGAAAACAACAATCACATAAGATCACACCCAAGAAAACAACAATCACATAAGATCACACCCAAGAAAACAACAATCACATAAGATCACACCAAGAGAACAACAATCACATATGATCACACCCAAGAGAACAACAATCATATAAGATCACACCCAAGAAAACAACAATCACATAAGATCACACCCAAGAGAACAACAATCACATAAGATCACACCCAAGAAAACAACAATCACATGAGATCACACCCAAGAGAACAACAATCACATAAGATCACACCCAAGAAAACAACAATCACATAAGATCACACCCAAGAAAACAACAATTACATAAGATCACACCAAGAAAAACAACAATCACATAAGATCACACCCAAGAAAACAACAATCACATAAGATCACACCCAAGAAAACAACAATCACATAAGGTCACACCAAGAAAACAACAATCACATAAGATCACACCCAAGAAAACAACAATCACATAAGATCACACCCAAGAAAACAACAAATCACATAAGATCACACCCAAGAAAACAACAATCACATAAGATCACACCCAAGAAAACAACAATCACATAAGATCACACCCAAGAAAACAACAATCCACCCAAGAAAACAACAATCACATAAGATCACACCCAAGAGAACAACAATCACATAAGATCACACCCAGAGAACAACAATCACATAAGATCACACCCAAGAGAACAACAATCACATAAGATCACACCCAAGAAAACAACAATCACATAAGATCACACCCAAGAAAACAACAATCACATAAGATCACACCCAAGAAACAACAATCACATAAGATCACACCCAAGAGAAAACAACAATCACATAAGATCACACCCAAGAAAACAACAATCACATAAGATCACACCCAAGAAAACAACAATCACATAAGATCACACCAAGAAAACAACAATCACATAAGATCACACCCAAGAAAAGAACAATCACATAAGATCACACCCAAGAAAACAACAATCACATAAGATCACACCCAAGAAAACAACAATCACATAAGATCACACCCAAGAAAACAACAATCACATAAGATCACACCCAAGAAAACAACAATCACATAAGATCACACCCAAGAGAACAACAATCACATATGATCACACCCAAGAGAACAACAATCACATAAGATCACACCCAAGAAAACAACAATCACATAAGATCACACCCAAGAGAACAACAATCACATAAGATCACACCCAAGAAAACAACAATCACATGAGATCACACCCAAGAGAACAACAATCACATAAGATCACACCCAAGAAAACAACAATCACATAAGATCACACCCAAGAAAACAACAATCACATAAGATCACACCCAAGAAAACAACAATCACATGAGATCACACCCAAGAGAACAACAATCACATAAGATCACACCCAAGAAAACAACAATCACACTCGTGATATCACATTCAAGACAAATGAGACTCGGCTCAGAAAAGGTCAGAGGCTGTGTCAAGAAGATGCAATATTAAATTCCTGTACACAGGTCTGAGTAATGACTGAATTCTTTATATAAAAAAATGAGAGGTATGATGATATTAAGATGTTGAACGCAGCTTTCGATGAGACTTCAAAATAAGTCACTAAAAAGAAAATAAGAGTGATAAGCAGATGGGATATTCCAAGAGGTCGTGAAGACTGAAGGAGAGACAACACAGCACCATGACTGTACCTCCTACATAACACAGGTCGTGAAGACTGAAGGAGAGACAACACAGCACCATGACTGTACCTCCTACATAACACAGGTCGTGGAAACTGAAGGAGAAACAACACAGCACCATGACTGTACCTCCTACATAACATGCTGGCAAATCTAACATATTTGTGGACTGGATATTATACAGCCACCTACTCAAGGGTTGACAGACACATATTGTTGTATACTGGAACGGGGAAACAAATGAGAGTTTTACTGCAAGAATATGAAGAAGTACAAGGTGGCAGGAAGGAAGTCAGGGAGTGTAGGCACTACGAAGAACAAGTAGGCAAACGAAACTTAAGAAGAGGGAGAACCAACAACTGCAGCTCAATAACCACTAATACAAAGAGGAAATAACTCACACACACACACTTGTGTGTGATGTATATATGTGTGTATTATATATATATTTTTACAAAGTAGAAGTGATGCAAGGAGGGAAGAGTATATGGAGAAAAAGAGAGAGGTTAAGAGAGTGGGGAAGCAATGTAAAAAGAGAGCAAATGAGAGAGTGGGTGAGATGTTATCAACAAATTTTGTTGAAAATAAGAAAAAGTTTTGGAGTGAGATTAACAAGTTAAGAAAGCCTAGAGAACAAATGGATTTGTCAGTTAAAAATAGGAGAGGAGAGTTATTAAATGGAGAGTTAGAGGTATTGGGAAGATGGAGGGAATATTTTGAGGAATTGTTAAATGTTGATGAAGATAGGGAAGCTGTGATTTCGTGTATAGGACAAGGAGGAATAACATCTTGTAGGAGTGAGGAAGAGCCAGTGTGAGTGTGGGGAAGTTCGTGAGGCAGTAGGTAAAATGAAAGGGGTAAGGCAGCCGGGATTGATGGGATAAAGATAGAAATGTTAAAAGCAGGAGGGGATATAGTTTTGGAGTGGTTGGTGCAATTATTTAATAAATGTATGGAAGAGGGTAAGGTACCTAGGGATTGGCAGAGAGCATGCATAGTTCCTTTGTATAAAGGCAAAGGGGATAAAAGAGAGCGCAAAAATTATAGGGGGATAAGTCTGCTGAGTATACCTGGTAAAGTGTATGGTAGAGTTATTATTGAAAGAATTAAGAGTAAGACTGAGAATAGGATAGCAGATGAACAAGGAGGCTTTAGGAAAGGTAGGGGGTGTGTGGACCAGGTGTTTACAGTGAAACAATATAAGTGAACAGTATTTAGATAAGGCTAAAGAGGTCTTTGTGGCATTTATGGATTTGGAAAAGGCGTATGACAGGGTGGATAGGGGGCAATGTGGCAGATGTTGCAAGTGTATGGTGTAGGAGGTAGGTTACTGAAAGCAGTGAAGAGTTTTTACGAGGATAGTGAGGCTCAAGTTAGAGTATGTAGGAAAGAGGGAAATTATTTCCCAGTAAAAGTAGGCCTTAGACAAGGATGTGTGATGTCACCGTGGTTGTTTAATATATTTATAGATGGGGTTGTAAGAGAAGTAAATGCGAGGGTCTTGGCAAGAGGCGTGGAGTTAAAAGATAAAGAATCACACACAAAGTGGGAGTTGTCACATCTGCTCTTTGCTGATGACACTGTGCTCTTGAGAGATTCTGAAGAGAAGTTGCAGAGATTGGTGGATGAATTTGGTAGGGTGTGCAAAAGAAGAAAATTAAAGGTGAATACAGGAAAGAGTAAGGGTATGAGGATAACAAAAAGATTAGGTGATGAAAGATTGAATATCAGATTGGAGGGAGAGAGTATGGAGGAGGTGAATGTATTCAGATATTTGGGAGTGGACGTGTCAGCGGATGGGTCTATGAAAGATGAGGTGAATCATAGAATTGATGAGGGGAAAAGAGTGAGTGGTGCACTTAGGAGTCTGTGGAGACAAAGAACTTTGTCCTTGGAGGCAAAGGGGGGAATGTATAGAGCATAGTTTTCCCAAACGCTCTTATATGGGTGTGAAGCATGGGTGATGAATGTTGCAGCGAGGAGAAGGCTGGAGGCAGTGGAGATGTCATGCCTGAGGGCAATGTGTGGTGTGAATTAAAATGCAGAGAATTCGTAGTTTGGAAGTTAGGAGGAGGTGCGGGATTACCAAACTGTTGTCCAGAGGGCTGAGGAAGGGTTGTTGAGGTGGTTCGGACATGTAGAGAGAATGGAGCGAAACAGAATGACTTCAAGAGTGTATCAGTCTGTAGTGGAAGGAAGGCGGGTAGGGGTCGGGCCTAGGAAAGGTTGGAGGGAGGGGGTAAAGGAGGTTTTGTGTGCGAGGGGCTTGGACTTCCAGCAGGCATGCGTGAGCGTGTTTGATAGGAGTGAATGGAGAAAAATGGTTTTTTAATACTTGACGTGCTGTTGGAGTGGGGAGAAAAGTAACATTTATGAAGGGGTTCAGGGAAACCGGCAGGCCGGACTTGAGTCCTGGAGATGGGAAGTACAGTGCCTGCACTCTGAAGGAGGGGTGTTAATGTTGCAGTTTAAAAACTGTAGTGTAAAGCACCCTTCTGGCAAGACAGTGATGGAGTGAATGATGGTGAAAGTTTTTCTTTTCGGGCCACCCTGCCTTGGTGGGAATCGGCCAGTGTGATAATAAAATAAATAAATATATATATTATATATATATATATATATATTATATATATATATATTATATATATTATATATATATTTATATATATATATATATAAACAAAACCGGCCGGATCCCACCAAGGCAGGGCGGCCCAAAAAGAAAAACGAAAGTTTCTCTTTTTAAATTTAGTAATTTATACAGGAGAAGGGGTTAGTAGCCCCTTGCTCCCGGCATTTTAGTCGCCTCTTACAACACGCATGGCTTACGGAGGAAGAATTCTGTTCCACTTCCCCATGGAGATAAGTGGAAATAAACAAGAACAAAACTAGAAGAAAATAGAAGAAAACCCAGAGGGGCGTGTATATATTTGCTTGTACATGTATGTGTGTGTGACCTAAGTGTAAGTAGAAGTAGCAAGACGTCCCTAAAATTTCTTGATGTTTATGAGACAGAAAAAAGGACACCAGGAATCCTACCATCATGTAAAACAATTACAGGCTTTCGTTTTACACTCACTTGGCAGGACGGTAGTACCTCCCTGGGTGGTTGCTGTCTCCAACCTACTACCTAGGTATTATATATATATATATATATATATATATAATAATATATTTTTATATATATATATTATTAATATATATATTAATATAATATATTTATATTTATATATATATTATATCTACCTAGGTATTTATTATATATATATATATATATATTTATATATATTATATATTTATATTTTAATAATATATATTTTTAATATATCGTGCCGAAATAGCAGAACTTGCGATCTTGCTTAAATAGCAACGCTATCTTGCCATATAGGACAAGTGAAATTTGTGTATGCAATAATTCGCCAAAATCATTCTGAACCTAACGAAAAAAATTTTTTGATTGTGTTAGTTTAGTATTAATTTTGTAAACGTATTTAAAATATATTTAGTTGGGTTAGGCTAAAATAAATTGTTCGTGTTAAAATTAAGGTTGGGTAAGTTTTCTAAGATTCTTTTGGTGCAAAATTAAAAATTTTTGCTTTTAACATTAATGAAAAAAATATATCTTTAAACTTTTAAAAATGAAAATTTCAGAAAGGACTTAATTTTAAATGAGTTCTTGCTAATTGACCAGTTTTTACATATTCGGCACGACATTATATATATATAATATATATTATATATATATATATTATTTTATATTATATATATTTTATATATATATATTATATATATATATATATATATATATATATATATATATATAACACTCAACACCCCAACACACCCTACCCAACACAACCACCACACCTTCCCCAACAAAAACCCCACACCCTCTCCAATACAACCCACACGCCCTCTCCAACACAAACCCCACACCCTCCCAACACAACCCACACACCCTCCCCAACACAACCCACACACCCTCCCCAACACAACCCACACACCCTCCTCAACACAACCCACACACCCTCCTCAACACAACCCACACACCCTCCCCAACATATCTCGCCCTATTCATTCAATATTGCATTGCTCACCCTATTGGGTGACAGCCCACATAACTAGGTGACACAGCCCACCTAACTGGGTGACAACCCATCTAACTGGATGACAGATCCCGCCTTGCTTGGTGACACAGCCTACCTAACTGTGACACAGTCCACTATACTGGGCGACACAGCCCACCTTAATAGGCGACACAGCCCATCTATCTGGGTGACACAGGCCATGCCTCTGGGTGACCACCTTACTGGACCACCAGGGGCCCGGGCAGGGGTCATAAAGAGCTGTACCGGTGACTCTTGCTTCGTGAAGCGTCACCTCTAAACTGTGTCACCAGGATGTAGCAACCAGGTCATGTGTCCTGCCCTACCCTACATGGTCCTTCTCGTAACTAACTAGTCACTATAACGTGGATCAGTTTGGTACAGCATCTCCAACCCCATTAGCAAGCCAGTACTTTCTGATGTCCTTTTTGAATCTGTTTAAACTGACCCACTATATATAGAGAGTTCTGGGCCACTGTAGAGTTTTCCGGGTCGTTGTAGAGAGTTCTGGGTCGTTGTAGAGAGTTCTGAACCACTCTTAAAGAGTTTTATCTTGGTTATAAAGGTTCCACAATATTCACAGCACTATGTTCGTTCCTGTCTTCCATTTATACACTTCAGTTATATTTCAGTGCTGATGGGGAAGCGCTGAATATGTAGGGACTATACCAGGCCGGAGATAAAGGGAGGCCATTAGGTTTAACTCCCTCATCGAGGGGAAGAATCCCACTCAAATCCCCAGGTAATCCCGATAAGGCGCTGGGAAAACGACACTAGATTTGCAGACATCAGGACATTTCGATCCTGAGAGTGAAACGTTGTAATATCATTGAGTCCTCCGTCCCTATCTGCCATCTTTGTTTCCTTCCTTCGTATCCCATCCTCTTAATTTTCTCTTTAGATCTGCTCTCCTTAAATATGCTTACCCTCTCCCTCTCTTTAGCATCTATCTCCCTTCCTCCGACACTCTCTCTCTCTCTATACCTACCTACTTCCTCCACTATTTACTTGCTGGTTGGTTGATGTAACAGCTTGTTATCAACAGTTGCCAGTCAAGTCAGTGAGTCAGTACACAGTCAAGTCAGTGAGTCAGTACACAGTCAAGTCAGTGAGTCAGTACACAGTCAAGTCAGTGAGTCAGTACACAGTCAAGTCAGCGAGTCAGTACACAGCCAAGTCAGAGTCAGTACAGTCAAGTCAGTGAGTCAGTACACAGTCAAGTCAGTGAGTCAGTACACAGTCAAGTCAGTGAGTCAGTACACAGTCAAGTCAGTGAGTCAGTACACAGTCAAGTCAGTGAGTCAGTACACAGTCAAGTCAGCGAGTCAGTACACAGCCAAGTCAGAGTCAGTACAGTCAAGTCAGTGAGTCAGTACACAGTCAAGTCAGTGAGTCAGTACACAGTCAAGTCAGTGAGTCAGTACACAGTCAAGTCAGTGAGTCAGTACACAGTCAAGTCAGTGAGTCAGTACACAGTCAAGTCAGTGATCAGTACACAGTCAAGTCAGTGAGTCAGTACACAGTCAAGTCAGTGAGTCAGTACACAGTCAAGTCAGTGATCAGTACACAGTCAAGTCAGTGAGTCAGTACACAGTCAAGTCAGTGAGTCAGTACACAGTCAAGTCAGTGAGTCAGTACACAGTCAAGTCAGCGAGTCAGTACACAGTCAAGTCAGTGAGTCAGTACACAGTCAAGTCAGGGAGTCAGTACACAGTCAAGTCAGCGAGTCAGTACACAGTCAAGTCAGTGAGTCAGTACACAGTCAAGTCAGTGAGTCAGTACATAGTCAGGTCAGTCAGTCAGTACACACAGAACACACAGCATCATGTGGCTGGTCAACATGCATGTGTGTCTTTATCCCGTTACATCATAACCCCAGGTTTATCCTCCTAGGTGCTAGTGTATCACAATACTTGGGTGCTCTCCTCCTAGGTGCTAGTGTATCACAATACTTGGGTATTCTCCTCTTAGGTGCTAGTGTATCACAATACTTGGGTATTCTCCTCCTAGGTGCTAGTGTATCACAATACTTGGGTGTTCTCCCCTTAGGTGCTAGTGCATCACAATACTTGGGTGTTCTCCTCCTAGGTGCTAGTGTATCACAATGCTTGGGTATTCTCCTCTTATGTGCTAGTGTATCACAATACTTGGGTGTTCTCCTCCTAGGTGCTAGTGTATCACAATACTTGGGTGCTGTAATTCTCGTATTGTTGTTATTCCCTGCTTTCTCTCTCAGCTACACCCTCTCTATTCCTACTTCATTCCCCTACTTCACGTTACCCCTTTCCAAAGCATTATACCTCCCCCTCCCTCCCCATTCCTCACACCGTTACTCCCCACCGCCTTGTGGAATGTTGCAGTGAGAGGTACAGCGCCGGGAAGACCTTCCCTCTCGCTCTGCTGATCACACCAACCCCTTTCAAGTTCATCATTCACAGAAAAACCACATGAACACTAACACCGGGTGCTCACGCGTGAAGAGTACAACACTGTGTGTATGTGTACTCGTGAACGCAAATGAGTACATATATATACTGTACACAGTATTTACCTTTGTTCTTGAATTATCCCAGGTTACTTATACACACATACGGTGTTACATATGACAACTACGATCATCTAAAAAATATGTCGATTGTACCTAAATAAACTTGCACATACACCCTGTGTACGTGTAAGTAATTACTGTACACGAACACAGAGTGCAAACACACAGCTTGCTTTCCCAAGTACATTTTAAAGTGTCGAGTTTGATTCAAATTAATTACTGGAAGATGATATCTGTTATGAGCACAAAAAATACGTTGTCACTTTATTTAAACTGGGTTGTCGTCCCTGGTATCTAACTGATACCATTATCTGAAAACTAATGACTTTACTGATTCATATTTTTCCAGTGAACATTTAATTTTTCTCAAAGGGAAATTTTTGTCTTAATTTCGATTTACGTCCACTTAAGATTGTTTATTGTGTCTCCCAAGATTATTACCTCGTTGCCTCACCCTCAGAGTTCATACATTCGTCACTGTTGATAATCTTTATTATTAGAGAAGCAGCATCAGCTGCTGCAGCTTCTGCTGCTGCTGATTGCTGTAATCACTGCTGCTATTGCAGATATGATTGCTACTTTGGCTTTCTTTCCTATGACCGCTACTGCAACTGCTGATCCTCTGCAGCAGCTGCAGCTGCTAATTGTTTATCACCACTGATGCAGATGCTACTGCTGCTGCAGGTGTTGTAGCAGCTGCTCCACTTGCTACTACTGTTACTGAAGCTGCTGGCAGAGCTATTATTGTTGCTGCCTGGCCTACTGATGATCACGTTGCCAGAACAACACCTTCCCCTGACGTGGGTCGCTGAGGACACAGCATCTCATTATCTCTCAAACTTTGCAAGTTGGGTGGAAGGCTCGAGAATATGATCACTGTGTCGAAAGTGCGGGAGTTGGCCCAGCCAAGATGTGTGTGTTAGATGCTGGAGAATGTGGAGAGAGGCGCCGGAGGCTGCCTGGACCATCCACTCAACGGCTATAAAAGAACAGCTGTACATTATTTTCCACGACTCTTTTTGTATTTCTCGATCATAAATACCGTGTAAGTCAGTTTATTTAGGCACAGGTACATAAGTACAACTATCATATATAGTATAAATTACCTAGGATGACCCAAAAAAAAGTCAGTGTGGTTATGGTTTTCAAGTAGGTAAAGATAGCCCTTGTTCAAACTTTGTGAAATGGTATATTGATTAGTGTAGCCACACAATGTGATGTATCTAATTTTGGTAATACAAAAAAAAAATGGTAGGTAAGCTGTTTCTGTTTTCCTAAAATTTTATGTCAAAAGACCCAGGATGAATTATATAACGTGTTGATTCGGTACTGAAATTTTTCACTTGACGCTCTTTAAACTAGACCCAACACTTATTTATCTCGCAACATGGGTCTTGGATGGCGAGTATGGCAGGTCAGAAGAGCTGCCTGCAACACCACTAACACTTAAAACACCTGTAAAGTGAAGAACACTTTACAAACGTTTCACAAACCAGCTGATTTTCTTTCTCTTATAATTTGCTTCATCTTATTTCCACTTATTTTCCTTTATTATGACAGCACTGACAACTCAAATTCCATCACTACCATAAGCAAAATTCCTGATAGGAACCACAAGCCAAGTGCTAGAGTTCCTGGTCTAACACACTGCAGGCGAGCATCGTTTTCATTACTATATCTGGAAGGCTGTGCCAAGAATCATGTGTTTGAAGCATAAACTTAGTGTAGTGTTGGAACATGAGGATTTGGCCTGAGCAGCACACTGGCGTTACACGGCTGCGGTAATACTGCCAGCAACCCAAACCAGAACCAGCGATATCCCACACACCACACACACACACACACACACACACCACACTCACACACATCATGAGGAGACCTGCCGCGCCGACTGCACCATACCACACACGATCAACGTCGAGCATGCTGTGCCTCTCCCGCCCAAACCCCACCACCACACGCTCACACAGCACACACATATACACACATACACACTACACACACACACAACACACACACAACACCACAAACACACACACACACACACACACACACACACACACACCCACACACACACACAACACACACACATACACTGAGGGAAGCACCTGCCGCGCCGCCTGCACCATACCACCCACACGATCAACAGGTCGAGCACTGCTGCTGCCTCTCCCGCCCCAACCCACCACCACCACGCTCACACAGCACACACATATACACACATACACACACACACACACACACACACACACACACACACACACACACACACACACACACACACACACACACACACACACACACACACACACACATATATATATATATATATATATATATATATATATATATATATATATATATATATATATATATATATACACAACAGGCCTAGTGTCTAATCGACATGCGCCTAGGACAAAGTGGTAACTAACACGATAAAGCTCTTGGAACAGAGTGGACCTAGTAGGGACCAGCTAAGAAACGAGGCCAGGAGCTGTAACTCGATCCCTACAACCATACATACATATATAGACATACACACACGAGTGTGACGAGTGGAGTTCCACAATGGTCAGTACTTGGACCAGTACTGTTTTTTGTGTATGTAAACGACACGACAGAGGAAACAGAGTCAGAATCCGCAGATGATGTAAAAATAATGAGAAGAATACAAATAGGAGGAGACCAGGAAAGACTATATATGGATTTGGACAAGCAGCAGAATTATTTTGACAAATAACTATTGGAATTTGATTCCACTATATGCAAAGTTATGACACTCGGAGAGGGACAAAGACGACCGGGAATAGTGTACAGACTCGGGGGACTAAGGCTACAAACCTCCCTGGAAGAGGACCTCAGGGTGAGCATAGTTCTAAGTATGTCACCTGAGATACACATCAACCCAATAACAGCTGCAACAAACGCGAGACTGGCAAATTTTAGAAAACTTTTCAGGAACCTGAACACGGAGGTTTTCATGATACTATGTAGGACGCATCTTGGAGTATGTAGCGCCGGTAACAACCCACACCTGATGAAGCATGCAAAGCTGAAGAATGTGCAAAGGTTTGCAACGCAACTAGTTCCTGTGAGGAGAAGCTCGAGGAGCTAAACTTAACTGAGAGAAACTGACAAAGTGGACAGGGCGAGTTTGTTTAAGAGGCGGGTCTCAGGTACACAAGGGCACAGCTGGAAGTTAACAGCACAGATGAGTCGCAGGGATGTTAGGAAATACTTCTTTAGCCTTAGTGGTCACAAGTAGAACGACCTAGACAGCCAAGTGGTAGAAGCAGAATCTATACATAGCTTTAAGAATATGTATGACAGGGTTCACAAAGCTAGTAGAGAGCGAGCCCAGCAGAGGCCAACAGAGGCGGGAACAGGAGCTGAGATTCAACTCCTGCCTATAGGTGAATTAGGTGAGTGAGCATAAAACTCTGGGAGCAGGGAGAGAGTGGACCTAGTAGGCACCTGCTAGAAGGCGGGGCCAGAAGCTGTGACTTAACTCCTGCAACATCAAGTAGGTGAATTAGGCGAGTACACACAAACACACGAACACACACACACACATACACACACCTCAAGTGAAAAATCTTCTCCAGCAGTGTTGACACACCAGCCTCCAGTACATATGTGAAAGTACTGTACAGTATAGTACTGTGCAGTCATTATGTACTTCTTGTACACTTACCACCACCTCACAGTATTAACTTAAACATCGTCCAGTAAAGGAGAGAGACGTAAAGAAGCCCTTGAATAGAGCGGACACTAACTGTGGTGAGCTTTGTACATCACAGCAGCACTGTAACACCAACAGTGACACTGCTGTAGCAGCACTGTAACACCAACAGTGACACTGCTGTAGCAGCACTGTAACACCACCAGTGACACTGCTGTAGCAGCACTAACATCAACAGTGACACTGCTGTAGCACTAACACCACCAGTGACACTGCTGTAGCAGCACTGTAACACCACCAGTGACACTGCTATAGCAGCACTAACATCAACAGTGACACTGCTGTAGCACTAACACCAACAGTGACACTGCTGTAGCAGCACTGTACACCAACAGTGACACTGCTGTAGCAGCACACTAACATCAACAGTGACACTGCTGTAGCACTAACACCAACAGTGACACTGCTGCAGCAGCACTGTAACACCAACAGTGACACTGCTGTAGAAGCACTAACATCAACAGTGACACTGCTGTAGCACTAACACCACCAGTGACACTGCTGTAGCAGCACTGTAACACCACCAGTGACACTGCTGTAGCAGCACTAACATCAACAGTGACACTGCTGTAGCACTAACACCAACAGTGACACTGCTGTAGCAGCACTGTAACACCACCAGTGACACTGCTGTAGCAGCACTGTAACACCAACAGTGACACTGCTGTAGCAGCACTAACATCAACAGTGACACTGCTGTAGCACTAACACCAACAGTGACACTGCTGTAGCAGCACTGTAACACCAACAGTAACACTGCTGTAGCAGCACTGTAAAACCAACAGTGACACTGCTATAGCAGCACTGTAACATCAACAGTGACACTGCTGTAGCAGCACTGTAACATCAACAGTGATACTGCTGTAGCACTAACATCACCAGTGACACTGCTGTAGCAGCACTGTAACACCGACAGTGACACTGCTGTAGCAGCACTGTAACACCAACAGTGACACTGCTGTAGCACTGTAACACCAACAGTGACACTGCTGTAGCAGCACTGTAACACCAACAGTGACACTGCTATAGCAGCACTGTAACACCAACAGTGACATTAGTACATATTTAAACATATCCTGGTTATGCCCAGCCGTTCATTCAATGTACCTGTTTTTCATTGTTTTAAAGGTTTATTCAATCTAAGATAAACCAATCTAACCTAACTCATCCCAGGTTAACCCAAACTCACCTAGTAACACAACCTAACTCCACCTAACCTAAGATTAAGAGAAGGTTATTTGTTATTGTAAAGGTACAGGAAGGAAATGTTTATTCAGGACCAACTTGACTCACGAAATCGTAATGACACGACTGCAAACAAACCATACCACGGGTGGGGTTAGAACCCGCGATCCGCGGGTTCTAACCCCACCCGTGGTATGGTTTGCAAGACCAACTTAACTCCACATCGCCCTAAATTAAGAATATTACATTGTTTGTAAAGTTACTGGAGGGAATTTAACACCAACTTCACCTGTACTTAAATACATTGGAGAGTATTAACAACAATAAGCCACAATACCGTGACTGGGAGAATACTGATATCCCGCACACAGGAGAATGAAATGACGTTTCGGTCCGATTTGGTCCATTAATTAGTCACTCTCACTAAAGTTAGATTTAACGTTTATGACTGAGAGGCGCGAAAGGTGCCTCCAGGCGTCTCATATACAACCTACCCAACGTTGATAAATTAGACACATGTGCAACTCTTGGATATCTTTATTGAGGAAACGTTTCGCCACACAGTGGCTTCATCAGTCCATACGTAGGAGAAACTTGAAGAACAGGAGGAGAATGAGGTAATCAGTCCCTCAACCTTGAGTCGATGTGTTCAGTCCATCAATCTTGAGTAGAATACGGCAGATGAGCGGAGAAGCAGCTTATAAACCGTATGGCAGGAGAGGTGTAGCAGTCATAGGTAGTGTCACATTTGTTCAATGTGAGAATATAAGAATATAAGAATGGAGGCATACTGCAGAAGGCCTACTGGCCCATACATGGCAGGTCCTTATCAAAACCACCACTGCCCAAAGGTACCCAAGAATTTACTCCCTTACCCACGACACCAATCAAACCCAGTCCCTCCCACTCGTATATTTGTCCAATCTCTTTTAAAAGCCACCCAGCCTTCATCACCCTACT
>NC_069444.1:9138832-9140911 GCF_026875155.1 Cherax quadricarinatus
GTAGTGAGGTGACGTGAAGCAGATGGAGGCGGGATCATAGTGGTACCATCCACTAGTCGAAGTAGGTCTTCGTCCAAAGGTTGAACAAGTGTTGAAGAATTCTTTGTAACCATTCATCACAACTGTCAGACACAGCAGCATCATGGGGTCTTGTTACAAAGAATTCTTCAACACTTGTTCAACCTTTGGACGAAGACCTACTTCGACTAGTGGATGGTACCACTATGACCCCGCCTCCATCTGCTTCACGTCACCTCACTACAGTATATAAGCCACGTCTACGGCCCTATGCTGTACATTCTACAAGATTGATGGACTGAACACATCGACTCTAGGTTGAGGGACTGATTACCTCATTCTCCTCCCCTCCTTACGCCTTCCTCTTTGTATTGGACTGATGAAGCCACTGTGTGGCGAAACGTTTCCTGAATAAAGATTCCCATATGCTGCATAAGTGTCTCATCTTCAACTTGTCGGTTTTTTTAAACCATTCATCACAACTGTCAGACACAGCAGCATCATGGGTCTTGTTACAAAGAATTCTTCAACACTTGTTCAACCTTTGGACGAAGACCTACTTCGACTAGTGGATGGTACCACTATGACCCCGCCTCCATCTGCTTCACGTCACCTCACTACAGTATATAAGCCACGTCTACGGCCCTATGCTGTACATTCTACAAGATTGATGGACTGAACACATCGACTCTAGGTTGAGGGACTGATTACCTCATTCTCCTCCTCTCCTTACGCCTTCCTCTTTGTATTGGACTGATGAAGCCACTGTGTGGCGAAACGTTTCCTGAATAAAGATTCCCATATGCTGCATAAGTGTCTCAATCTCAACTTGTCGGTTTTTCAAACCATTCATCACAACTGTCAGACACAGCAGCATCATGGGGTCTTGTTACAAAGAATTCTTCAACACTTGTTCAACCTTTGGACGAAGACCTACTTCGACTAGTGGATGGTACCACTATGACCCCGCCTCCATCTGCTTCACGTCACCTCACTACAGTATATAAGCCACGTCTACGGCCCTATGCTGTACATTCTACAAGATTGATGGACTGAACACATCGACTCTAGGTTGAGGGACTGATTACCTCATTCTCCTCCTCTCCTTACGCCTTCCTCTTTGTATTGGACTGATGAAGCCACTGTGTGGCGAAACGTTTCCTGAATAAAGATTCCCATATGCTGCATAAGTGTCTCAATCTTCAACTTGTCGGTTTTTCAAATCATTCATCACAAATCCTCGTATGTGTATAAAAAGACACATAAGAAAGAGCACTACATCAGACCTACTGGCCCAAGCCAGTCAGGTTCAACTCACACCCACTCATGTATTTATCTAACATTTTTTTAAAAGTACACAACGATTTAGCTTCAATGACATTACTCAGGAGTTTGTTCCACTGGTCCACAACTCTATTACCAAACCAATGCTTTCTTATATTCTTTCTAAATCTAATTTTTTCCAACTTGAAACCATTGCTGCGAGTCATGTCATGGTTAGACGTTTTTACCGCGTTATTTATATCCCCGTTATTCCATAGAGAGTGCAGATTCAGGGACCTCCGTCTATCCTCATAGGAAAGATTTCTGATACATGGCATCATCTTTGTCATCTTCCTTTGTAAGCTTTCCAGCGCATTTATATCCATTCTGTAATACAGCGAACAGAACTATGCAGCATAATCTGAGGCCTAACCAACGATATACAGAGTTGAAGAACAGCCTGAGGACTTCTGATATTTATGCTTCTTGATATGAAGCCAAGAATTCTATCTCTTTTACTGCGAACACTTACGCACTGTTGTCTTGGTTTTAGATTACTCCTAACTTGACCTCCTAAATCTTTTTCGCAATCAGTGATATTATGAGCTACATTATTTAGTTTGCAAGCCACTTCTCCGACCACTGCATCCACCTATTCACACCTACAGCGCTCTAGTTTCTTCTGCAGAATGAATTCGACGGCCTATTTTGGTGTCATAGGCAAATTTGCTTATATCACTATACTATTCCCTCATCCATATTGTTTTTTAAAATTGTAAACAAAAGAGGACCCAACAC